>SCLH01000400.1:1070700-1083418 GCA_004367855.1 Oikopleura vanhoeffeni | reverse complement strand
TCGACCTTCTTCAATAATTTGAACAGCAATTATTCTTTTGCTACCTCGATTTCGTCGATAGGCCAGTTTATGTTGTTCACAAAATGCTTGATACCAATTGAGTGAAAATTTCATTTTTTGAACTGCTGGAATACCACGGAAATATGGCATTTCTTGAAGTTTTTTTGCGAGTTTGTTTATTCGACTTCTAGTGAGGATACAGCGTTCAAAAGTTGCAATAACTTCTGTGCAAAGTGCCGTTTCAAAATCGGAAACATCCTTGTTTTTCGTTTTGAAGTTATTTTTTCTCAAGTTTTTCATCATTTTTTTAATTTGTCCTTGTTCTTGAAAATATAATGAACCGATTGTCTTGTTAACGATCTTCCCAGTTAAATTGTGAAACGCTTTGAAACTTTTGCATAAGAAACTCCAAGATTATTTTGAATATAATTAAGAACTTCGATTTTTTGTTTTAAATGTGTATATCTTTGGACGGTACATTTTTTCGGAATAATATCGGGCCGGCTGTTTGACTATTCATCGAATTCATTCATTTTATTATAATTTATAAGTTTGAGATGTATTTTGATTATCTTTTGGGTGTTTGAGACATAAAATATATATTTTTATTCTATCATAGATAGTGTTTTATTCGACGTTTCAGCTTAACAGCCATTTTCAGTGTGAGAGAACAGAAAAAAGATTTTTGCGAAAACGCAGCGAAAAAGTAGGTCGACAATCGAGCCTCAGATTCCGCGATAGTTATAGCTCGATTGCTAAGTGATTGAGTTATCTGGAATGAAACAAGTACATAAGAATGTCATACATTGGTGTGGTACTTGGACATTTAGAGATGATTTGTTAAGGGTTATGAGTAAGCCCTCGAAAGTCTCTCGGAAGCCTTTGTGGTAAAGATTTTTTTCTANAAATCTGAACATTTGATTGGTTGATTCCTTCCTAATCTGACCAATGAAATCGGCCTATTCCTATTTCTACGGTTTTGATTGGGTGCTAATATCTTGCGTTGTTTGTATCATTCAAATAGTTAGGATTTATACTCTGAGGGCCGTTGATCCATATATGATATAAATCCTTATACGGTTTTCACAGAATCGATAATTGCGCATCTTTATTTTTATTCTATCATAGCTAGTGTTTTGCTCGATAGTTATAGCTTGATTGCTAAGTGATTGAGTTATCTGGAATGACACAAGTACATAAGAATGTCATACATTGGTGTGGTACTTGGCCATATAGAGATGGTTTGTTAAGGGTTATGAGTAAGCCCTCGAAAGTTTCTTGGAAGCCTTTGCGGTAAAGATTTTTTTCTAGAATTTTAAAATGGCTTTCAACAATTTCTCGTTGGAGTGACTGAGATAGGTATTCTGGATCTACCTTGTATTTATCACGAACTTATTTATCGTAATGATCACAATATTTATAATGTTGGTAAATAGCGCTTGACTCGTCGCGTCTATGTTCTAGAATACGCTCGTGAAGAAAACGTTGTGTTTCACCTTCATATGAGGCCTCACACNAAAATATGGAGCGCATAAAAATCATGAGCTCGCAATTTTAAGAAAGTGCTTTTTTCCACGAAAAAATTTGCTCACTGTGTCCAAATGAAATTGAACTAGCGCTCAGGGTACCAAAAACAGCCATTTTGAGGACTTTATCAGTGATTGTAGGCAAATTAAAGGAAAAAAATATAATCTGAGCGCATAACTTTTTTTAACTAACAAATTTAAGTATGCTCACAAAAAATCAGAAAATTATGTTAATACATCGCTAAATGAAATTGAACAGATAAAAGTCGAAAAATGACTTTTCGGACCGGTAAAATATCGGTACGATCATACAAAAAACTTTTTGCTACTTTTTTCAAAAAATTCAGAGAAATATCTCCTGGGTCTCAGAACATGAAACTCAAGCATCTTTTATTAAGCTCAGAACAAACGTTTTAAAATCTTTAAATGGCGTGGGGTACTCCCTTAAGCGGAATCCTTAACAATTTCTAAGACAATGTAATCGACAAATAATGTTTGCAAAAAGAGTTTTGTTATTTTCAAAAAGTACTCAAATAACCTTGAAAAATTCGAGGTGGCATAAGTCCGACAAATAAGTACATTTTTTCAGGGATGTGAAAATTTATTTTTTTATTTTTATCTTCAATAAAAGTGTTTATTCTTGCAAACGTTCATATCTTTATTTTCTTAACATAATTGAATTATGATGGGTGAACCTGAAAAGGATTTTAAACGAATATTTAGGTCAAAAAATTTCAAAAGATAATATCCTTAAAATTTGACGCAGAATGGCTATCTCGGATTTGTTGCGATATATCTTTTATCAAACGGAAGTCCATGGCAAAAACGTTTTAGCGCGCGAGATCGAGAGTTCGAATCCCACTAGATCTCGTAGAGATTGTGTTAGGTATGATAATAGGCAAGAATGCTTCGCGAAGCTTCAGTTGTTGTGTTTGGTTCAAGTTGTGATACGCCACTAGCCTTGCGCGTTGAGGTTGAACTGTGTAGTGATGACCCACACTCACTACACTAGCGAGAACTGGTCTAACTCATTTATACGGTCACGTGATCGTTATTCGACAATACCGTGATGCAAGAAAAGTCTTAGATTTTTTTGTGGATTACATTGACATATGTAACATATGATATGTTTTGAAAAGATTTTAATTTTGCAAAAATAAGTACTGTAACTAACTACTGTAAGTTTGAAAAAACGCACATATAATTTTTTGCAGAAAATTTGAGCAGTCACTTGCTTCACGATGATCTCATTATGTATAAGGGTCGAAAAAACCGTTTAAAAGTCGATCAGGCGCTGCAGCGCCTGACGGGCGGCTGAAAGTTAAAACTTTAAAATTTTTTTGATAATGTACCTGCAGATTTATAAGTTCGGCAAAATACGACTTTGTTCTATGTTAAAAAGACAGTTATTTGTCATTAAAAAATGTACACTCATTCCTTGTCAAACAATCCATATATATCAAATTCAAATAAAGTGCAAGTAAAGAATAAACCGGAACATCCAAATCTTAATTAGGTTTTTTCATTTCTCAAATTTTACTATGTTATAAGATTAGTGAAGATTTTAACCTTTATTTTGTAAGGACAAAACTTTTGGCGCACTCTTTTTTTCATTTATAATGAGGCAAAACCTATAATCGAAAAATTTATTTTGATTACAAATTCTGATCGACGACATATTGCTGAAATTTTGACAAAAAAAAATTAAAATATCATTCTGGCTTAAATTTGAAAATTGTAACAAAAATATTCTCTTAAAGTTCAAAACTTCATGTAAATTTGTGCGATCGATAATTTTGCTTTAACAAAGTGGCTATAATTCAAGAAATAATAAGACAAGGAAAAGATTTTTGCAACAAAAAATATAAAATTGTACATTGGGAATCAAATAAAGGGAATAACACGCCTACGTTTTTCTACAAATTCGTATCTTTTTGCCTTACACGCCTACGCATTTTTGGGGAGGACCATTCCATCAACTTGAACATAACAGTAAAAAAAAGCGATTAACGTAACACGTTAATTGTATAGTATTAGCTATATGATAAAGGCTATATCATATAGCCTATATCTTTTTTTCCCAACCTAAGTCCATCTTAAAAATGGTCACTATCTCTATAGCGCATGTTCGAATCTCATCAGTGTTGTCTCAGGGATTGTCTTGAGTATGATTGTAGGCAAGGGTGCTTGATATTGGAAACGCCGAAGTTGATCGGTGCGTAATCACTCAAGCAATCACTAATACAACATTAGTAAGATTCGAACACGCGCTATAGAGATTGTTAGCATTTTTAAGATGGACTTTGGTTGGAAAAGGGATATAAAGCGAAGCCCGCGAGACTCGAGGTGGTTATGTATTACCACAACACCAACCGTTGAAAATGAAATTGATGATTCTCAGAAAACCAAGCTGAACACATGATCGTATCCCAATCTATTCCGAATAAACTGTTTACATTTGCTTTTTTTTCTTGCCAAAAAAGTGTCACTGCCTCCTTAACTATGTTCTTGTTGTATCTTGGAAATCGATGTTCATACATGAAAATACTTCCATCTGTTTGTGTTCGGTCGAAGTGCTCTCCTTTTATTCCCCAAATTTGCTACAAAAAGGCTCGACAAAATATTGATTAAGGGGGTAGTCGTCGCATTTTAAGGGTTTTTCAATATCAAATTGTCGCAAAAGTACAAATCATTGGATCAACTTTCAACTGTCTTTGATATATTTAAACCAAAATCTAGCATCAAAAAAATCGAAAATGACGGATGGCTCGTCCAATCAGAAACGTGCTTACAAAAGTGACAGAATTATTTTTCCAAAATATATCTCCTCCCTGAGCAGACCGCTGCACAGAGTTTTTGGAAAATTCTTGGATTTGGCTTCAGAATCACCAAAAAAACAGTATTTTGCAATAGTTAACATAGGGTTCATGACTCATATCCCCTATTCACACTTTTGTTGATATCCCGGCCCTGATTAGGAAACGTAGTGTGTTTTAAAGTAGTAGGGCCGGGATATTAACAAAAGTGTGATTAAGGGATATGGAAAAAATAAATTATATTCAGAACCTCTAATATTTTCATTTTAGAATTTGAAGTTTTTTTATCATTTTTGAATTTGTAACGTTTCGTTTTGAAAAAATACATCTCTTTACTTTATTAACAAAAGTTTCGCGTGAGCATTATCAATGTTTTGAAAATATAATTTTGTAAGTTTCAACACTTCATAGATTTGAGATGTAGACATTGTATGGAAAACATTGTAGAGAAAAGTAAATTTTTTAGTTGATACCGTTTACTGTATGCCGCATACAGTAAGCGGCAAATTTTAAGGGGGGAGGGTGAGGACTCTAATTTTTTAAGACCTTTGGGGCACTTAAGTGGCATTAAAAATGCTACAAATTGATTGGAGATGGTTGAAAAAGGTACTGACGACCAAATCAGCATAAAACATTTTTCGAAATTTTTGCATTTTTTTTAAATATTTTTTCTAAATTGAAGTAATGAAATAATGTTTGCTAAAATTTAACCATTAAAACTTCAAAATATCATATTGACGTAAGCCCGCTTTCTGATCAGTGTTTAACCCGCTTTCTTTTGAGCCAATTTTCGAAAATCGAAGCTAATTTTTTTCGAAGTTTTTCTTGAAATGAACCAAAACAATCATATTTTGGATGAGCTTGTGCTTTAATATTAAAAATGCTTCAAAGAATACGTAGTTAAAATTTAAGTCATTTTGAACATTTATTCTCGGAAAAAAATACATTTTTGAGTCTGAGAATGCCAAAAAAACTTTGATTATTTGCTCTTCTAAAATCGGTCAGACACCGGATCAAAGTAAGATCGTGCTGTAATTTTGGCATGCTATCGTTAGGTGTTTTGTGAAAATTTGAGCTAATTTGGATATATCGTCTTGAAGGAGATAGATGTTGAAGTGTCGAAAAGGTCTCCTTGTAACGATACCGTAACTATTAGTGTAATCATCGAAACAATCTGTGATGTACTTTTCGCAAGATCAAGGATAGATCTATAAATGAGTACTATCAGTTTTTCCCCTAAACTTTTGGGTTTCAAGATATATATCATCGTGAATATGTCGAATCTTAGTCCCACACCCCCTTAACTTCACTACTATTGAATCGTTGCGAGCGAAAGTGTAATTTTAAGCCTTGTCCGAACTGATCCGCAATAAGGACGTATAATTTCCCCATAGTTTGTTTCTATTTCTCCATATCTCATTATAAAATAACTGTCATAGACATAGGGATAGGGTTCATTTAATATCAGTGTCACCATATACTTATCGTAAGTTGCTTGAGCTACATCTCTGCCATAACTTCCTTTTTTGAGAGTGAGATCATCTCCACTTAACATACAATTTTAAAGTTATTCTCTGAAGACTTAAGCGAAATAACACTGGATCATTTATTGAAAATCAGCGTAAATAATAAAATAAATAAATGTAAATTTTCCGAATATATGTATTTTATTAATTTATCACTTTGTGAAATATGGTCCATATTATATCCTGTTCCATGGAAGTGAACAAAAAATCCGGAGAGAGAGATATCACTGATCCAGATATCATAGCAGTGTGTTGTTTTATAACGATGTTAAGCGATGGAAGAGTGTGGAGGCCGCTTGTCGGCCAAAAGCGTTTACAATGGATTCAATGTAAATAAATAACCTGTTATTAAGATTAAGGATTTAAGTGCAACTGGTGAACATTAAAGAGAAGTCTGAATAATTTTCAACTGACAAAGGATTTCTAGTGTGATACTCTTACCTAGATAAGCTGGTTTCCATCATAGTCGTGTAAAACATAATCGTATTATCAATAGGACAATACAATTCACAATTTTCTCCCGAGAATCCTCTGAAAATAATATACTTAGTATTACCAAATATTGCAGGATATTCAAAAGTATTCTTCGAGTCAAATTTTTTCGAGAATTTTTAACGAATCAACCACTTGGTTAACTGCGGTTGAACAAGAGTCAAATTTTAAATAAAGTGAAATTGATTTTTCAGATTTATGCAAAATAACATCAAGAATCCTGATTTAGGATAGATTTTTTTGATATGACGATTGTTATGGTACATGCCAAAAATTTTCTGATTTGAAATAAAAAAATAATACATTAATCGGGTGGAAGTCTGAAGTTAATTGCAGGAAAGTTGGAACTAGATAACTTACGGTGAACATTCACAAATGTAATCTTGACCGACCGTGAAGGTTAACCACATTGGATATTCTACCGGAATTGTTTGAGTTTTGCATCAAATGAGCTTTGTACGAATTAACTTAATTAAGCTTTTAAATTTTACTTTCAAATAAGAGTTTTCTATATTCTGCTCAAAGGAGTTAACACAAAAACCAAGAAAGATATCAGTATGGTATAGAATAGCGATTTTAAGGGGGTCGGTTGAATTGAATTTTATCGATAAAAATTAGCCAAACAGGCTTTTAGGATAATAGTCAGATTAGCCATCTTGTAGAACTATCCTTAAGCTTGTGAAAAAAACAAAAAAAAAAACCTTAGTCTTAAAATGACCAGAAAAAAATTCTCTACAAGATAGCCTTAACACATTAAAACGATTTTTGACTTTTGAAATTCCTTATTTCAAATCGTCCTAATTGTTTTTGTATGCATACACTCCTTTACACATAAGCGACATATCGCGACACAAAAGGACCTACGCCAACATGGAAAAATATCTACTCTCAAGTGTTATGTCGAAATTAACTGAAATTTTGACACAAGTTGTAACTTTAGTTGACCAAAAATAAACTTGATCAATTTTTTCTTATTTCGCTCTAATTTTTCTAAAATGTGGAAAAACTACCGTTTTTCTGGCAATAATTCTGCGTAAAAATAATCTCCTTCTAGGAAAATTTTTGAATTAATTCCTTTTTTATTAAGGTAACTCATACAAATACAAAAAAATAAACTCGATCACTCTCTGAGATTTCGACATTAAACTCGAAATATGATTTTTTTGAGGACCCAGGTTAACAATTAAGAAAAAAATTGCTTTGTTTTTTTTGTAAGTATGCTCAGAAGGACTGAAATACTGATCAGAAAATTGGTTAACGTCAAGATGATATTAGAAGTTTTAGTCGTTAAATTAAAGCAAATGTAATTTTTTAATTCTCATTATTTTGCGAACATTTTCGAATTTTATTTCTTATTCATAATCAACCTGTTTTTCATTTAAAAATTTTATACAGTAAACTTCATAGTTATTATTTTGTAATTATCAAAGTAAGTATTTTTGAGATTTTAGAAAAATGCCGTAATGTTTTAAGTTTATTTTGAAAAAAATCGAAAAACTTTGTTATCACCTTGGGTAATTTTGAAGCATTTATCATGCCCCTCAGGCCCAAAAACTAGCGTCCAGTACCCCCTTAACCGACGGGTGAGAGTAGAGGCGGCCTCTGAAAGGTCTTTAAAAGGCCACTATGAAGGACGGTCATTTCCAAGTCTACGAAAGCTATTCCTTTACATGAACCAGAGTTTTTGCATTTTTGATATCTGTACATTCCCAGGAATTTTGGATAATGAAAATCATCTGGAGAACAAGCATCAAGTTCACAATTCCATCCATAATAACCAGCTTCACATATGCATCTACCAGCTGGCCTTAAAAATACTAACAGTTTTCATTAAATTTACTTTTTGATTAATTTTTTTCAAATTCGAGTCCTTATATTTGGGATTTGTCAATTGAAGTACTTTGGTAAAAATAAATTTTTTAAAACCTATTTAATTCCTGGAAATGATTAATTATAATGATAGAAGGTCCATAAAAAAGCATTTCACGAAATTTCAAAATCGAATTTATTTTAAGATGTTTCATTCTGTTGGGAACCTCCTTAAAACCGGACTTTTTAGCGCAGTACACCCGAAAAGGTCTGAAGTTTATTAATATTGTCTGAAAAATGTCTAATGTCGGGTTTAGTTGGAAATGGATGTATAATGAAAAGTATTTTTTATACAGTATGTCACGTTTTTGCTTTTTTTTGTTCAATTTGCATAACTTGCTAATTCTATTATGGTTCTTACCTATATTGATCTACTCCCGCAATATTGACGATAGAAGTTGATCTCTGACAAGAGCCATGCACGCATGGATCGGGATCGCAAACATCAGTAGAACATGAATCTCTATATTCGTAGCCATCATGACAACCACAGAAATGAACTTTTCGCAGTTTAATTTTTCAAATTATTTCCCGATTTCACAAACAACTACCGATTATGGATAAAAGGACCCTGAGTTGACTGATCGTGACTATTTTAATGATACAAACAACGCGGGATACAAACACCCAATGAGAATCCTGGATTGCAGAATAGGCCGATTTCATTGAACACATTTGCGGAATAACGAACCAAATACTCGGAGTCTGCACTTTTTAAATAGTCACAATCTGTCGGTGAAGAGTTTAGACCAATCTGTCTAGTTTCGCGTTCGACCAATTAAAGGACAGTATATTATTACGTTGACCAATAAGTGTTTTGAAGATAAGTTCAAACACGAACGTAAAGGCCTAGAGATACACATTTTAGATATCCAGAAGGGATGTCTTGTTCCTCATATTTACCCTCATTTTGAGTCTGTATTCGGTTGTTTTTCTTGGTCAATTACTACAACCGAACAATTACAGCCCCCCCAAAAAGGTCAAACGCCAACGTGGAGCTAAGAAAAAAGAGATCCCGTTTTTAGATAATCCCCTGTTCACACGAATGATAATTTAAGTAGCTGGCTCAGCTTGTACGAATATGTCAGCGACTTTAATTATCCTAAGTGTCAACAGGGGACATCCCTGTTGCCAATAAATTTTGAATCACTCCGATATTAGTTTATTCGTCCTTATAAAAAAGGACTGGTTCAAAATATCGTCTTAAACATTCCTGGTGAAGTATCCCAATCAAAAGCAATCTTTCCGACACATCTTTTTGACGAGCCATCAAATGTCGTCAGACTGAAACAAGGTGATGCTTCACAAGCGTGATGTTCATATAATCTTCTTGAATTAGGGGTGCCCAGCGAAAAAGTTTTTTGAGATTTTTTGTTAATTTTGACTGCGAGTTATCGAGTTAACTAGCAGTCAAAATATTTTACTGCCAGTTGTCCATCCACCCCTTGCTGGACAGATCCTAAATATTTGAATGGCACAATTATCCCGGGAACCAAAAACCTGAATTTTAGCATCAGCCAATAAAATCCGTTTCAATTTTGGCGGCCAATCAATCATATTCTGGCATTTCCAATAATTTAAATATTCAGGATTTGGCCGACGAGAGTTGGGTGTTACAGGTTTTTTAGCATTGTAAATATACAATATATACGATATTTATGGGAAAATGAAATAAACAGAGACCAAGAAAAAAATATTGAAAATGTCGAAATTTACGGGGCATTACCTCAACTCAGCTGTACTTGTAAAAAGTATCGAGCGAAATAATCAGCATATTAAGACTTATTAATTCATGAGCTCCCCAAGCCATAATAAATTCCTGTACAAAAATGGTCTTTCCAAGTTCCAACGTCTCTAATGCATGAACTATCATTAATCGATGTTGGTATTGAGTCACCTATACAACTTTCATAAGGACACATAATTTCAAAAGTAACTGTTGACCCCGAAAATGAATTTGTAGGATAAAACTTCCCTTTTTTTAAATTTGTGTTTCCGGGTTTGTGTGGGGTACAAGAATTATTTCAAATGAAAGTTGTAACAAAAGTAATTTCGAATTAGCGTGTCCGAGGTCGTGCAAATTTCAAAGCACCAAAAATTTCAGATTATACATAATACGGGAAATTTTGCGCTGACTACGAATTAGGAATTTTTTTTCAAAATTTTGAACTTTAAGGGTGTGGGAGACGATAACTGAGCTTCAAGTATAATACTTTTTGCTACACCTATTTTGTAGAGAATTTTCTGCCAAGTTTTTTCACTTATAAGATTTGTTCTTGGTTTTGAGATTTTTTCCAAGAAAAGTCGTTTTTTCGGGAGTTGAAATTAAAGTTTAAATTGAGGGTGACGATAATTGAGATTTCTCAGATAACTTTTTTGATTGGCCTATTTTGTAGAAAATTTGTCACTGAGTTTTCTAATTCCCAGGATTTTTTCTGAATTTTGAATTTTTATCAAAAAAAGTAGGTTTTAGAAAATTTATAGTTCAGAATTTCACCAAAAACTAGAAATTCACAAGTCGTTTCTGAGATCGTTAATTTTTGGTAATTTCTGACCTCGGACACGCTATTTCAAATAATCTTCAAAATGACCAATTTCAAATTGATAGTCGGAATTCAAAATTTAGCAGTATTAAGAAAACTAGTGTCAATTTATTTCGCTCCTTTCCTGAAGCCATCGCCTAAAACTTTACAGACGGCATTATTTTGACAAGGATTTGGATCACATATATTAATTTCACAGTTTAGACCAGAGTAACCACTAAACAAATTACTCAAATTATCTCTGCGACGTATCAGTTCGAATAAAGCGGTGGAGCATATATCCGGCTGTTTTCGAGTCAAAAATTTTAATCAGCTACTGTAATCATATCCTTTTTTTTGGTAAAACTAATATTTTTTGTTGAGCTTTCGATTCATTACAATCATTTTTGAAACAAGGTTTTTTAACAGTAAAATTATTTTCGCAATATTTACATCTGAGTAATTTAGCAATAGTGGGGCTCGAAATTGGCTAATTAAAACCCCACTATTCTACTCCTTTAAAAACTAATTAGCCAATTTCGAGCCCCACTATTGCTAAATTACTCAGATGCAAATCTTGCGAAAATAATTTTACTGTTAAAAAACCTTGTTTCAAAAATGATTGTAATAAATCGAAACCTCAACAAAAAATATTAGTTTTACTAAAAAAAAGCATATAATATATCTCAAAAAAGAATGAACACAGTAATCATATTTAAAAAAAAAATTAAAATGAGTTATTTTTCTGCAATGATAAAGAGGAATTGGTGAATTATGCGTAGGATGCGCAGCGGGAAAATTTCTAACTTTTAAACGGTCGATATCACCGAAAAAATAAAAAAAGTCTTGAACAGATTTCAAAGGCCAAAAAAATCGGATTCTTTACCGGTGATAGTACCAGTTATTGGTTTTAATTACCGGTTGCACAGTTTGGTGCATGCGAGAGGTACCGTGTTACAAATATGAAAACGGTAACTCCCAGCACTCGTGTCTTCAGAACGCCTGCGTAGGCATTCTTAATAAGATTGAAAGGGCTTGCTGCACTAGGTCACTTGCTGGAAAATGTGCGTTAGAAGCAGGCTTCCAAAAGAGATGCATTCCCGCCGATTTTCCATCCCTATCCCGTTTTATCCCCCTCCTCGGGATAAAAACGGGATCGGGATGGCGGGATAGATTATCCTCTTTTATCCCGGGCCCGAGATAAACTATGCCTTTTTATCCCGTTTTTGTTAATACGAACAAAATTCCACCTACTTATTTTTTCATCGAAATGACCGAAAATTTTTTTCAATTTTTTTTTCGAAAATTCAAAAACAATTTTATAGCTTATTGTTTTTGTGACGTGATCCGTGTTATAACAACAAAAAATAAATAATAAATCAACATTTAAAGTGCTTTTCAAAGCCCTAAAGGTTGTTTTAATACTCAAATTGTGACCACCAGGTGGCTCCAAAAAATGTTTCATGGCTGGAATCTTTTTTTTGAGTAATTTTCACCCTATAAACTGAAAGATTCAGTGCTAAGGGGTTTAGTTTTGCAGATAAATCTCCTGGTACTAACACTAGCCAAGGCCCATGGTTTTAAAAAATTGTGCTGAAATTCAAATTTGTAAATAAGTTTTTTTCATGACCAACCTGATACAACGACACTGGGGAGAATGACCAGCGAGATAACAATCTCCATTTCCAGAACAATTGTAGCCTGCGCATGGATCTTCATCACAATTCACTCCAGAATAAGGAATTACGCAAGAACAAGAATATTTTCTAAATCGATAAGAGTAAATAAAAGGGACTAATCAAAAACATTTTTATAAATGATGTCTGGGAATTTGTTACTTTGTTTTTTTTTTGTAATTTGAATTTAAGGGGGTGGGTGTCGGTTTTTTTTGAGCCCTTTATAAAATTAATTTATGATACATTAATATCGGTTATGACTAAAGTTGACCCAAGGAATCTCATGGTGGC
>SCLH01000400.1:1057022-1069770 GCA_004367855.1 Oikopleura vanhoeffeni | reverse complement strand
AAAAACGTTTAGTGCTCTAGAATAGACTCACCACCTGGTGGTGTGATGTAACAAGGTTGACTTTGAGATGTGTAATCGTTAGACGAAGGCTAGATCTACAAACGAGTATCCTCGGATTTTTTACAACTGCCCTAGATTTGATCTGAGGCGTGATTGAAAGGTACCAAAAAGCGACACCCACCCCCTTAACAAAAAAACATCAGATTTCAAAAAATGCGTAATTCAGAATTATTAATTCATCATACTGCGTAATTTTCTATCATTTCATCGTATTATCTCGAATTTTAAATTCGTTTTGTCAATTAATATTGATTATAATGTAAACTTGATAAGCACTTGTTAGACTCGAAAAACTGTTTCTGATAACTTGGGCCGAGTCATACCTTCATTGAAATCGGAGAAATTTGAAATCAAATCGCGCTTAACTCTTGGAATCACAGAGCCGATATATCGTCTCAAGCCTACCTAAAACCTTCTAAAATGGGCAAAACAAATGTCACAGAATTGTTTCTTCCGAATACATTATAAATAATTTTGCGGTGATTCCGAAAAAAATACTCAATTTTTCTTTGCATATTTGGTTCGAATATCCATTATTATCCGCGGGTCACTTTAAAAACTTATTTGCCTGTTAAAAGAATAGGGAATAAAGTTTTAAAGTGACCCGGGGATAATAATCCATATAAAGGAGAGTTGATTTTTTGAGATTTTTCGCCGAAGTTTTACTTCCGGAAAAATTGGAAGTGCGAAACACTTAACATTAAAATTAATTCGTATCTTGGGACAGATATTTTTTTTTGGAAGTGAAATTTCGAAATTTTCGATTTAACCCCTAGACTCTTAGAGCCATAAAAGTGGGTTTCATTTTTTTGAAAAGACCGGAGAGGACAAAAATAATCGAAATTGAAGTTCAAGGTTCAAATCGCCTATAGAGTTAGCAATTAATTTCTGAAAAATGATAGAATTTTTTTTTGGATGAGCCGTTCAAAATATATTTTATCGTTTTTTTAGATTTCTCTGAAATTTTTCTTTATCAGCTTTATCTCACAATTTATGTTTGAAAAAACAAGGTCTTATTTACTCAGTTTTTAAGAATTCGTCTTGACCATCTTTAAAAGAAATAATAATGTTTCTACTAAATGTTGATTTTTTTTATTTCTTTTGTTTGAAAACAGAAAAATTGCTCATGAATGAGAAAGCGGGGCGGAAATAAAGGGCGCAGACATATTGTTTACCATTATTTCATCATTAGAGGTGATAATTATCGTTTCATAGACGAGCCGGATAAGGTATTTTGAATCGGAGACCAGGTTGAGGAACATAAGGTTTCACTTAATTTTATTTTACTAGCATCTCATTATTAAAATCGTATGATTTCCGTAGAAAACAGTTTGAGTTCACTTTTTCACAGCGGAAATGAAGTGATTAATATTTAAATTGTCTCAATATAATTAATAAAAAATTTGAGTCTATCCTTTATCGCAATGATTTCACAACAATTAATTCCCTACCACTTAAACTTTTCCCATAATATGACTTTAAAGTCAAGCCAAAAAAGTGGCTCTCATGCCTCTGGGGAATATCAATACTGTAATGGTTGAATAGTATGTTCTATCAACCAGTTCTATATTTCTGTTCTGTGCTTCTATTTGCTTTATGGAGACAGAGGCAGTTGTATTGTGTAGAATAGTTGGTTTATTTGTTGTGTTGTAGAAAACCCGTCTAAAATATAACGAGCTCGGACGCTCCTTATATATTAGCCGTTTAACGAGTGTGGGTGGTTGTAAATCTGAAGGTCACGATATATCTTTTGTTACTAACAAGATATATCGGGGGCGTTTGATATGATTTAGGATGAGATTTGTTATAACTAATAAAGATATTATTAGTCATAATAAATGCTCAGCATTCATCCCCTCTTCAAATTTTAATATTTTATGCAGTTTTTTTGAAAAATATTAACTTAAGAGCAGTAAAAAATTTTAAAAATTTCTTAGTCTTGTTGAATTTGAGCTATCATATTCTTCTGAATTGTATCGAGAAGGTCTTTTTTTCGTATCGTTTGGTTGTTGCGGCGGCTTCTATGATTTCGGCGGCCATTTGTTTATCAAAGGATTCCTGGATTATCTGCTTGAAATCCGGTCCTTGGTATATTGACAATCTTTTGTTTCTTTTTGTCAATATTGTCTGCTTGAGGGTGTCCACAGAGAACTTGTCTACCGAAAGAATTAATTTATCGATGTCTACTGGGCAGCACATCGCGTAGTTGTATATTATTTGCGTCTGTTTCAATTGAGCCATCATCGATATAATATATCCGTGGTTTTGTACGTAAGCTCTTCCGTTCTTGTTTTCGACGGTGAGTATTCCAGAGTTGACAAGTTCGATGACGCTCCTTTCGTTTTGATAACTTTTGACAATTTCTGAGTCAATCATCATTGGGTTTACGATGAAGTTTGTTTTATGGTATCTTCTTGGTGTGTATCTAATCTGTCGTTTGATTAGATTTGAAAACCTTAATTTTCACTAATCAAACTTGGACAATAGTCCAAGGTCATTGCGACGATCCAATCGAATTGTCGGGCCTCCGACTCGATTCTCTCTTGTGGCGTCTTGTTCGCCTTCGTCATCATCTGAATAAGGTTCTTCATCTGGCCTTTTTTTGTTCTAAAAAGCCATTTTATTTGTTTTGATGATTTCGGTAAACAGTCCTTTGTATTTTGTAATCTTGTTTTGTTTTTTTGATTCCCACTTCAGACACCAATGTAATGGTTGAATAGTATGTTCTATCAACCAGTTCTATATTTCTGTTCTGTGCTTCTATTTGCTTTTTGGAGACAGAGATGAGGCGGTTGTATTGTGTAGAATAGTTGGTAAAATTGGGAATGGATGAATCTGGCCCTTAACTGGCTGTCAGACAATTACTCCTCATTATTTGAGTAAAAACATCCATTCTCATTCTTTCTAACTGCACAAGTCATTAAATAAATGCAATTAAACACAAAAAAAAAGTTGGTTTATTTGTTGTATTGTAGAAAACCCGTCTAAAATATAAAGAGCTCAGACGCTCCTTATGTATCAGCCGTTTAACGAGTGTGGGTGGTTGTAAATCTAAAGGTCAAGGTATATCTTGTGTTACTAACAAGATATATCGGGGGCGTTTGATATGATTTAGGATGAGATTTGTTATGACTAATTAAGGCAGGCTCAAGGAAATGTATGTTTATCTCAATAACTGCGCAGTGCTCTGTTCTACTCAATACTTTTGTCTGCTCGAGTTTATCTGTTGGAAATCACAAACTTATTTTAAATAAGTTCAAAATATATCGAGTTTTCTCTATTTAATAAAATTATTTGATAGTCATTACAATATAATTGCATATATCATATATGGTATAAGAGTACCACTCTGGCATGATTTTCACAAACTTAATATTTTTTCAAAAGTTTTCATTTTAGTCATACTGAGACATAATCGGTATGCCTATGATTTAAAACACGAGTAAAAGATTATAGTAATGACCAAAAGTGTTTTATTTCTTAACACAGATNAATAGTTCAGTAAAAATCGTGGTATTTATAGGATAAATACCACTACCGGTTTGAGTGCACAGATGGTCAATCGGCAGATAGAAATCAGCTGACCGTAAAGCGAACTGCGTAATTTATGACTATATTTCATTGTGATAAAATCAGTGGCTTAAAACCTGTGATTTTATCCGAATGTATACAGAATACATTCAATACTAATATCGAAATAAGATATTTTGAAATTTCCGTCCAAAAGTTATATTTTTGCTCCAGATATTTCCAGAATGCTTATTTTTCGAACGCCCACGGAAATCGATATTGGCACTTTCGACAGTATAAGCACTTGAAGTATTTAAGCTTAAAATCGTGAAGTCGCGTAGGTTTTTTGGCGATATTTGCAAATTCGTGGACATGGGCCCTCTGTATTTGAGAAGTTTATCAATAAAGAATTTTAATTATTATTGTTATCAAAAGAAAAAATCTATTTTTTTTAGGTCATTTAATTGCCCTTATTCAATGACTTTTTATCAGTTTGAACTTACGATAACTTCCAGTCAACTTGAACCACACAAGTTCCTCCATTTTGACATGGATTTGGATCACAAGACGAATTTTCGCAAGAATCTCCATAAGCATGTGGATCATGACATACACAATTATCAGCTTTGCATAGTTCATAAAAATTTCTTCAGGGACTCAATAAAAATAATGCAGGTATGCAAAATATTGATTAAACAGTGGTAATCGCTACAAATACGATGTGCCGCATTTGTATAAGGTCCTTAACTCCCAGTGTAACTTTATGGTCATACGTGACCATGCGCCTTTTAATCGCAATTTAGGATCTTTAATCATTTATGAATGTAGTATTAACAAAGTGATCGACTATTTTAATAATTGACGTTTGTACATTTTTTTTTGAAATTTTTTACTTTTTTACAGTACTTATTTTCTGCACAGAATTTGGAATTATCCAAAAAAACTTTTGAGTGGGTAGTTCTTGAAAAGTTTTAAAGACTTTTTTCTATTACAAAAAGGTCCAAAAACGATCACGTGTCCTTCAAATTAAGAAATAAGGTTTTGGTTCAAGTACACAAATAGTACTCAAATTACGCCGAAAATATTTGTTGGCAAAAAAACAACTAATTTAAAAGTTTTAAACATAATGATATTTTCCTAAAAAGTCACGTGATCTTATTTTTCAAGAAATAAGAATTAATATATGACATATTTCAAACCTTATTTTTGAATAATTTCGTCACGTGATTCTATTTGGACTATGCCGTAATGAGTAAATAGTCTTACAAACGTTTGTAGTTGACCCAAGTTTTTTTTTGACGTAATTTGAGTACTTTTTAAAATTACTGTGTATCGGTACTATATTTTTCAAAAAGTACTCAAATCACGTGGAAGAATCTTCAAAGAATCGTCACGAATTCCTGAGACTTTTATTTCATTATAGTTAAGCCCCAAAATGATCACGTGACCGTATAAACGCGTTATAACTGTTGACATAAAATTAACTTTTTTTAGAGGTCCTCAAACTACATGAAACAATTTTACATGAAAAAAATTATTTGAAACGCTCCATTTCTCCATCTTCACTACTTTCAAAATCCTTCAAAGCCTGTTGCATTTTGTGACCAGCGTTATCTCGGCGTGGTCGTTCAGTCATTCTATCTCTTATTATCCTTTGAGCGATAATTTCAGTGATTTATTATTTCACCAATTTTTTTTTAATCAAGAATAAACGGTTATTGGATTGGTTTTATTTTCACGAATGTTTTTTTGCTGTTGATTGAGACTCGCCCCCAAGTCTATTCAGAAAATTTCTAGAATTCTAACTTGAAAAATTGATAAGTTATTCTCATGCGCGAGATAATCTATGGTTTTAAAAAACATGATTTAACATGAGAATGGTAATTAAAACACCCAATGTTTTTTGCAGTTTCAGCACCCAAATTAGTGATGGTTTCATACAACAAGTTTTAAAATGTCAATTAAAGCTTTTATTTGTATTCAGAGTCACTTAAATGTGTGAATCGTGGTGAAAAAGATATTTTTATATTGCTTTATTAACATTCGATGCCTTTTAATTATTTTTTCCACAAATTGTTTTCATCCGATTGTAGCAAATTATTTGAATTATATTATTAACAAATGTAAATATGTGTTGAAAATGAATATACGCTTGATTTAAACAGCATTGTCACGCATGACCATATGATTCTATGGGTCCAGAAGTAGTTTGCAATTCTGAGAGTTAAAAACATATTTTTTGTAGATTTTTGATTTTTTGAACTTCACTGAAATTGGAGTGCAAATATTTGAACTGTAACAAGGTTTTCCTTCGCAAGCGTTGATAGAACAAGTGTCACCGTAATATCCTATTGTACAAGAACACCTAGAAATACATATTTGAATCTAGAAAATTTTAATTTTTATCAACATTTATGAAATTGTCTTGAGAATTAGGGACGGCAAAATATATTTTGCTTGACAAAGATAATTTATATCCTTATTTCACGCTATCCGGAATATCCTGGCCATACTTATAACAACAAACTACGTTTAGTATACAGGGCCGGGATATTCTGAATAGTGTAAAAGGGGGATGAAGTTTATGAAATAAAATATTTTATTGAAATCTCCTGCAACCCTGTCAAAAATTTGAAAATATTTATGAGGATTAAGGAAGTGGTTGTCGCTGATAAAGATTTTTTTGAAGTTTTTATACATGGTTTCTTGATGAACTTGTAGATACATCTATCGATACCATGGTATACCACATGGTATTGAATAAAATTTTTGAACGTGCAGAACAAGTCTGGAAGATAATTTGAACACTAATTCTAGTTTGATACAACTCAACCTACGCTCACGTACTCATCCTGAATAAGCCTCCCAAAAAACACTAAAAAGCTTACACTTCCTAAAATTTACATCAAGTTTCTCTAATTTTTTTAGTTAAGTTCTGGAGAAGCAGTATCAACAATTATCTAAACCCCTTTTTAAAATTTTGCTTCTTATGGAAAAAATTGCGAAAAGACAGAAAAAACTAACGAAAATTGGTCGAAAGGAAAATTATCTGTCGAAAGCCAAATTTTGAAAAAAATGGCTTTAGATTATTATTGATATTGCTTCTCCGGAACTTGACTCAAAAATTGTGGTTAATTGTAGGAGCAGTAATCTCTTTAGTGTTCAAATATTGAAAAATTATAGTAACCTTCATATGCCTTCAGAACGAATTCTGATCAAAATTTCGAAAAAAAAGGCTCCAGATTATTGTTAAACTAGTTGTGAGCTTTCATATCCCCTATTCACACTTTCAATTTTTTCTTATCTGAAAAACAAATTATTGAACCTCAAATAAATGTTGCGAAGAATATTGCGAAGAAAAATTTTTTGGGAAAGTTCAACTTCAATCAGTACACTTAAAAACTAAATGGGGTATTTCTCGCAAAATTTTCGCGTTTTTTCGATTTTTTTAAAGATTTTTTTCAAAATTTTCTCAAAAAATATTGTTTGTTCAGATTTGACCACTAAAACTTCAAAACATCGGCTTGACTTAAGCCAACTTTATGTTCAGTGTTCCACTGGCTTTCTTTTGAGCCTACTTTCGAAAAAATCGGAGCACATTTTTTTCGAAATTTTTCCAATTGTTTTTTGAAAAATCATATTTTTAAATCTGCAACAAAATTTGGAAAAAAAAAACACTGTAATTCTTCAAAATGCCACAAGCTGTACTTTAAAAAATTTGCTTATTCCACGTATTATGCCAATTTTCGATTTATGGTCTGGGAGGAGATAGATTTTGAAATTTCGCGAAGTTGCGTCCTCTAACGACTATNCAAGATTAAGGCTAGGTCTACAAATTGGCATATTTGGAATTATTGCTCAAGGTTCAGATTTTCCTGAAAGCGCTCTGCAAAATTGCAAATCAGACATGACTACCTCCTTAAAAGGAGGTTTCCGACGGGCATTTTCAACCAATAAATGTTAAAATTTTTAAATTCTTAAAAAAATTTGGACTTTCTGCTTGTAAAACAATGAAACTAGAGACTGATCGGATATGTAGTTATTGCAGAATAAGTTTTCAAAGTCGAGCCTAAAAAATCGGCTTTGGAGCCTCCAGCGAAGTTTTTAGTTTGGAGCTTCCAAGGTTAACGACCTTGAGAAAGCCAAAATTCAATTTTTAGATTTTTTCAAATCGAGCTCAGGCAGCGCATTTAGTCAAAATTTTGAAAAAATGAGTGAATAGCCAAACGTCTGAATATTTCTAAATTCTCAGAAGAATTTTTTAATAACGCCATTGATTTTTGCGAAAACCCAAAAAAATGAAAAAAAAAGTTGTATTATTATTTATTTTTCCGAAATTATAAAAAAAAGCTTAATATTTATTAACCTAAAGCCATTGTATTTTCTACTGCAAGATGCACTATTTTTGCATGGATTTGGGGCACAATAATCATTTTCACACA
The DNA here is from genome assembly GCA_004367855.1 of Oikopleura vanhoeffeni. Taxonomy (NCBI): domain Eukaryota; kingdom Metazoa; phylum Chordata; class Appendicularia; order Copelata; family Oikopleuridae; genus Oikopleura; species Oikopleura vanhoeffeni. The sequence goes on along the minus strand of SCLH01000400.1, from coordinate 1,061,758 downwards.
ATTCGCCATACAAACCAAGATTATTGCACACACATTCATATTCTGTACAAAGTTAAAAATCAGACTTTAATTTCTTTAAAAATATCATACATGATATATCGAAAATCCTGCCTAGTCGTAAAATTGTATTGATACGTCACAAAAATAGAAAGTACCAATGAAATGACGGGATTCTCGAGAAGTGATCAATAAAATTGCTGGATCTCCTTATTTGTGACATATCAATACAGGATTTTCGATTTCCCTTTACGAGGAAGGTAGATATTTTTCGAATTTGGTCTAGTACATTACTACTATGAAAAAAAAGTCAAATTGAAATACTCGACATAAAAATCAAATCGGATCGCATCGGAAAAATTCCGCAGCCCTTTCAGATCTGAAAATAATGTGAAAAAATATGAAATTCAAATTTGAAAAAGTTCTATCAAGAATTTTAACTTTACTGATTCCATGCGAAGAGAGCTACACTTGTTCGCGATTAAACATGGCTTTCCATCACACGGATTCCCTGTACAATTTTGCCCAATCCATCCGTTCACGCAAGAACATCTTTAAAGGAGGAAAAAATTTTAACAAAAAAATTAATGAAAAACTTAGACTGTAAACTTTTTTGATAAATTTCATGCTTGTTATTTCCCTTCGTAAAATAAGTTGAGCGAGCTGTATAAAGTCCACTATTTTGACAAGGGTTGACATCACAAGAATCTCCAGTATATCCAGGAAGTTTACAAATGCATTCGGGGGCTAACAGAAGTTATAATTCAAGTTTTTTGATTGTTTGTCGAATTTACGAAAAGTTTGTTTAGTCATTGTCATCTGAGATTTCAAAAAAAATAAAAAAAATTCAAATTTTCTGAGATTTCAAAAATAGTAAAAATTCAAATTTTCAGAGATTTCAAAAATAGTGAAAATTAAAATTTTCCCAAAAATGCTTCTTCACTTTAAGACAACTGTGTATTTGTCAGAATTGAAAAAAATGCAACCAGTTCTTCCTTGAGAGAGTAGTGGTCCAAATTACAAAAACACTCGATAAAACTCAAATTCTAACTTGCCTAGTGCGCTATTTGCGATTTGTGAGGAACATTGTTCAGATGTCCAGCATGGTTTATCTTTGCAAGGATTGTTTCCACATGCACCTTCAGCACCTTCTTGGCAAGTACAGCTTTAAAAACTGAAATATTGCATAATCTTTTAAGAAATTTCTTAAATTTAGGTGAAACAATCACGCAACAAAAGTCGAAATTTGTTTGTCATAGTTAATTAACCATCTCGATTGGGTGGCCCAATTTGGGCCCTTTAATAATTAAATATATTTCAGTCCATACATATATGAGTCTCCGTGAGGTGAACAAACTCCATCATCGCAGGGATTAGGCTCACAAACATAGTCCTCGCAAAATTCTCCCTTAAAACCCCTAGGAATATTGGATAAAAGATTGGAATTTTTTAGATATATTGAACCAATTTGTAAACAGTGGTTACCTAGATAATGCCTCCTCTCAGATATGGCCAAAAAGGGTGGCAAAAGCTGATCATAGGCTAGGAGGGGGGGGGGCAAAATCTAGTAACAGGCTAAATGAGTAAATTCAGACTTGAACGGACTTCTATAAAAATTCAAGAATAGTTCTTTGTTTCGTCTCTAACTTTTGTTTAAAATGATCAAACGTAAAAATTGAATGATAATATTGTTCCGTTAACACTTTTCATAATATAGGTTGAATTATTTTTTAATAAGTAAAAGAAACGAAAAGTATTTTACGAAAACGATTTTTCAAATCCTCAATTTCTCCCCAGCAGAAAACTCGCGCAGTTAAATATTTTTATCAATATTTCTGTAATACGAAAAATTACGATTGAACTCGAAAAATAATCTTAAACGATTGAATATCGATTTGTTTTTAGTCGCAACAGATTAATCAGACCCGATTGACCCAGAAATACTATTTTCTTTCTTCAATTTATCAAATAAAGAAACTTTATTTGTGCATGCAAATTGACATGTAGAACCCCTTGAAGAAACAAGAGATATGAGACTAAGCTTATGGCACCTAAATGGTTCACTCTTTTCAGGGCCTTGAATGTAAAGTTAAAGAGAACGTGTTTGTCATGACATACAACTTATTACATTGGCATTGTGGAGTGTGATCAGGTGGTTGACATTTTCCGTTTCCGGAACAATTATTTCCACATAGATCTGTAGAACAGTTTGGTCCAGTGAAAGGATGAAAACATTCGCATTTATATTTCCATCTTAAATATGTAAACATTATTTTGTGAACAATTTCAACATATCGACTGAGCGAAAAGACATTGCGTTGCCTGAAACACATAAATCCATCAATATTTCTAATCTTTAATTGCTGTAAGAATCTGGCGTTCGTAGTACATCCCTCATAAATGAGTACTGACAGATAAAAACATAAAAAACAGCATTCAAAAGTTCATTGGATTTAGCTACAGTCCCTGACCAATTAAAGTGCGAAAAATCCAAAAAAATATCATTTTAAGGAGTCATCGTCTTTTTCAGAAAAATTGGCGGTTTGTCGCTTATTTCCAATGCTGCAATAAGACTTTGTAAACAAAAAATCGAAAATAAAAACTTTGACAATTAAATAAATTTATTTTTTCAATTAATAAAACTACGAAACAATTAATTTCTAAAATAATAGAAACATGTATTTTGACAATAAATTAACGTTGCATTGATTTCTAAAATATCAATCATTTTTCGATTCGTAACAAACTCGTAATTCATAATACGAAAACGATTTTTGAGACTGTTAATTTTTGCCCAGCAGTCAAAAACTCGCGTAGATTATAATGAAATTAATTTTCCAATAGGTTCAAAACTAAGTAGTCGTCAATCTGACGCGGAAAAAAATTTCCGTTTACGTTTAGGTCATTCGTAAAAATGAAAAAAATGTTTTCGTAATTAGCGCTATAACTGGCCTATAAGATTTCAATTTTTTTTTTGTTTTTTCAGAAAAGATTCACCGCTTAAAGGCCTAACATATATGTTGCGAAAAACATTTTGTTGCAAAGATACTTATTTATAATAAAGAAATATAAAAAAAGGATAATATATTATAATAAATCATTTGAAACATATTTTTCTAACTTCTCAGATATGTCTATTCTCAGATATTTCTATGATGATTTCTATGACGAGATTTAATTCGTTATAGTCGAACTACTCGAAAAATATTCGAATTTCGGATATAGATTCTAAAAATTTACTATGACGTCTTCATAGCGCATTTTAATTAATTGCAATCGATTCACAAGACTCTTTGAGTAAAATAAACTCTGTTTTTGATGTTTAATTTGCTCAAAACTCTTCTTAAAAGTTTGTTGATTTTGGCCTTATAAATAATTTTTATTTTTTGTTCAAAGTTACATGTTCAGGAATCAATTATAAGTTATAATTGATCCCTGATAATGTAATTTAGAAAAAAAATTAAACAAAATTTTACAATTTTTCGGCTCAAAACAAGTTTTAAAATTTTGCCAAAAATTACAATGTAATGGAAACCCATAAACCTTAAATGAAAAACCATAACCATTTATGGAAATCATTTTTTCGCAAAAGTAGTTTCCATAAATGGTTAGTTGGTATAAGGTATTTTCAATTTTTTACTTCCCTAGAATTTTTCGACACAAATTACAGCAGGGTCCGGCGAATATGTAAAAGTTTTTTCGCCAAAATTAGCGTAGGTTGCGCAGGTTGTTGAGTGAGTTTCACCAATGCAACTTCACCTATACGCCGGACCCTGCTGTACTAAGAATTGATTATAATCTACAATCTGCAAAAATGCAGATGTGTTAAAAAGCTTTCAAGTGGACATATCTCCTTTAAGGGGGTGGCATCGACTCGGCAGACTGTAGTCAATTTAACTTACGAAATTAATTAGTTGTTTTACTTTTTTCTGCTTATTATCGTTAGCTGAACCAGAATAAATGTGCATTTACTTATAAAAATAATTTTTGCCCATTTTAGGGAAGAATTGAGTCCGAACTTTATTTTTTGAATTCGTAAAATTTTCAAAAAAATTCAAAGCATTATGAAAATTTTCTGCATTTTTTGTCCAAAATTATTTCTGATCGTTTTTTTGAAATCTTTGAATAAAAGCTAAAAAAATAGCCACTTTAACTTTTTTCATGCATGTCAGTAGTATAGAGCTAGGGTCAGTCAGCTTGACCAAGTTTTGCAGGGTGATCAAGCTGACTGACCCTAGCTAACAAAGATTTTATACTTTGTCACAAACATAATTTGTAAGATGACTAAATTTACTAGACCTTGCTTACAACGATTTAAACTTTTGTCGCATACATAATTTTATTACAGACTCTGAAACAAACTCAAGTCTCAACATTTAAACAAATAAAGCTAAAACCCGAGTTGGCTGTAGAAATTCTTAATTTACTGAATAAATTATTTGAGCACAGACTTCACGTGCTTTAAACATATAAATTAAATCTCAACAAAACCACATACAGGTTATGAAACAAGAATGCGAAGAAAAACAATCTGTTATAAATACTTTTTTTTCATTTTGCAAGGAAATTTTATGTACAAAAATATTTTATGTTACAATTGTGTTCCAAAATATAAATGACCCAAAAATCTGATATTCCGAAAATTTACTGTCGCAAGAAAAATTCCGTGCTTCAAACTATATATTTCAAAATAATAAACTAAATTGAAAAAACAATGTTAATAAAAAAATCACAATTTT
>SCLH01000400.1:1042041-1053446 GCA_004367855.1 Oikopleura vanhoeffeni | reverse complement strand
TAGCTTCCTATCACTTATGAGTCTCGAGATACAGCCTCCGTCGGTTACCCCCTTAAGTTAAAATGTTAAAATTAACATGCTTAAAATAAGTATGCTTAAAATTACATGCTTAAATTACCATGCTTAAATTACCATGCTTAAATTAGCATGCTTAAAACGAACATGTTAAAATTGACATGTTAACATTGTAATTAAACATAAAAATAAAGTTATCATGGATAAGACAAAAATATGCTCCTTGAATATAAAAGCTGCAAATTTCAAAAATTACAAAATTTTAAATTCGTTTTTTGGATTTCCTTAGGATTCTAGACATGGGAAATTGTTAATTAAAAAAAATACAATTCAGTGTATTTTCGGCTTACTTAAAGAGCCAGTGATTTCGAAATTTGAAAATGTTTAAGGGGTGAACTAGTCGGACAAACTCTTGATAAACCTCTTCCCCACCATAATGTTTTTTTCAAGCTACTTTCAACGCATTCCCAATTAATATTCAGTTTAATACTAGCAGCTTACCTCAGTATTTATTTCTTTTTCTGAATCTAGCAATCGTAGTAGGTTTCTTGTTTTGCTGAGACCAGCTGTTTTTTCTCTAAGAAATTCTCCAAAATGATTTATTTCTATATTTAGAAATTTTTCAGTCAAAAAGCGGAGCCACTCGAATCGTTGTTCAAACTGCTGTTCTCTATACATTTGACTCATTTCAAATAAAAATTAAACAGAATTTTCAAATTGTGAAAGAATGTTATTTGAATTAAAGAAGCTCAAATTACATTGAAAACAACAACAACATGTTAATTTTAGCATGTTAATTTAAGCATGCTAATTTAAGCATGCTAATTTAAGCATTTTAATTTTTAGCATGTTAATTTTAAGCATGTTAATTTCAGCATTTTAACTTAAGCATGTTACTTTAAGCATGTTGATTTAACATCACTACTGACTAATTAATACTAACTAATTTTAACATTTTTTTCTCAGAATGTTTTTGATTTGTTGGAAAACTGGACCAAAACTGTTNAAACAAGATAGCTACCCCAATCTATCTTTCCAAGTCTTTGTACAAGATTGAGTTGACGTACCATTCTATTTTGAACATCTTCATTGAAAGATTCGTAGCCGTGTATATTGTAAGTTTTTTTTAACCATAAGGTCGAGCTTGTAGCAAATAAGGAAAATAATGGTTATGTTATCACTTGTCGATCTCATCTTATTATTAAATTTATCAAATACGTCAACAAAAGTGAGATCTGTCAACTCACAATTAGCTTGATTTCGATCAATTGCCAAAATCAAGTGTAGATATTCCAATGTGAAAGTGGAAATTCTTCTAAAAACTGCATCTCTGATAAAAGAGTCTGATCCATAACAAAAAATATTCAATAATTTCCGAAGTCTCCATTCTTGTCATTTATTTGGAACAGCTATATTTATAGTTTTTCTTAGATGTCTCCAGGCTATTTACCGACTATATAAAGAGAAAATTTATTTATGATAAGGGAAATGACTGTTTTATTTTTTATTAGTTTAGGTTGGTGTCAAGCAGAAACGAAAGGTCCCCGCCCTCTAGTTACTGCGGTCGCGGAGACATTTATTGACAACGTTGCAACAACTGACTCATCATATTTTGTCAATCATGAAGAAATTTGTGAACAGCTTGTCGAGATCTTAGGTACATTGACAAAACAAGACAAGGCGCACAGAATCATTCACATAAACAATGCAGACAGATTTGATAGTTCTTCTGTGGCTGAAATAAGTAGCCTACGTACACCGTTGGTAGAATGTGCTATTAAAAAACTTACTTTCTATATTTTCATATCAATTTTAATTGCATTTTTGGTTGCTATCTTATTCCTGACTGTTTCTCAAATATTATTTCTTAAAAGAAAACGATCTGATGAATGTGAACGATTTATAGTTAATGAAGAATAAACCTACACAAGTTATATAAAAGGGTCTTGCGTCTGATAAATATAAGCATAATGAAACTTGTCGGAGGTAAAACCGTTTCTGACACAAAACTTGAAAAACCATTCAGAATTATCATCGGCGGAGGTTCAGGATGCGACAAAACACACCTGTTGAAAAAACTTGTCGACAGAAACCATTTCGTCACTTTGATAAAATTGTATATATTTATCCAAATTATCTAGATGATATTCCAGTTGAGTTCATCCATAGTCGAATATCAACCAGGGTTGAACGACATTCAATATTTCACAAGCTTACCTAAAAATACACTCTTACTGTTTGATGATATGATGTCCGAATGTGGAGGTTCCTAATATATACTGAAATTATTTTTCTGTGATTGCTAGGAAAAAAAATATATCAATAATTTTTCTTGTACAAAATATTTACGATCAAACGAAGCAACTTTGAAATATAAGACTCAATGCAACAGGTTTTTTTATTTTCAAGTTTTACTCCGCAAATGATGTGAATTTTGGACTTTTGAGGGATTTGGGATTAAACCATATCATGCCAAAACATTTAATGGAATCAATTTACTCAAAAATGTTTGAGTATATATACATTGACGTTCATCCAGAAAGACATTCAAAGTTTGGTTGTCTCAAAGGAAACATCTTTGATAAATATTTTACAATATATAATCAAATGAGTTATATTTCGATTTCAAGAGCAGATTTTTTCAAATATTTCAAAGTTCTTGAAGAGAAAAAAGGAACTGTAAAAGCATTTATAAATGAAATTGAGATCTGGAAAAAATCCAGACAACCAAAGAAAAAATTTAAAACTTCCTCCTTCCGAAGAAATTGAATCAACCGAAGAAAATAAATCAACGGATCAGAATAAACAAAACGAATTGATAAACTTTACAAAGACTTAAACAACCTGGTGCATTCACCAATAAAATCAAAATTTATTATTTATTTTAATTTGAGAAGAAATCAGACTCATTCTCTACACCGACTAGTAGAAATCAGAAACGTAGGATAGTAATGAAAAATCGGAAAAGTACATTTTGTAGAGAATTTAAAATGTAATTTTTTTACTCGGACGGAATTTTGAACATTAAAAATAATATGGGTTTTTGATTGGTCACAGAAGTGCCACATATCCTTTAAACACCTTTTGCTTAATCTGAGGGATGTGGGTTGAGGGAGCCAATCTTAACACTCCTAAGACCCCTCCTAGCAACTCATGAGGCCGCTTTTTAGCCCACATTTCTCAGATTAAGCAAAAGGTGTTAAAGGGATATTATACACATAACAAATACACCTTTGTGGAAAGGCAATATTTGTACTTTTTTGATATTTATTTTATTTTAAAATTGATTCGATAATTGTTTTGTCAAAATCAAAGTGAAATTATTTGCTCGAAATGCTTCTTTAACATTTTCTTTGAATATATTAGATGGCGAGAGCATAGCAACCATAATATTTGCCCTCTCCTCAATTCACTTTCTTGTTACTTTCAACAAAACACTTTTTTTTTACAATTTAGAGGATTTGGATTAAGAGTTCATTATCAATTTTTTATAATGGAAATTGCTCATCTTAACTATGGTGTGAATGTGAAAGTACCTGGACCAGTAGATTTTAATGTGAAACAGGCACAAATAAACCCAGAGATTACAAAACACACTTATAACAAATTGACTGACGTTAACTTCAAAAAAACGTGAGTATGATTTGCAGATAACATAAGGTTAAGGGGGTATCCGACAGAAGCTGTTTCTCAAGACTGAGAAGTGATAGAAAGCTAATTTTAGCTGCATTCTCATTTTTGTGGCTGGTTTGCTTCCAAAAATTAAAAATTTTGATATCTAAAAAATTTCAAAATTTTCATTTTTTCAAGTTACATTAACGTTAAATGCACTGTATCATTTGAAGTAATAATTATTTTTCTCTAATTTTTAGTGCATCAGTTCACCATGAATTAGATCCTGAGAATGAAAATAAAAAAAATTAGAAAGAAAAATTTCAAATTTTTTCTTAGATCCAGAAATTTGAGGTATCCGACGGGGGCTGTTTCTCAGGACTCAGGAGTGATAGAACGCTGATTTTAGCTGATTTCTCATTTTTGTGGCTGGTTTGCTTCCAAAAATATAAAAGATTAAAAATTTTGAAATCTAAAAAATATTTTCAAAATTTCATTTTTTTAAGTTATATTTTTCTTTTAACCGCACCTGTATCTTTTTGAGTTATAATTATTTTTCTCTAATTTTAGTGCATTAATTAACTAAAAATTAGTTCAATAAGATCTTGAAAAAGGAAATAACAAATTTTTTAAATTTCGAAAAAAAATTCAGATTATTTCAAATTTTGCTTAAATACCGAGTGTTTAAGGTCATGAGACTTTGACTGCGTATAAAAGCAAAACTATAAGCAATTTGAAAAACGGCTCGCAGGTCTTTTATTATACACTTTCGAAAAAATGCTTTTTGTAAGAAAAAATATGGTGTCGTGAACCTAGATGCATCGTTTTGAGCGACCATGTGCTAAATGACCCATTTATTTTGGAAATTTCATTCAATTTACTGATTATGTTAAAAACTCTCGCAAGTCGTGTCAAGCTAAGAAATAAAGTTAATTTACAAAAAAAAAATTTGACATACAGGAGCCAGATGCAGCTATTTTGAAAATTGGAAATTCTGGGTTTTTTGGAACGGTATACGGCCGGTTCAGTCATACAAAAAACTTTCAACATAATTTTTTGAAAAATTTTAAACAAATATCTCTTGGAGAATCCGAAGTTTGAACTCTATACAAGATTCGATTAGCTCAGGACTACTTTTAAAATCAGTTAAACCCGTCGGATAACCCCTTAAATCAACAATATCGTCTGAGGAAATTACGAAATGTGGATCAAAAGTAAATAATTCTCGGTTTAATCAATTTTATCTAAATTCAGGCAAATTCTCAAGGATAATTTTCAGACATATCTATTACGGGCCCTGCCGGTCACTTTTTGCCACTTTGTCTGCCAAATTTTTTATATAATTCCGGCTTCTGAAAACGTTTATCCGATTAAGTTTTTCGATAGCTCAAACTGAGCCACAAATATCTAGTGAATACTAACAATAATAGTTAATAGGTCAGAATCGGACCATGTTTAGATTTTTCCGAGATTACTGAAATAGTTTAATTGTAAGTTTAAGTTTCCAAAAATTGGAAACAATGGCCTGATTCATACTATTTTGTTTTCAATTATAATTCTTCGAATATTTGTGCTCAGTTTAGCTATCCAGAACTCAATCGTTGAGTCGTTATCAAACGCCAAATTAAATATAAAATTTGGCTGAAAGTGGCAAAAAGTGACGCAGGGCTCCGTAAATAATATCGTGGATTGATGCCTGGGTAGGTCTGAATACTTATCTTCTTTTTTGTGTTTGTAGAAAAGATAGAAATGTCACGTCCTACGGCGTCATGTTACAAACAGAAAAAAAAATAATTTCATTGCGATTTAAAAATACAATCTGGAAAAAATGTAATATGACTCAATTAGGACAAAACAAAACTTAGTGCCTTTCGAGCAGTTTACTCGCCTACTGTTCGAGAACTTGACTATATTTGCCTTTGAATTTTTAGACCTAACCCAGGCATTAATCCTCGATATATTTTCGCAACCAAGTGACTTTCGCAAAACTGGACCGAATCGGATCATTTTGCGCCCTTTTTTTTTAAACTTTATGAGATTTATAATTTTTCAAAAATCGTCCTGACTTCACACCTGTTGTTGTTTTTTTTTCTTCAAAATATTTCTGGTCATTTTGAAGACATTGGTCGAGTAAGAAAAACTCAAATCGAACGGTTGAACACTCTATTACTTCAGACGTTGCTCTGGTGGAAACACGTTAACTCGTAGACTTTAGAGCATGAATCTGTACCCCAGACTCGCATTTAAGCAACTAGTTGCCTCACTTTTAAATCGACCATATACGCAAAGTTTCATTTATACATACACTTTATTCAATAGCTTAAAATAATATTCAGACAATTTTGACTATACAAAAATAAATACAAAATAAAATTTTAAACACAATCTAAAGCAATTTAAAAGGTAAGAAAACAAAAAGTTGCGAAATTCACTTATCGACTATAAAAGTGCAATAAGCAGATGGAAATTAAACCTAATTTATATTTGCATATTACCTCATATAAACATTACGTCAAAAAAATTCAGGGCTTAACTTCAAACGTTTTTAAGACTTTCTTCTCATTACACTAAAGTCGAAATAAATCACATGACGAAATAATCCAAAAATAGTTAAATATGTCCATAATAAATCCTTATTGCTTGAAAACATAAGATCACGTGACGTGTTTGGAAAATATTAATTATGTTCAAACTCTCATTAGGTGTTTATGGCCCAAAAAAAATTTCGCGTAATTTGCTCACTATTGTTTACTTTCACACAAAACCGTATTCCTTATTTGAAGGTCACGTGATCGCTTTTGGACTTTGGTGTAATGAGAAAAAAGTCTTAAAAACTTCTAAAGAAGCCATTTCACTTCTTTAAAAATTGATTTAAGCAAATTTTGAAAACAACAGTACTACTTTTACCAACCTATGTACTTAAATTATTACGGTCACGTGATCATTTCGGCTATGATGTAATGGAAAAAAATCGCTTAGAATTTTTTCTGATCACTATGAAAAGGTTTTAATTGTGATTTAACAAATTTTGCAAAAAATAAGTACTTGTAATACAAGTAAAAAATTTTTCCAAAAAAAAACGCACAAACGTCATTTTGTTTAAAGTTTTTCGATACCTTTAATAACTGATCTTGTCATTAATGATTAAGCGTCTAAAATGCGATTAAATGGACTTTTGCGGCAACTAGTTGCTAAAATCGAGTTACCGAGTTAAATACCGCCCTTTAAACACTATCTGGAATATTGGCCTACTCCTAAAAAACACACGACGTTATAAGGGCGCAAAGTATTTCGGAAAGTGTGAAAGAGCGCCTTTCAAAGGGATATACAAAAACGTAAAATCTCCGTTGGTTAGCGCTATTCAGAACTATCTTTAAAATTGTAGATTTTAAATATATTACACCCGATACGAAGTATATGTCAATATTCTCTTTTAACCCACGCGTCTGTGCACTGACAAATGATAAAACTCAGCTTTTACTTTTTAAAATATTTCAGTGAAACTCATTTACGAACATGCTATCAAAATACGAACAAACGCCTGTTACTGAGTGCAAGGTAAGTTGAAAAATGTTGAAATTTTAACTTATTTTTGGTTAAACATATTTTGATGAAAGACAGTATTATATTGTCCTGTTATCCGACAACTGAACATAGGCTGTCCCGCAACATTTTTGTTCATGCTTTCCTCGAAAAATATCTTTCAAAGATAGTAATTTTGAATCAAGGTTTAAAGAATACAGAAGAAAGAAATTTTGTAGGTGATTTTGCACCGTTTGTATCATTGTAGAAAAAAACAAGTCTTGCCCTCTCTGTAAGCTGTTTTCACCAGACAAAATAACTTTCCAAGGTTGATCTCTGCGCGGGTTTCGCCTATGGCTGGGTGACAGTTTTCTCTAACACGTCCCTGGAGCAGAAAAATTGCAAAATGAAGTGATACGTAACTGTTGTCCAACGGTCCTGACACTTTTCAGACTGTTGGCGATGTATTAATGGAAATTCATTTTTGGAAAAAACGGTGTGAAGTTTTTAATTGCGTGAGAAAGTATTTAACGTTCACGCCAATAGATAATGAGTATGGCGGCATCCTAATAAATAATGTTCTGTATGTTTTCAGAAGGTACCTGCATATGCGTCCTAAAATTCATATTGGGTGTTGTCTTGTGCCACCAAAATGCTTATTAGTTAGTGAAAGCGGCGCGCTGGTATCCAGTGCGAGGGCGTGAACTCCAACCCGTTCACATTTGGGCTGTCGGAAACGACTCATCTCATGTAGGTTCTTAAGGTAGTAGCTCTGGAATAATACCACACGATGATTTGTTCCTGGACCGATAAACGAGATAAAAAATTGGTACCGAACTCGACCACCTTTTGAAAAACATTTGGAAAATTTGAAATGCTATGTAGTGTGTTTTAGTGGCGTGATCAAATCAAATCATAGGGCCTGGACGATTCATGTCGTTGTGTCAAAAGTCGAGAACCTATTGCAACTGTGTGGCCACTTTCCTAATTTATGAGGTTCTGGACGGTTTTATGTTGACACGCGAGCTCTGTAAAAGAGATCCCAAGGATCGCAACTTTTCCATTAAACATGGGCGAGATGGGTGTAGTCGGCTCGTGTGTGTATGGTGCTGGGCCGATATGTGGCCATGTTAACAGGATAAAATCAACTTGTGATGATTCTACCGCTTCGGAAATACTCATAAAAATGTCAGCGTTGGAGCTGTTAAGTAAGATAGAATTTAAATATACAGGAGCTAAAGAAAAATATTGGAAATTTCTTGTCCTAATATATTTTGTAGGCGGTATGTATCAGATGAGAGGTTTGCATTCGCGTAGGCCAGTCGGATCTGGTGAAATTGAGATGGGTCGTCTAGCAATGGTTGAAGTCAGACTTTTGTGAGGGGTGCCGGTGAGTAGATTTTTCTCGACACACATTTTTAATGAATATTTACAGTGCCGCTTGGTGTGTTACTGGGATGGGTGGGTGTCGAGGTGGCGAATTGGTGGATTGTTGATCTCATGGAATCTGTTTTGTGGGGGTTGTATGCTTACTTTTGTGTTAATGAGCAGTATAGCGCTTAAAGAGTGAAACCAAGGTGAGATCCATTATGAGTTGATAAATGTCAGTCTGCAGTTTATTCGCGGGGGGTCCGGGCCAAGTTTGCTCGTATAGGTTGGAATTAAAAGGCTAAAATAGAAGTAATGGGTTCGACGATTCGGGAAAGAAGTACCAGACGAAGTGTAAATGATGTTCAGTAGTGATTGGTTCTGATCAATCGGTTCTGACAGTGTTCTTCTAGAGGCGTCTCTAGCGAAATGAAATTCAATCATTAGTGTCAGTAGATATTTGATGAATGACTTGCTGATAGGTGTGAATTAGATTTTGGTAGCGCGAGGGTGAAGCTAAAAGCGACGAGTAGAAGGATCAGTGGATGATTCTTGGCGTAGTTGTCGTGGGTGCGTGTGGAGGTTGTTGTCTGACGAAGAGGGACAACCTTGGTATAGGAGGAAGCGTCGTGAGTCTTTTTCGGCCCGCATCACCGAATAAATTAAGGTGGTGTGGGCATTTCGTTTCTAGAGAGAGCGGATAGAGGCGACGAGAAGGACCTGGATGTGTTTGTTGGAAATCATATTACTATTTTCACGCTGTGTGAGGTTGAGCTGGATATAACGGCTTTTAAGTTCACGGTTCTGATGTAAGTCCTTAAGGACTGTGTTTTACGCCCATTTTAGTTGTGTTTAAAACAGTGTTTTTCTGATCTTAGTATTTCGCAGAGTTTCCTCCGATAATCTTGCGTGAGCCCAAACTTTCTGTTCCTCTTCATTCTGCGATTATATTTGTTGTACTTATTTTTCGTGCCTCATTATTGCTAGAGAGAATTGTGTTTTATTGTCATAATCATGAAAGTAAGAGTTCCAATTGTTCATTTTTCTACTCGAATGATATCTTAAAGTGAAGTGGCAAGATGAACAGAGAATCTTGTCGCTATCTTGAGACACAGAAGGCGTCAGATAAACGTGTCTGGGTTTTATGAATCGATGTTTTGCGAGTATTGAGGTTGGTAATCAACGAGATAAAAGAATACAAAAGACGCGTGATCGTGTACAGAAGATTAAAATCATTTTGGATGAATTCTAATTAAATCTTTAAATCATCGGCAATTTTAATTTTTTCACATTAGCATTGTTATTTACAGGTATTCAAATTGAGGGTTTGAAGAGATCGGATACTAGTCACACCGTTTTGTGAATATTCTCGGCGCCTGATTGAGGAAACATAGCTGTAGTTTTAGGGAGATAGACCGACGAAGGTCTATATGTGGGATCGGAAACTGGCTCTCAGAGCGGGATTATGAATCCTAAGCTATTTGAATGGAGTGTAGCAATACAACGCACAGATATCAGCACCCAATCCAAAAACGTGGACAATAGGAAACATGGCCTGGATTTTTATGTGGTCATGTAGCGTTCAGTGGACTAAGAATCAACACATCAAGAATGCTCGTTTCGCATGTTTTCAAATAGTTATTTGGGTTGGTACACTCGGTGAGGCCGTTGATCCATATCTCGACGATATCCCTTATCACCTTTGGTTAGGAGGTTTGGCCGTATCAACTACTGCGTTTTGTAACGTGTGATTGTTAACGTTGTGGCTACGCATGTCTAACAACAGGTGATTGTGTAGAGAGGGGGGATACGTGCTGTACGAAGCTAAGTTCTGTGCGGCACTTTCACCACGTGAGTGTGTTTGTGTCGTATATCTACATTCGAAAAATAAAGATAAGAAATTTCGGAACAACCATTTTCATTACGATATCGTGTATTTTATTAATAATTTACTGTTTGTCTATGAAAATTGCGCTGAAGCATAATAATTTTGGTCGGATAGTGGATGGCGGCTTATAAGAGGTATTAGGGTCGCCGCATTATTTGAAGGCTAACGTGGGATTAATAAGGTTGTGACTAAGATTAATGAGATTCTCTACTTAATAAGATATTTGAGAAATGTTGGGACACAAGCACTGTTGTGGGAGTAAATAGAAAAAATACGGTTATTTTCAAGCAGGCCGTTTATGGTTTGTGCGTGGGCAGAAATATTTCAAAGGGTAAGAAGTTTGGAAAACAGAGGAAGACGATACTTTCTTGTCTTTACAACAATTTTTAGTATGTGTTCAAGTGTATTGTGTTATTAACGAAGGAGGTGTGAAGATCGAAAAGATAGTGAAGTCTTTTCTTTGAATCTGATCAACATGGTGTGCGTTGCGCATTTGTGTTGATGAGGCTTGGACTTCTGGGAATATCTTTATTCAACATTTCGTTGATTCAGATTCGCGCTGAGCCCTCTGAGGTTGTTGCAGCACTGGATGAGACGTATTTGGCGAGCCGTATAGATCTTGTCTGAGTGGTATGAGTGTGTCATATGTATCTCCTTGTTCTTCATATTTCCCAGTACTTAGGTGCGTGCTGGGCTCCTTGGGTCTGGGAGGGTCGGTGTCACTGCGTTGTGGTCGTGATGTGAGTTGGTCCAAGGTGTTGAGTCGACAGGGCGGGCTGCAGTGTTTGTTCCAGAATAGTTTTTATTTTTATGAGTCCTTGCTAAAATTCTCTTCAGACATGCCTGAGCGTAAGGCTTAGTTTGGCGGCATGTTGATGAGCATATTTTGTGGGCATAGGGGTGGGTATCGGAGAGGAGAGAACGAGAGAGAAATTAAAGTAAACTGTTGATCTTTCAAGACTATAATTTCTTTTGGTCTGCAAAAATGCTAAGATATGGT
>SCLH01000400.1:961453-1042020 GCA_004367855.1 Oikopleura vanhoeffeni | reverse complement strand
AAGTTCGAACCTCAAAACTTTTTGGTGCCAAAACAGTTTTCATCAGTTGAGGTCAAGTTAAATGGTGAAGCAATCACTCGGAGGTCATGTGCAAATGAGTTTTTTCTTGGAGCTTATTTCCACAATATTTGCAATTATTCAGCAGATTATTTGACGAGTGCTATGCGTCCAACGGGAATATTTGACTGTTATAATACGACAACCGAAATATTAGCAACAAAAACCACTGCTCAAGTAACTGCATTTACTGAATCAAGAAAATTTGTAACCGATTCTTCAAATGTCGAAATATTGATGGGGATAGATTCTTCAATATTTCGATCCGGAGACATTCTCCCAAGTAATACACCCTTGGAAATTAGTTTCGAGCGTGCGACGTCAGATTTTTCATCAATCATAACCAAAGATGGAACTCTAAAAAAAGCTGTGAATGAGTTGAAAGATGTATATTTGACTGTTCCGTTTGTGCACGATATTGACACGTTTCACAATGAGAGAAATGCCATTTCAAAACCATTGAAAGTTCGATATGACGACTACGCTATTCGAAGATTTAACATACCAAAAGGTTCAAATAATGTCCGACTAGACAACATTCTTACTGGAGTATTACCGTCAAAAATATTTTGGGGAATACAGACAATTGAATCTTATTCAGGATCATTCAAACAAAGCTCAACAAGATTTGGTCGTCATAAACTATCAAAAGCTAGTCTCTACCTTGATGGTAATGAATACTCCGAATTTCCAATCACAATGACAGACGACAATGTTGCACAACCATATGTTAAATTTTTACAAAATACAAATAAACAACAAAATGGCTATCTTGGAAAGCTTCTTGAAATGTCTGAATTTGCTACTGATAACTTTATATTATCAGCCACATTGAATTCAAATACAAACGGTACAGTTTCATTCGAATTTGAATTCGAAGAACCTATACATAACGATCTAGTTCTGATTGTTTGTAGTTTGAAAGAGAAAATTTTGAAAATTGACAACAATAGAAATTTTCAAATATTATGATAAAAAATTTACAAAACGAACTTGTCTTGGCCTGTCTATTTTTTGAAAAACAAAAATTTTGTTTACCGTACACTAAGTCATTTATAAACTACAAGATTGAAAAAGAAGCATTCAACACAGAAGAAATTAAGTATTCTAAAATAACTGATATTAAAAATCTGGTCGACACGTTGTCATACAGGTTCCAAATAAAGCTTTTTGTCCAAGTTGAGACGGAAATATACCAATCTGAAAAATATGGACCAGATTTTTTTTTCCGTTTTTTTAATAAAACAGTTATTTTTCATAGTTTTGTTGCAAAAATAGGACCGTTGCCTACTGGCTTAAGTTTGAAAAAAGGAGCAATAAGCGATTTAAAAAAATCTTTGAACTGTAAAGATGTCGACAAAACGATTGTTTCATTCACTTTACAAGATGATCTAAATAAAATCGAAGATTTGTCAAAAATTGGAATTGAAGTTTGGTCAAAACAAAATAAACATGGGAAAATTACTTTCAAGAAAATTCGTTCAACATCATTGAAGACTAAAAAATATTTTCACTGTGATAAAATATTCAACATGCTCCTGCTTATAACTGATATTAAACTGTACTTTAGAGGTAGCTTATCACTCATCAAATAAATATCAAATAACCGTTACAAAGTTTTTATTTCGACAGAAACTAATAAATTTGCTTTTGAATCATTGTTTTCTAGTTTGCTTGTTCCCAACAATTATTCTTTTCATATTTTTTAAGTTTCAGTAGGATTTGACCAATAAATTGTGGTTAAAGTGGACTATCGGTTTCGATATTTTTATTCAACGAATGCCAAAACTCATCGAAACACTTTTCTAGATTTGTATCACTTGATGAGTTTTCACGAATCTTGCCATAGGTCCAATCGTCTTAAATAAGACTTTTTATACTTTACTTACAATCATTTAATTATACCATAGTTTGAAGAAAACTCTACTGATACTTCTTTCGAGAGCCAATTGACTATATTCTGAAACGTATCATAGCCAGTTTTGAACTTGATCACATTTTTTGATAGATTTTTTGCTTGGAAACTGGCTGCGGGAAGTGGCTGATTATCGGCAAACCATCTTAAATTTGTGTTGAAAATATAATATGGGTAACTCATTCTTAACGATTCAATTATTTAAACATGTATTTTATTTCTAATTTATTCACGCATGATTATAAGTCTCAGTAAAAATAAACATCAGATATATTGTAGCATGGTAAAATTGTATCACTCGTAGAAGGAAGAACAATTTTTCTTCCAGAAGCATTCACAGTTTTGGCTTTCAAAAGATGAAGAAATCCTTCAATACTTAATTTTAACCCTGTTTGAGTCGTTAAGTATCCAACAAATTTTTCATTTCCCTTTTTATAAAAACTAATGCTTTTTAAATCCACAACTGTCATATCGAATGATTATCATATAAATTTCAGCTCCTTATATCACTTTTAGTTCCAACCACGTGATATTAATCAAATTTAAACGATTTATAATAAGAAAAAACTTGATTATTCTTGATATTTCAAGATCTCCTTAGGCTATTTATTCCTGGTCTTAATAATTTTATGTAAGTTAAAATTTGAAACTATTAAACATGATACAAAATACCAACATGCTTTATTCAACATGAAAACTTTAACAGGCTTAATTCAACATACTAAAATCAACTTGCAAATATCAAAAGGTTTAATTCACCGTGCGAGTACAAATGCTTAATAAAACAAACAATATTTGACGTGTGTAGCATGTTGTTTTTCCGTCATGAAACAGGTTTTATAAACATGAGAAAGAAGGTTTTAATAAATAGTCAATTTATTTCTTGATACATTTTATTAGACTGATAGATAATCTTGCAGACAATATTTTCGTGATGGTTCACAAAGGTTTATTCATTCGCAGCTGAATCATCTACATCTTTTACAAAAAGTTTTGAAACTTTGTGATATAACGGCTCTACCTAAAATTGATAATTAATCGTTGGTCGTATTTGAAACTTGAAAGAACATCTGCTACCGTAACATTTTCAGATTTCTTTATAACTTTTCTTCATTTTTGACATTATAACTTACGTATAAACTGACTGACAATAGTCTATCAGACGTGAGACCACTGGAAGAAAGATAGGAAACCGAATCATGTGCGTCAAACCAACGATTGAGAATTTCTGCATCAGACAATGAGTTCCAAAAATTTTTAAAATACGATTTAGAATCACTGTCAATCAACAAATATGAATCTTTTTCATTTATAAGTTGAAGGCAAGTTGCAGCAGATGGGAAAGTGAAAATTTTCTCTTTTTCAGATTTCATAAAACCTGCGTAATCTATGTATATAACACAAGGAAACGATAATAGGTTAACCGCATCACTGACAAAATTTTTAACGTTGTTTTCAATATTTTTTTGGAGAGCAAATCGACCATTATCATAATAAAATCCTGTGTTTCCTAGCCACATTGTTACTCCTTCTCTGAACGATAAATTTATAAGACTATTTTCAAATTCGAAATAAGATATTTTCAAAGAAAACAGATAATATTTACTTGAAAAACTGTGACGAAACTCTTTGGGTGACAAGAGAAACTTCTTCTTCGGATAAAACCGGAGAAACTTCATTGGTAAAGATTTCTTTGACGGATTCGATAAAATTCGGGTAATACATTATTTTTCTTTAAATTTATGACACAAAAGCTAGATTGGTCCATATGGAATTGCTGCAAGGCAAACTATTTTATGACAAAGAACAGATCAAAAAATCATTATTTAAACATAATTTATTTTGAACAACATATCGCGATGAAAAATCAGTGAATATAACTTACACAGTCAAAGGTTAACAGAAAAAGGTTTTATTGACACGCGGTCTTTTTCTACAAAAGCTTTAATAAACTCGCCTTGTAAACCTCTTTTCTGTCCGATAAAAGTACACATTTGAGAACCGTGCAATTTTATCAAATTGTTCGGGACATATTTTTCTTCGTCTTCGTATAAAACGTTATAATAATCTTTGTATCTCAATTTAACTGAGTGTTGAATTCCTTTACTGCTTCTTTTAAACTCTTCGGTTTCAGTATCGAAAGCAAAATATGTTTTAGGACATAACGCAATCATACTCCCAGTCGTTGTTTCCCATTCAACTTTCATCTTTCCAGGATACCGTATATCCCACGGATCATTCGGATCAACTACGAACCATTTAGATTTTAAAGTGATCCAACTTTCTTTCATTTCAAATTTAACGAGATTGTCAAGGTTATCGGTCAAACATACAGACAAAGAATCTGTATCTGTGTAAATAATCTTGAAGCTGTCTTTTTTCAAATGTTCATAAAGAAAAACAATGAATCGTAACATTATCAATTTACTCAAATGTAAAACTGTTAATCCAACATGTATAGGATATTTTTCGACGATTTTCATATTACATAAATTAAGTTCGTATAAATTATCTCCAATAATCGATTTTGATTTAAAAGACATGTGTTTTTGCATTCTTTTACAGTAGGCTTCACCACAAACAAGAATTTTAGTAAACTTGGAAGGATTCTGAATACAAAATATTAGTGTTGGTTATACTTCTAGTTATATTAATATCATTATTAACTGGTCAGAATTTAAGCCACGTCATTTATACTGTTTATATAACTTAAATAAACATGGCTAAGATTGGTTTAAAGCAAAACTTACCATCAAAGTCTGTCCATACATTGCATTAGATGTTAGCTTGACAGCTGTTGCTCTACAATCATCTTTAGCTATTGTAGCAGCAACTCTTGCTTCGTAAATAGCATTGTGAACACCAAGTAAAGATTTGCGACCTTCATATTCGTAAAATTTATGAATTTTTGAAACAACAAAACCATTTTCGAGATAAAAAGATAAAAGATCTGTGTGTAAGAGAATATTTGTGCCAGACATAGATTGCACAATTGTAGTTCTTGGAAAACTTTTCTCGTTAACATTCATCCAATCAGGCAAGTCTTTAGCATACACATCCATTTTTCTTAAAATCGGTGGCCAGTTTAGTTCGAGAAATTTATTTGCATCGTTAGTCGACTTGATATCTACTAGAGCAAAACCGTAAATTTTTCTCTCCAAAATTAATTTATAAAGATCTTTGTCCGAAAGCTTGTAAATGAGTAGCACTGGACTGATTTTAGGTTTAAAGTCTAAATTTTTCTTCATCTTGTCCCAAACACATTCTTTCATATACAAAATTTCTATATTTTCAAATCTCTTTCGAAGAAATCTTTCTTTTTCTTTATCTTTCTTAAAATTTTATTTTTACAAACGGATAACTAAGGTTGATTTTAAAAGCTTACGGTTTCATCTCCGATTGAAATGTTACAATCTTCACAATTATGATATCTGCATCCAAGAAATTCTAACGCGAAATGTTTGTCATCATTAACAACATATCCATCAAGAAAATATTCACCAATTTTCTTCTCACCATAATTCCAACCTGTTTGTATATTACATACTTCATTTTTTGAATTGATAAATCGTTTATCATTCGTCATATAGTCTAGCCACTCGAGCGACTTGGCAGATATATTTTTCTTCGTCATCAACGTTTTTCGAAAAATTTTCCCATCTGATTTCCATTCCCAACCGAGACCAGTGGGGAACTTTTCCCGATATGTACTAAATATAAAGTAATTTGAATTTTTTAAATCCAAATTTCAATATGTTTATTTCAATATGAAAGATTTTACATGCTTTATTCAGCATGCTAAATTCTACATGCTAAATTCAACATACCTTACATCATCAAGCAAATATGAACATGTTTAAATTCATGAATACTTAAACATGAATACTTTAGCATGCAAAATTCTACATGCAGAATTTGGCATGCAAATATGAACATGCTTAAATTATCATGAATACTTATACATGCTTCCTTAAGCATGCAAAATTCTACATGCACAATTCGGTATGCTTAAATCAGCATGATAATTTCAACATGCTTAATTCAGCATGCATAATTCCACAAGCCTAATTCAACATTCCTAAAATAAGCATGTAAATATCAACATGTTAATTTTACCATGATAATTTTAACATGTTAAATTTACTGTGTTCACCTTGGATACTGAGCATTTATGTCCCAAAAGCAAATTTTTTTCCATTTTTCACCATGTTTATTAACTTTGGCAGCTGTAGCTGCAGATTCGTCTCCAAGAGAAACATGTCTTAGCATAACATTTGTAAGGCCACCTATTATATTATTTCGGAAATCTGCTAATGCTTCATTATTATCCGAGAATGTGAAAAAATGGGGTAGCTTTTTGTCGTATAATTCATACATTATATTCCGTGAATAACTAGGTAGTCCGAAATATTGCATAGGGTATAAATTGAAGTTTTTTTCAAAAATTGTAAACTGGTTTAAAAGAGCCAGTGAAACTGGTTGAACATCCATCAAGTTGTAAAATATGAGATAATATTCAAAATTTGGCCAATAAAACTTATCATTCAATGGACGGCTATGATGTGAATTATAAATATTTTTACTTTCCTCATATATTTTATCAGATAATTCGTTTCCGATAATTGTTTCGAAACATTTTTTATCTGGAAAAACTTGACAAGCTCTTATTTCCTCGATGGATCTGAAATGTTCGTACGGATATGCATATTTATATGAATTATTACCCCACGTTTTGAGATATGTATCCAGTGTCATAGGAGAAGTAAAGTTTAAAAGATCTTTCCACCATAGCCTACCCATCATAACAGAGAAATATTTACGACCTTTTTTTATTATGTTGATGTTTTGATCATCAGTCAGTTTGTGATAAACAGAGACCATTTTTTTGAAAATCAAACATAAATCATACTTGCTTGAATTATATCCAATAATGGACAGCTTGTTTAAACTTTTTACGTAATTAAAAATTGAAAAAAAATCTGTTTTACTAAGATCTCCATACTGTTTTTTATGTAACATATTTTCACATTTTTTTAAAGCTTCTGATATTTGTTGATCAACTTTCATTCTCTCACTTTCTGATATACAAAATTTAATGAACTTAGCTATAATTTCAGTTTGAGCAGCTTCGGTGGAATTCGAAATAACCCAACATTTTTGTTTATGCGTACCGTTAACATAGCTGTTGGCAGCAATACTCAGTAATTCATGTGAATGGGTTTTAACAGATTGACCAACTTTTTCATTTTTAACTACCATATAACTTTCACAATCAAAAAATATAAAATTCTCGTTTTTGACCTTTCCATTTAAAAATTCATACTGTGACGCTAAATTGGGGGCATTCCGCCCAAACCCATAATTAATTTGAATTATTTTAGGCTTTTCAGAAGCTTCTTTAAGAGTAACACATGTTTTTTCGTGTTGGAGCATTTTTTCACTTTGACTAAATTGAAACACACATCCGAATTTACGGTTTCGACATTTATAAAAATCTGAAAAATATTTAACTTCATTCGTTATAAGTAATAAACAATTTGTTTCAGGTTGAAAATGAAATTTGACCGATTGTTGATTCTGGTCACTTCTACCGATATAAATATTTTGAAATGATGTTGACCTTTGCTTTAATAATTTTGACCAGATTTCGATCCGAACTCTCAGTTTTTTTTCAATAATTTCAACATTACCATTTATTTCAAAATTTGAAACTAAATCATCGTCTACAAGGTTTTTGAATTTCATTACATCTTTTAACGATGTTATAATTTTTCCGTTTTTTATTATTCCGTTAGGAATACCATAAAACATATATTTATTGGTGTGAACAAAGCAATCATCTTCCTTAAATTGTAAAAATAATTGGTTGCCAGACCCAGCTTTATGAATTTTGCCTTTTTTCTTATATATAAATAATACATTCAATTTCTTTGCTATTGCTTTAATGGTGAAGCTATCGTCGGTTTGAAGTCTGAAGTAAGATACATGAACCTTATGTTAATCATGTTAAGATAGTTGTTAATAAAACAAATATAATTTGCTTAAGAATAATTTTGTGGCAATGTATTGAAATCATTATATGTGAATCTAGCTATGTTTTAATTATCATAAATAATAACTTATACATACTTTATGCTTACTTCAGCATGAAAAATTCCACATACATAATTCAACATGTTTAAATCAACATAATAATTTCAACATGCTCAATTCAGTATGCTAAAATCAACATAATTATTTCAACATGCTCAATTCAGTATGAAAATTCCACAAACTCAATTCAACATGCCTTACAACAAAATATAAGTTATATTCTAGCTAAGAATAATATGTTTCTATTTTGACATAAAATTCAGCATATACGACGAAACTAAACCTTTTATATTTTCCAATGGTTTCCTTGTACATCATCGAATTTACATTTATCTCGATCTCGGATTCGATAAGACCATTCAAAGTTGTAGAATCGAAACATATATCGCTGACACAAGAAATAATTATCAACTTTTGTTAGTTTAAAATGACCTAAATTCATTTTGATTTCAACTGCTTGTTAAATATTTGAACATTTATTCGATTTGCAACTTTTCATTCTTTTTTAAATTTATCTTTTCCTTTTAAATTACATTTTTGATAATCCAATTTAATTAAATTCCAGAAATCAGAGATTTCTCTATACTGACCGAAATGCTAATTTATTAGTTAGAAAATTGGATAAAGTTGTTTGACCGATAAAATAAAAAAAAATATCAAATTTGAAAATATCAAATAAATAAGTCGTGATTTTCGCGATTTATATTCGATTAATTAAAAACAAGGAAATTTATATGTCATTAAAATGCCATATATGTCATGTTGAATTTAGCATGCTGATTTTTAATGTTGAATTAAGCAGTCTGATTTTGAATGTTGAAATAAATAAGTCGTGATTTTCGTGATTTATATTCGATTAATTAAAAACAAGGAAATTTATATGTCATTAAAATGTTGGTTTCAAATCGTACTGATTATTAAGAAAATTGAATCAGACGTATGACTAATAAAATTATAATATGTGATATCCTAATGGTGAAATATCAATTAATAATTCCGGTTTCATGCTTCAATTAGATTAATTAGGAAGAAGAAATTTATATGAGATTAAAAAATTCAATTTGCAAAATATTGATATATAATGCTTGCAAAAAAAACGAATTTTCAAAAATGTTTGAATTTAAATCATACAAAGTCAAAGAATTGAATTTTTACCAAAGTAAAAACGATTTGATAATGTACACTCATTTAAAAAATGAGCAAGACGAAACCATTCGGATAGAGATTAGAGGACCTAGAAATAAAATAATGGAAAAAATTGGTGGAAACCCGTGTAGACTGATCCATGTTCGCGAATCAGTGTGTTCTGCTGGATTGAAGTCTAAAATAGAGCTTGAAAATATATTTTTTATCTAAAAGCTTTCCAAAGTTTGTCAAACAAGNCACAAATAAAAAATTATACCAGATTTTAATTAGAAATTTTTTTTTAAAGATGGTGTCCTTCGAAAAATGCTTCGTTTTCAATTGTCGATTCCGAGTCTTTAATGATTCTCAACCTGCATTCAGCCTGAGCCTTCAAGCTCAAAATGATGCAATGGGAACAATTAAATTCAAAGTTCGTCAAGAAGTGGACATAGAGAAAATGCTACTCTATATAGGCAAAACTGTTAAACTCGACTTCGACAAAGAATATGGTAAGATATTTTGTTGTTAAGTTGAGTCGGTTTTGGTTTTTAAAAATTTAAATTACATGATTTTATATTAAATTTCAAGTAACTGCTCACCAATAAAAATTAATATTTAATATGTTTTCAGTTCCATGGGCTTATGGTCGAATTATCCAAGAAGAAGTCGTAGAAGGGATCACACCAAAAAATCAGGATCAGTCGACCATGACTGACTTTTTCGAAAACAAACCAATTGCAGTTTGCGCAAGCTCGGACCGTTCGAATGTATTTTTGAATTCAATCCTTGACACCAAATTAGTTGGTGATGTTTGTGACGAGATGCTTGCAATAACTGAACATAAAGAAGATGATGGTAAACAGACGACAAAAAGAACCAAAAAACGAAAAACGAACATTCTAACTTCGCATGAAAGTTCTAAAAAAAAACGCTTTGATCTAAATGACATCAAACTAGAATTCACGGATGATTTTTTGTAAAAAATTTTATTAAGATAAAAAATAATTTGTCTCAATTGTAATAGTTATTTTACGAAGCAATTGTTTTTTCCACTTTTGCAAGTTTGATAACTCGGTTATAATTGGTTCATTTTTTTTGACTATCTATCTCGTGTAAGAAAAATCAACATGTTTCAAAATATCTTTGTTTCGGAACTTGTTGATTTTGTGTATAGAATTAACATATTGACGATTATTTAGTTTTAACTTTAATTAATTCATCTTAACAGTATTCAACATTGAAATAGTTGTTCAGCCGAATCGTTGAATAAAAACCTAGATAGAAAAATAAAATCATCTTCACAGATACATTTCTACATTTGAAAGTCCTTGCTTTGAGGCCAATATGATATTTAAAGTCGAAATTAAACAATGGTTTACTATTTTTCATATGAAAACTTTTTTCGAGTTATCAAAATAAACTGTTTAAACTTTAGAAATTATGAATTTATTTGGTCTGAGCAATTAAAAGCTCAAATTGATTTTCACCAAAAACTGATTTTGTTTTTGTTTTCACAAAATAAATTTAAATACTATAGTAACTATTTTTTTATTTCCCACTTTGTAAAATTAGCGTTGAATAAAAATTACTGTTTCAGTTAAATAAAAAGTTATTTTTTAATTATGTATTCAGGATGTGTTTGGAGACGTTTATTGTGAGTAGATCAATCACGACCAATAATTATTTAAAAGTTAATATATTTAACCATAACTTTCAGTTTTTAAAACTAGAGTTAATCTCTTACGACCTTCGAATTTATGATTTGAACGATCTCGAAGTTTTACAGCGAATATTGAATAATTTTGCGGTTACAATCGAAAACAAAGGTATATACTTTACAGCTAAATAAACTTTTAATAAAATCAAATTAAGAAAAATGTGGACTTTTTGATGAAGACTATAACCCTGAAAAAAATGATACACAAACGTCTTTTAAACTTCTAGCCAACTCGCAAGAAAGAATTTTCACAATCATTCTCAACGACTTGCTTTTGGCATTACAATGTTTAACCAGATTGAAAAATTTGAAGCGAATCAGTACAAAACTACTCCCGAAACTCGAATTGCTTCTTAAAAAAATTAGTGACCGAATTGAACATTTAGAAGACCCTGAAAATCTGTAATAAAATTTTTGTTTTGTTTTGTTTCAAAATCAATTTATATGTTGTTACAAATAAAATATTTTCCAACAAAAATCATATCGATTAATTTGTTCAGTGAGTAAAATATCAACATTTTGTTTAATTCACATTATTGTTTAAATTGAAATTTGTGTGCTGATTTTGCGTGAATGTTGAATTTAGCATGTTGAATTTAGCATGTTGAATTTAGCATGTTGAATTTAGCATGTTGAATTTAGCATGTTGAATTTAATATCGTAGCAAGTGACGAAACGTAATGTGACCTCGTCGACATGTGACCTGTAGGTGTGTGTGTGTGTGTGTACGGTTTAGAATTTCGAAATCACATGAGTTTCACAGAGATTGAAAGTGACACAATAGACTTTTTGAAAATTTATTTATTTTTTGTTTAATGAGAGTAAGAGTTTTACCGATAGAATTTGAGGAATTGGTATGCAAAAAATGTTTATTCAGTTTGATTTAGATAAAATATGGTGCGAGGATTTTTCGGTAATAATGAAATTAACGGATTTCATGATGAACTCAATTCTGACGATAATGATTCTGTTGAGTCAAATTATAAAATCAGACATTTGATTACTAGCGACAGAACTTACAAATTTGTCATTGGGATCATCGTTGGTTCTTTTGTCATGTTGGCGATAAAATTTTCTATCGAAATATTTCAAGCTTTAAAATGGTGTCGACGAAAAATCATTATTTTGTATAGAACGTGGCAACTACGGGATCGCAATGAGAACTTCTTCGGTTAGTTACTTTTTCTAATTAAGTGATATGCGACATCTGATACAAATTCTAAATTGTGAATTAAGAGTGAAATGATATTAAATTATTATTTTGTATGTTGAATTTAACATGTTGATTTTTTCATACATCATACGACATGTTGCGACATGCATTATTTTTATGAATTATATAGTATGCAGTATTTTTCATGTTGAATTTGGTATGTTGAGATTTGTATGTTTATTTTAGCATGTATAACTTAGCATGTGAAATTTTGCATGGTGAATTAAGCATGTTTAAATCAACATGATAATCGACATGTTAAATTAAGCATGTTGATTTTGACATGTTGAATTTAGAATGTGAAATTTTGCATGTCGAATTAAGCATGCTAATATTTGCATGTTGAAATTTTCATGCTGAATTGAGCATGTTGATATTTCTATGTTGGTTGTATCACTTTGATTTCTACATGTTTATCAGATATTGTTTCAACCAATAAAATGAATATTTGAATTCAGAAGATCTTTCCATGAATACAACTGTTTAGTGACCGTTCTCCCAATTTATGCTTTGGTATTTCACCCTGTCAAAGCAATTCTGGTCATTAATGTGAATTACAATTATTATCAAAAGAAGGCAGAAGAGTATTCAAAAATTGTTCCCTGGACGATCAGGAAGTTCAATCGCGTCGGGTGGCAGAAGTTGGTATAGGAAACGTTAATTAAAAAATTATTCAACTCAAACACTAAGGTCGCTTTTTTTTCCGTTAGCGTTTTTGCGTATTTCAGCGGCCGGATATTAACAAAAGGTGATAAAGAATATAAAGCTTGTCGGTTTTTTTTTTGAACATTTTTGGAGCCCTTGATCTCGGGATCAACGGTGTTGACCAAAACTCAATTTGTAAATCTTGGCTTAACAGTCGTAAGCTGGCAAAAGTTGACTCTAGCTTTGTCGAAAAAAAATGCTAAATTGAACCGTATAAAATGAGAATATGCCAAAAAACTTCATCCTGAATGCATGGAGACTCTGCAGATCTTCTGGATGTTCCAGAATCCGAGAACATGCTTTGAAAATTATCGAGATTCAGAAGACTAATACGTTGAGGCTGGGAGCTCTGTGCCGAAGTCAAAAATTGTTTGATTCGGCCGAAATGGAAGCTGAACGACTACTCCCGATGAGCTGAATGCATCGTTTGCATTGAAAACTTTTGAGGATATTGATATCGATAAAGATCCTCCAACTCAGCCAGACTCATTTTGGGCATTCACGTCAACCTCTCGAAATACTGGTAAAAAAATAATAAAAAAACAATCTGTGACCAGTTACTCTAAAATAAAAAGTGCTTACAAAATATATGTTTTTTTTAAATTTCAGGTGTTGCCCATTTTGGTCTCATAGGTCTTCCAAAATATAGAATTGCTCAAAAGTGTTGCCCATGGGCCTCACTTGTTGCCCGATTGGTCCGCTGTTGCCGAGTGGCTCAACCCACTGTATAGATCTAATCCGGATTAAAGTGTACGTAGGCAGATACTGAGCGTGGGGGGGATACCCATTAAAAATTAAAATTTGTGAAGACTACGATGAGCACGATACGTGATATCCTACACCTTGGCGTTTCCAACTTATTTTCTAGTAATCGGAGCTTCAACTAGCGTGAGCTTTCTGAAACAACGATCCAAAGGAGAGCCGATATATGGGCTCTGGTGCCTTGGCGGAACTTTTTTCTGTGATTCCTCAGGCGCGTTAAATGATTAACCCAACGCGCTCTTTATGATTGGGTTAAATTACCTACGTGAGAATCATTTTCATTTCACCTCGAACCCCCCCCAATTTTTTTTCTTTTTTTTGTTTGGGAAGGGGCCAATCTAAAATTTTAAATAAATTAGTGGGATTTCGTCTTTTTAAATTTTTCTCGAAGGATGGTACAGGCATAAAATTTTATTTAATGTTTTATCAAATTCAAGTAAAGAGGGCATCAGAAAGCTCGACCCAATGAAGCGCCAAGATTTTAGAATGTTCCGCCTACGGACTGAAATGTTTTATCAAAAAGTCAATACATACCGTCCATGCTGTTGGATGGTGACTGAAGTGATGCATGGCATTGAGTTCTCCAGTGTGTAATTGCCATATCAGAGCATCCATAAAAGTTCTTCTTGATATCCATATCCTAAGCACATTCATCCCCCGCACTCCCCATGAATTTTCCCAGTATGGTATCTCCATTGGACTACACAGTTGACTGCAGAGCCAAATCTGCAGGAAGAACTCCAGTTCTTAAAAAAAATGTAAATGTTCAGCTTTAGTTATTTTTATCGATAAAAATAATACTGAACAAAGTTTCTGAAAAAATCCGGTTCGTTATCTCCGATTATAGCCAGAAGTATTTTTCTATTTCGTTTAGGGGTTAATGTACGCAAATAGTTTCCTTAAAAATTTTTCTCCCACTAATTCGGCCAAAAAATAAGAATGAGCTTGGTCTTAGACTTTTCGATCACTGGTTTGCTCACCAGATGGCGTTGAAGTGCAAATTCTAGGGCTGTTATACTGCTCTCCAGGCTAATGCTGCAAGCCCAAATTATTCATTATTATCGTTGTAATAGAGATTTAGTGAATCTAGCGTATGCCACAATGCGAAAACAATTATTATAATGTCATTCGATCTTACAGTGAGTTAACCTGAATAAACTCGCAAAAAAACCCTATTTTCATGTATTTATTCAGGCGCTCTTCACTAGGGCCGGTGTTGACTGGAGATCAATAGTGTTTGCCCCATCAAATGTTCCAGACCTCAACTAGATGTTTGGCGACAACAAAAATATTCTCAAATTAATTATTTCTAGAATTATTTTAATATTTGCAATGTGGAAAAAAAAATTTTTTGACAAAAATGAACAAAATAATTTTTTCTCAAGAAAAAAGTCATTAATTTAATTTAAAAGTGGTGATTATAGCCCTTTATACTCAAATTTTCGTCAGGATTTCAGAAAAACATGTTTTAAGTTTCCAGGATATCTAATAGTAGTACTTGGCCATATAAAATCTATTCAATTTAAAAAGGAATACTACGATTTCAAAATGAGTTTTATTTTGAGACACAATTCATCATCCTGAGAAAATGAGTATAAAGGAGTGATACATCATCACTTAAATCAAATTAATGATTTTTTCTTGAGAAAATTTTGTTTTGTGATTTTTGTCAAAAATTTTTTTTTCAACATTTCAAAATTAAAATAAATTCTAAAATAATTATTGAGAATTATTTTTGCTCGGCCAAACACTAGTTGTGTTCTGGAAAAATTGTGGGCAAACACTATTTTATCTTCAAGTTCAAGACCGCCTAGTGGAGAGCGTTTGAAAAAATGGAAAATATGTTTTTTTTTATTTTTTCAGTTATCTACTGTACCAGATGACAAAAACTTTTTTTTCGCTTTTGCCGATACGCATAGATTTCACTAAAAATCTCTAGTCACAACGATAATTATTAGTATTTGGGCCTTGCAAAGTTGGCCTGGAGAGCAGTTATAACATGGCCCTAGAATTTGCACTCAACGCCACCTGGTGAGCAAACCAGTTGATCGAAAAAGTCCAGACCAAGCTCATTCTATTTTTTGGCCGGAATTAGTGGAGAAATTTTTAAGGAAAATCGATTTTGCGTAACTGATAACCCCCTTAAGAACAGATTTTTTTATTTAAGTGTTTGCTAAAAATTTTGCTAATTTTAAAAAAAGAGAAAAATTTTGATGTGTTAGATTTCTCCTTTTCTAAACGAGCCAGAGCATTTAGTACAAGTTCATTTTTGTTTTTGGCGACGAACCCTTAATTATCTTGAATAGCACACTTCCTGGTTGTTAATGGGATAAATTCGACGAGTTGTTTTCATTTTAGGTATTTTCAAATGTTTTTATTTTCAGGTTGGTAATTTAAAATGTTTTGCAAACGTTCAAAATTCGAAAAGATGATTTATTGATAAGATATTGATTTTGCAAGTAAACTGTTTTTAACCACTAGTTTTCATGTTTTATTTTAATATCTTCGGGTTAATGTGAAGAAATCGAGATTTTTTTGCCAAGACATAGTTGACGCGAAACAATAACATATCGAGCTTCAGATTGCAACTAAAGCTCGATTGTTTTTTTAATATTTAGTTATAGAACTTGTTAGGTTTTCACCCTCTTTGGGAATCAACGCAGTACAAAAAGGGTTATGCACGCGTGCGCCCTGTTTGTTAGGCAGGATTTCTGAGGTGAGAGTAAACCTTCAATATTTTCCGGTGATTTGTGTTAATAAGGTTAGTTTCGAGAATTTCGAATGTTCTTCGAGAATCTCTACGGTATTTGTGCATAGTGTAGTAACTAGGTATAGTTGTTCTGGTCACTTGGCTATTTTCCTAAAGTATTTTGCATAATCTAACATGTAAAAATGTGTTGGTTTATGTGTGATGTCACTTTGCTTTATGTTGTTTAATTCTACTGTGTAAGTGCAGAGTTTCCCTATTGACGATATGCATCCAATAAATTTATATGCATTGAATTTTGGTTAAATTGTTTTAGGTTTTAAACGTGTTAGATAATACTTTCAGTTTATTGTAGTGAACATATTTCGTTTGTATAGGTGTGCGTTTATTTGTTATAAAGTTTGCTTGCAACTTATGAACCATCGGGTTAATAGAGAACGGTTAGTGATATATGTAGNATAGAACGTGGCAACTACGGGATCGCAATGAGAACTTCTTCGGTTAGTTACTTTTTCTAATTAAGTGATATGCGACATCTGATACAAATTCTAAATTGTGAATTAAGAGTGAAATGATATTAAATTATTATTTTGTATGTTGAATTTAACATGTTGATTTTTTCATACATCATACGACATGTTGCGACATGCATTATTTTTATGAATTATATAGTATGCAGTATTTTTCATGTTGAATTTGGTATGTTGAGATTTGTATGTTTATTTTAGCATGTATAACTTAGCATGTGAAATTTTGCATGGTGAATTAAGCATGTTTAAATCAACATGATAATCGACATGTTAAATTAAGCATGTTGATTTTGACATGTTGAATTTAGAATGTGAAATTTTGCATGTCGAATTAAGCATGCTAATATTTGCATGTTGAAATTTTCATGCTGAATTGAGCATGTTGATATTTCTATGTTGGTTGTATCACTTTGATTTCTACATGTTTATCAGATATTGTTTCAACCAATAAAATGAATATTTGAATTCAGAAGATCTTTCCATGAATACAACTGTTTAGTGACCGTTCTCCCAATTTATGCTTTGGTATTTCACCCTGTCAAAGCAATTCTGGTCATTTGCTGGCTTCTGAGAATTCGAAAATTTGCTTATGATTTGATTATGTCTGTTAACACACTGTATCCTGAAAATATGCCCAACATAACCATCGGAAATGAAAGCGATGACTCTGATTTTTCGATTCAAGATATCGACGTTTCTGATGATTCAGAAACTGATGAAGAATATGAAATTTCTTCATCAGTTCGAAGAGCGTTACGTGGTGAATTTTTATTAAACATTCCATCATTGTCAGTTTTATAAATTATTTGTTTGACAGTCGAATAAAGGATAACAAAAATGTAATTCAAGTTTTATTATATTTGAAGAATATAAATAACATGTTGCAAAAAAAAATAAATGCAGGGTATGTTTTATGGTTGATGAATGTAAATTATAATAATTCTGGTTGTTGAAAAGTTGAAAGTGACGATTAATCAAAGCATGTAGAGACTGTAATAAATTTATTCGTCTTTTTTTAAATTTTCGTGACTTAAATTTGTTTCAGAGTTTGAAGTGAAATTAAGTTGTTGACAAATGTAAATAAAACTTTTTGTAAAAAAATATTTTTTTATATATCTTTTCTAATATCATTTTTCCAACTAAAAAATCTATTTGTAACATCAAACTATCTTATGTTACATAAAATTTTTCTTTGTGACATTAAATTTTCGAAATATCAAAAAAAATTTTGTCAATAATTTTTTGGGAACACAATCGTAACATCAAATATAAAAAATTATAGTTTGTGAACTCAGTGCTTAATAATTTATTCAGTGAATTAAGAATTTCTGCAGCCAACTCGAGTTTTAACCTTATTTGTTTAAATGTTTGAGACTTGAGTTTGTTCAGAGTCTGTAATAAAAGTATGTATGCGACAAAAGTTTAAATTCTTTGTAAGCAAGGTCTAGTAAATTTAGTTATCCTACAAATTATGTTTGTGACAAAATATAAAAATTTTGTTAGCTAGGTCTAGTAAATTTAGTCATCCTACAAATTATGTTTGTGACAAAATATAATCTTGTTAGCTAGGGTCAGTCAGCTTGATCACCCTGCAAAGGGTGGTCAAGCTGACTGACCCTAGCTCTATACTACTGACATTATTTAGATTTTAAGACTTAAAATTGCTGTCCAAAGAAATCCACTGAGAACAACAATTTAAGGTTTTAAAATCTAAATAATGCAGTTATCGAGCGATCCACCAGTAACGACATTATTTGGATTTTAAGGACTTTAAATTGCTGTTTCAAGAAATCCACTTGGAAACAATTTTAAGTTTTAAAATCTAAATGATGCCGTTTCAACGATCCACCAGTTACGACATTATTTAGATTTAAATGTGGAAACGCTGCTCAAGTCATTTTTTTTGGAGTTAACTTTGTCGGAATTACTAATTATAATATATCGCTTACAAAAATTTTTACTCTGACCTTGTCATAAGAGGTTGTCCTTTTTAACAACACTATGTTGTACTGTAATACAGAAAAAACTTTGAAAAAAAACGCACAATCGTGAATTATCCAAATAGTCGATTGATCACTTTGTTAATTTTCATTCATACATGATTAAGGGTTCTAAATTGCGATTAAAGGCCATCGTGCCACGGATGGTGCAAAAGACACTACGGGAGTTAAAATTCCTATCCGGCACCACACTGACTTCTCTCTTGTTTTTTCACTCTGAACAGGATATTTATTGTTTCAATAAAAGTTTGTTAACTTCGATCAGCAGTAAACCAGATGTTTCATCAGTATAGCAAAGTAGCCAAGTGTTGATAATTTTGTTTTAATTGAATGAAAGCCAAATCAATCCTCGGAAATTTTTTTGGCGTGCATGACTCGGCGCTGCCGAGGTCTGAGGTAAATGTTAATCTTTAAAATAAGTTTCGTGAAATTTTTCATATTTTTACCACAAAGCAACTTCCCGTCAGTATATTTTCCAACTTATTTTGTATAAGCTACATTGTGAAAACGATCACCACCACCTGCACTCAGTCTGCCACCATGACCTCCTTGTGTTGAGATTTTTAAATTTATGTTTTCGGACAATTATTATCTTCATTTTTTTTGACAACTGTTTGTTGTGGCGAGAAATATAATATGTATATTTTATTCAATTGTTTATCATATATGCAGTCGAAAAAAAAACGTTTCGGAGAATTAAGTCAAAAACAAGTTTTCATACAAAAAAAATGGACGACCTTTATTGCGAGTATAATCAAGTACAAAGAAAATTGATTAAATAAACATGGTATTCTCTCATTTGATGCAGTAAGTTTGTTCACAAAAGTAAATACTGAGTTAGTTGTTGATTTACATTTGTGAAATAATTAACAAACCACCTACTAAGAACTTCGTAAGTGTTTGTGTAAAAATGAAAATAATCGGATATAATACAACCAAGAAACATATTCAAAAAAGTTTTTTCTGGATCTTCTGACTAATTTTTAATGTTTTGATTACATGCAGATATTACCGTCGAAAACAAGGAATCTCAATGGGCTCAAAATTTCACCATTTTTAGCAAATGTTTTTTGTCATATGATGGACGCAAAAAAAAATTGTCCATTCGAAAAAAGTGGTGAAATTTAATATAATTCAGATATGTTGATAAAGTTTATTTGTTGCGGATTAAAAATCGACTGCAAATATTTTGTTAAAGCATGAACAGCGTCCATGAACAGCTCAAATTTACAAAACAAACAATGAAAACAATTCTGTGCAATTTTTGGATTGTTTAATTGATATTGACGATAAAAATATTCAACAGTTTGAAAGATATCAATAAAAAAGACTATGAGCTAACAAAAAGACTACATGTATAAATATTCTATGAGTCTAAGAAATCAAAAAATATCAGTTCTCTGTAAAGCAAATTCTTTTGATGCAATAAAAGTTATTCCAACGAAAAGGACTTTAAAAACGCTCTTTATATGTGAAAACCAAACAAAAAAATTTTCCCGAAAATTTAACCAGAAATAAAATTAAAGAAATAGTTGCTCGTGATTCGTACCAAAAAATATAAAACTGAACGTTGCCAGATTCTAGATATACCGACAGAAATTGTAATCCCTGCTAATTTTAATCACCCTAAATGCGAAAATATGGGAAAGCGTATCTATAATTTTAATAAAATCTGGAACTCCTGAATTTCGTCTAAAATTATTTATTAAGGCTCAAATTGTTGACCAATAAAAAAAGTAACTTGGAATACGGGTTTTGTTGCCCTTGCTTCATATCATAATTTTGGTGAACACATGCAAGAATGCTCAGAAACAAGGGTCCAAGAACATTAGCTACCCAACAGGCACTTGCTATTAATTATACTAATCTTGAACTCGCTATGTACCAATCTAAGTTAAATTTTTTTTGTCGGTTGATGACCCTACTCAAGCCAAAAATAATGAATTACTGCTTTGAGCAGAATTTAAACCCATTGCAACTAATTTGCCATTTCGCTGATGAATGAAAAGTATTGGAGGTTAATGGACATCAAAATTTACAGTTGTCTTTTAACTGACAAATAAATGAAAGTGTTTCAATTATTTGAAAACCTTCATCTTATTATTTTAAAAATGGCTATTTATACTCGCAAAAAAGTCGCCCATTTTGTGTAAAAAGCTTGTTTTTAACTATTTCTTCCTGGAACGTTTTTTTTCGACTCCAATATTTTTCCTATTTACACTAGTATACCGTACTCATGATGAATGAATAAATCGGAAATTATACCACTTGAATAAAAGTTAATATATATCTTCGATATGGTTTTTATATTTATAAGGTTATTAATTGGATAATTTAACTTTTGGTATATCGTTTTCAATTAAAAATTGTTCCAAATCTCCTTTATTATTCTATTACACAAAAAAAACCGCTGGTTAACCAGCGTAATCTTGTTCACGAATATTTGTACGAATGTTTTGTACAAATTTAGAGTCTAAGAAAAATATTGAACTTATCCCCCCCACCTGAAACGTCCAAGATACCAACCTTAATCAGTTTAGTTTTTTAATCTTCCGTAGATAATCGTTACGTTGGCGCTTTAATCGAAAGATGATCTCTGTGATGTCGACAAAAAATGAATGCGTTAGTTGAGGTCTTTCCCAATTAGTAAAGTATGTATAAGTTCAACCATAAAAAGGAAAATTTTCTATTTGATTTTGAAAAATTGCAGGACTTCCTGTTCACAATAAAGGAGCATTTTTGCGATTTTATCGAAAATATTTTCGATTATTCCCCTTACCAATTTGTTTCTAATATAATATTTAATTAATAAAATTCTCATTTATAAACCTTCCTTGTAATATCCACCCTCACCACCACATTGGAATCCACAGCTTCTCCACCATCCCCATCTAGGCTTCGATCAGATAAAGTTCGTCCTCCTCCGAACCGTTTTTCGAAAGACTTTGCATTTATTGAATTCGGAATTGCACCATTGGTGTAAAATCCTGCACCTCCACCAGCGCCATAAAAACCACCTACCACCAGAGCCGTATTTACATTAGTTCGTAAATTTGTGTCGGATTGATGACCAAACCGACTTAAAAAAAAAAGTTTTGTCAAGCTTAAAGAACTCTGAAGTTAATTTCAAACTTCATGCAATTAAAATGATTTACCTAGATGAGCATGTGAAAAACCTTTTGTAGAACTTGAAGCCTCCTCCAGCGCCACAGCAGCAACAAGGAACAGGTCGGTTATTGTCCGTTATCCGCCAAGCGAAATAAAAAAGAACCTTACTGAAGATGAAGTCTTTTAATCGTAAAAAACAAAAACATTTGTAAGTATTGGTTATTTGTTTTCGAATAACCAGTATGAAACTCAAAATATTTTGCAATTATTTGAAATTTTCTGTCCGTTTTTTCGAAAATTCCAGCTAAGAATGCAATCACCTAAAATAATCTACGAATCAGGCATTGAATTTAAACGAAACTACGACCCGATTCTGTATACATATTCAACCAAGAAAGTTTCTGTTCATTTTTAATTTTTCTCTCACTGCAAAAAATTCATGTCAAGCAAAATAAATTCAATTAAAATGTTTTTGTACGCTCATATCGAATCATAATGATATGAGTCATATCATTTTATCAAGTCATGCAACTTGTAGATCCGAAGTTATATAACAATATGGGTAAAATTGGTACTATTTGGAATAGTTTTTTAGCGAAGAAGATTACTGAAACTGAACAAACACGTTTTTAATTCAGTTTCACACAATACAACTATCAACTATTTTTCCTGATCCCAAAAGCCAGTGGATAAAAAATGAAAAAAAGTCCTAAACTGCAGGTCTGAGCATGACCAGATTTAAACCAGAATATAATTTCAATGTCTGTGATATATAAATGTATTTTAGAAAATTTTAAAATTGAACAACTCCACTTCCTGCTGTTTTTAGACATTTTCCAGTTGACGCATAACAGTCTGGGTTTTCAAATTCTAATCTACGCCGTTCTTTAAAATCTGATGGTTGAAAGTTTTTTAATTTGAGGTGATTAATTTTAATTGATAAGATGTGCGGGAAAAATTTGTTTGTACTACCAGCAGTATGAAACTTCTATCATTTTAGATATAATTAATCATAGTGAAAATAAAAGTGCATACTTTTTGTACCACCATCCAGTTTCTCCTGGCTTGATGCCTTCTGTCGGAGCTGGAATTGTCCATCGTGTTGTTCCGTCGGTATAAGTTATTAAGGAATCATCACTCGAAAAACAGTCCTCCGATTCTTTAAACCGAATCAATTATTATTATTCCAATATACACAATTTGAATCAGGCTTGTAAACATAATAAGTTTTTAAAGTTAAAGGGAAATATAGAAAAAAGGGGAAATTGACTTGGGATGTTTTAATTTTCAAACCTGATTCAAACCTCAATTCTAATATCTAATACAGTCATCGCTCCCTAATTAGTGCACCCCTGACTGGTACAGAGCGCCCTAACTGGTACACTTTTTTGAGGTCGGTCAATATGTCCCTGACTGGTACAGTAAAAAAGGTGCTTTTTGAACTTATGGATATATTTTTGAAAGGCCACAAAAAGCGGAATTGCAGAAATTTTTTTCAAACGAACTTTATGATTTGTCTTCAAGAATTGCTCTCAATTATTATGGCGTTAGTAATATATTTAAGAGGAATATAAGATGAAAATTGTTTTGATTATTACATTTTTGAATTCTCGATATGGCAAAAATATTATTGATAACTCATATAAGCATAAAAAATGAGCGCTAGATTTCAGAAGCACAAGAATCCGACGAAGTTCTTCATACAGTTAATAACGTCGATGAAGAAATAACAAATTCTGACGAAATGTTTGTGCTGGAAGAAATTCACAATCTTGACGCATTCAACTCTGGTTTGAGCGGTTTAGAAATTCGTAACAAGAAAAACAAAGCAAACTTCAATAACAAGTTTTAAAAACAAATGATACAAAATGGGGGTAATACAAAACACGTAGCACACTTTTTGCGAAACTTCATAATTGTTTTTTAGCTACTAAGAAAAATTTTCATCTGAGTTTTTGACCAGTTCCTGTTACGTCACTATTATTTATTGCGCAAATTTTCATTTCGAACCATCCCTTGTGATGTGCAGTCAATTGAACTTCCAAATCAATTTGTCCTCCCTGAGCATAGGTTCGTGGAATAACTCCACTTTGACCATATTTTCCGCCAAGTTCATTTTCTCTGGGTCTTGCTTCATCATAAGGATCTCCACAAACCCCACATTTGTACCCTATAAAATG
Organism: Oikopleura vanhoeffeni; assembly: GCA_004367855.1. Lineage (NCBI taxonomy): Eukaryota > Metazoa > Chordata > Appendicularia > Copelata > Oikopleuridae > Oikopleura > Oikopleura vanhoeffeni. The sequence continues at coordinate 1,017,908 of SCLH01000400.1, read as the reverse complement.
TATGTCGAATTAAAAAATAATTCTAGGCAATGGAAATGCAAATCATTATATTCTTCTAAGAGAGCAGTGATTACTCTGTTATAAATTATTCTGAAAAATTATATATTTTACCCAAACTGATTTGATGTTGAGTTCCACCACAGAAAAGTTGATTATCACCATAATTGAATTCAATGCTTTCTGATACATAGGTGAAAATTTGGAAACTTTGTTATAAATCTGCAAGCAACTTGAAATTTTCCACAATTATAATAAGTGGGGTAACCCCCACTTGGGTTAAAAAGCTGAAAGATTTTTGTTAAAAAATCGTTTGTGAAGAAATATTACAAATCATAGAACATTTATGTTCAAAAAGTCACGCAAAAGGCGCTAGAGTGCAAACACTAGCATTTAGTTAAACGCTCATTGTGATTATAATTGACGAATGGTTGAAATATTTTGATGAGAAAATTGACAAGAAAGAATTTTCAAGTTACGAAAAAAATAAACAAAACTTTTGAAAAAGTTAATTTTCAAATATAAAAAAAAATAAACACTTCGGCTTTCCCTAAGATCACGCATCAGGACAATAATTTCGCGTCTGGAAAGTGCACTCAACTTGGTTTAACATCGTTTAAAACGATTCGTTTTAAGATTTAAAATTTCCAAAAGTCTCCATGGTGTTTCAAATTAAATCATTTGAAATTAAACATTATGTGATTATTTATGGGTCGATAGTCAAATGTACTAGTATAAAAAGTGAATTGTATAAAAAGTGAAATGTATAAATTTTGTCACAAATTTTATACATTCAACATTTTTTTTGAAATTATTTATATTATTTATTTTATACATTTCACAAACTTTATACATTTTCAACTCTATTAATTGAAAATGAAATGTGTAAGATTAGAAATGAAAAATGTATAATTTATACATTTCACTATCGACCCATTATTTATGTCCCATAAACTATTTTCGTGTACAATTTCTTATTGTTACAAATTATCTTAATGCCTCAAAAATTTTTCATTGTGGATTTTTTGCGAGACCGCGGTCACCCTATACAGATTTTTGTTTTTTAAAGTTTTTCTTTAGTCAGTTCCTAATTATACCGAAATAATTAAGTCACCCTAAATCTAAATGACTGCCAATAATAGGGTCGTTCTTGAAACATCGATAACTAGATCGTCCTGGCGGATCCATAATTCGTCCATGACCCAAAACGAGAGTAAAAAAGGCTGCGTATAATTTCATTCTATCAAATTATTCAAGAAATGGTTCGTAGTTGTCCGCTTTTAAGATGAAAAATTTAACAGCTGGTAAATATGATAAATTTAGAGCACGTAAATTAAACTGACAGATTTATTGATATAATTAGCTCAATGTTTACTCAGAATGCATACTCCTACTTTTCTAATACATTGAACTTAAATTTTCCGAATAATTAAAGTTCACCATAAAATTTGACTGGGAAGGCAGTTTATGTTGTTTGCAGTGAAAATAGTATTCAATAAAGACTAATATTACGGAATCGCAATTGTTTTGAAATTTCAGTCAAGATGACCAAAATATAACGGATATCCTGAATAGACTCTAGATTGACGTTGCTAGTTTGGTCTAGTACAAAGCCCTTTGTGTGTTTGGCTTTTGAATCGAACAAATTTCATAAAACCACAATGCCCGAACTGTTCTCTGCATAATAAAAGTGTATCCGGTTCCGCGAATCAGAATTTCAAAATTTCTGAAACGCGTGATTACGTAACGTGTTTCGAGTTTCTCGGATCCTCAATTTGAAAATTTTACCTCCACCTAACGCCTACGTAACCAATCAGGGCCAAAAACCTCAAACTCACGAACAGGGGGGAGAAAAGGGAGTGTGAAAACCAAACACACAAAGGGCATTGTACATAAGTAGTACTTTCATAGTATAATGTACAAAATCAAACTAGCAAAGTAGAACTAGAGTCTATTCAGGATATACAGCATGTCACATTTTAAATCCCATTCTTAGTTTTTAAAGAAGCTACTCTCCGCCAATCAAAACGTTCAAATTTGGCAAACACCTACGTGTTTGCCAAATTTTTACCTTCTTGTTAACCAGTCGGGTTAAATATTGCGGAGTTGCTGCATGCGAGGGTTAAATCCGGAAAAATGTATAGTATTATTTATTGAGCATCTCGGACTGCGACTAAAATGTGAATGTCTGCGAAAACCTAACTATGTTTTCGGGCCGATAAAATGTACGTAGCAGAATAGGCGCGAAAAAGGCCTAATCATAACAAGGGGGTAACCCTACTTAACAGCCCCCAGGACCTATTTTCGCTTAATAATAAAATATAAGGAATTATAAGTTTTTTTCGGTGAATCCATTTGAAGTCTTTTTGTCGGCAAACGGGATCGTTTCGCCGTCAACGAATCGGCATCTGGATAACCTAAAAAATTGCTTTTTAGGAAAAAGGTAAAGCGTAACCCTCAGCTATAAAAAGTACTTGAACCTAAAATTTTTATTTTCTAGGGTCATAAAAAAACGGTATCCACGGCCGCCACAGAGTTTAATTTCTGCTGGGCAAACCCGAGACATTAATTTGTCAAATCGGGCAAAAATATTAAAATTAGGAGGCTGCGTTTTGCAAAACCGCCGTTTTGAAAAAACGCGAAAGTTGCCTTTTTTCCGGTTGAAAAAGGCAAAAAAACCTATTATTGAAAAAGAGCCGTTTTTTGCATGGGAATCGGCTAAATCTCCTTTAATTGGAAATTTGCCGTTTTGGGATGAGAATCGGCAAACCTAAATTTCCAAAACTGTCGGTTGTTTTATGGGATTCGACAACATCCCTGGAATTTTCGAAAAACATGGATGGGTCCTCATAAAAAGTTTCCATTAAAAAAATTGCATTTGAGAACCCTGGGCAATTTTTTTCAAAAGAATCGTGATGGAAATCAAAAATTTCAAGTTTGAACCCTTTTTTCGTTTTAGATACCCGTTTTTTAGCCAAAACATACAACTCCTTAAAATCTTCGGCAATATCTTTGTGTATTATATTGTTCGAAAATGCACAATATTTTGAATACCAAAGATCCCGAAAATGGAAGGCTGTTTGAATTGGTGTAAAAAAAGGATCAACATTAATTATATGGGTCAAACTTTCGCAAAAGGGCATATATTTTGGAAAATTTCTTGCTATTTCATAACGATACCCAATTTTGATGGATTTCATATTTACGTTCAACAATCTTGTTCGTTGAATAAGAAAAAACAATTTTAAATTTCAAATTTTAAGGCGAAAAGTCGGAAATGGGATAAATAAAGATTTAATTCAGGCGTAACCTACACTTTAGCATTACTTTTCCCTTTGAAAAACTAAAAATAAATTTTTTTTTTAAATATGACAGCCTATCAAGAATGACAATCGCTATTGTTTTTTTCATAAAATCAGAAAAAAGTATTTTTTCTGAAATAAATTTAGAAAAAAAATGCATGAAAATGTGTTTTTTTTTTACTTTTTGAAATGCAAATAATTTAAAAAAAATGATATCTTGGAAAACCAAATAAGGATTTTTAATTCCAAAACCTTTTTTTTAATTAACGACCGAAGTCGATTTTTAAAACACATAATGGTGAGTGATTCCTTATCTCTATCTCTACCTCGGCATGCCGTGCACTTCTGGTACTAATCCTTAAAGAATTATTTATTGAGCATCTCGGACTGCGACTAAAATGTGAATGTCCACGAAAACCTAACTATGTTTTCGGGCCGATAAAATGTACGTGGCAAGATCTGCGCGAAATAGGCCTAATTATAACAAGGGGCTAACTCTAGTTAACATTCTGATTGACGGAGGTCAATTTCTGCAGAAACTAAGAATGTTAGAGTTACTCTTTTTTGAGAAGTTCATGTCAGTTATCTGTTAGAGTCGCCTCTTATAAAAAATCTCAAAAACTCTAGACTTTCAAAATTACATTTAAATTTTTTTGTATGGCAGATTTTATTTTTGATTTAACTCAGGAACATAATTGTTTAATTAAACAGTAGTTTATTGAGGTTCGACCCAGTGTTCAACAGCGAATTTGGCTTGCAATTTTAGCTCTCTTAGTCCACTCTTGGGGTGATTAGAGCCGATTAAGTCTAGGCGGACAAAACCGGGTAAGTCTAAGCGACAGAAACCGGATTTGCCAGAAGTGTCCGCTTGGACAGACCACGAGTAGTAGAAAAATGGTGGTATTATTAAATTCAATATTGGACTTAAATCTACTTAAAACCGGAATTCATGAGTCATTCGAAAATACCGCCAAATTTTTTTTGACAACATTCATTCTTTAACATACCCTGTGTATTATATAATAATTAAACACAATTTCACCTAACTTCTGTCACGAACCGAAGTCAATTGTTCATCGAAAATTACCGCCAAATTTTTTTTTTTTGACCAAAATTTTACTCTAAAAAAGATACTCTTTTTGTAATCATATGATTAAATTAAACACCTTTTTTACTTTACTTCCGGTTAACCGGAAGTCAAAAATCATATATCGAAAAACCGCCAAATTCTTTTTGACAAATTCACCCCTCAAATATAACTTCTTGTTATTATAATTTAATTAAAACACATTTTCACCTAGACTTCCGTTAAACCGTAGTTATTCATATATCGAAATACCGCCTTTTTTTTACAATTTCACCTCATATATTTCGGGTACGACTCGATCGTATACCTCAACTGGCTCGCCGTGATCTGCATCAACTCAGCTGTATACCCTCTATCGTGAATGGATATAAATTCATTAAACACACTGTTCACTCGACTTCGGTTAAACCGGAAGTCATGATTCAAAATTCGAAGAATACTCGCCAATATTCTTTTAGACAAAAATTCACTCTCAAAATTATTACACCTCTTGTATTCTATATTATAATTAAACACACTTTTCACGTCGATCCGGTATATAAACCCGGGAAAGTCATCATATATCAAAAACTACGACCAAGTTTTTTGACGAAAATTTTACCCTCAGAATATACTTTTTTGTATTATTATTAATTGAGAATTAAAACGCAAATTTACTCGAGCTTCCGGTTAAACCGGAAGTCATCATCATCGAAAAGTGCGCCGCCCAATTTTTTTAAGACTTAATTTCCACCTCAATATAACCCCCTAGTATTATTATAAAAATTAAACACAATTTTTTACTCGAGTTCCGGTTTAAACGGAAGTCATGATTCATCGAAAAATACCGCCAAATTTTGGACTTTAATTTACCCTTAAAAATAGTACAGTGAAACTTCTGAAGAGTGTTTATATTATATGATTATGCAAAAAGGGGATACGGATAGAAAAGGGATAAAAAGGGGATAGGGCATAGAACGGATAGGACGGAGAAAAAGATAGAAACGGATAAAAAGGGGGGATGGGGAATAAAACGGGAGTAAAAGGTGGATGAGACTTTCCATCCCTATTCCCTCCCGATGGCTCTTAATTTTCCATCCCTATCCCATCTCTATCCCCCTCTATCCCCTCGGTACCCTTCTATACCCTTTTGAAGCCTGTTTTTTTACAAAGTTTTCTAGTAAAATTACTCTTAAGATTGTTTTGTTGAATTAATTGATTATTGATTCAAGACAAAATGTTCATGCCAGTGTCAAAGACGGGATCGGAATTGACCATTTTCACTTAAGGTCGGGACCGGGACGGGATCGGGATTGAAGTGGAAAAATTTGGTCGGGACCGCGGATGATCGGATCTTGAAATTTTTACGTGGTCCTTGGTAAAAAAATTATTGTAAAACATACACAAAAAATATTTTGAACATAAATAGTTATAAAAAAAAATATTTATGGGATTTTTTGGTTCTGATCGCATTGTTCAGTAGGCACCATAATTTTTTGTATTTTTTAATTGAATGTGTTATTTTTCTGAATTTTTATGGGAGCTGGCAAGAAAGTGCAATAAAAGTAGGAACCATAATTCTTTTTTTTTGTAAAACGAGGCACCTTTATTTTCCTTGCGTCCACTTCCCAAGCTATTGGCAAAGTCAAGCATAAAGAATGAGCTGTGCGCAGATTTAAAATATTTGTGAAGAATCATCAATGTGGGAAGCTTTCTGAGAAGAGTTTAACCTCCCACCTGCACGAGCGTGTTTCAAATCACAGATACAAAAATATATTTGGGAAAAGTTTCATTTTGGCCAGCAGAAAATCGGAAACAGACCCCTGAAAGTTCTTCTTATTTTTAATTTAGAAAATTTTCTTATCAGAAGGGAAATGCATATTGGATGCAATTTTTGATTTATGCCAGTTAAAACAGGCACTGAAAACATATAATAGGTTTATTCAGATTTTTTAATTCTCCACTTGTTATGTTCAAAAATTTTTCACTTTTGCGCACTTTTTTGTCAATTTACGGGCCAATCATGCCGAAATTCGAAAGAAGGACTTCCTGGACTATCGTTCGTCAATCTCTTGTTTGTACATTCCGTTAATGATGTTTTCTGGCATTTCACAGAAAAAGGCCTTCATAATCAAAACCGTCCAAAAAGAAAGTTTCTTCGTCACATTCGACCCAGTTCCTGGCTTTCTGAGGCAAATCGAAAGAAAAAGCTCCTTACATTAAATTCGAGGACAATTTTCCCAGATGTTGCAAAAAACTCGAAAAGGAACGCGCGTTTAACCGCGGTTAACCAGTGTGTTTGGGTTTGGTATTTTGAATTGTCGAATGGGAATCCCTAATTTTTTTCGAGGGGAAATCGATTAAGGTTGGAACTGGTTGCGGGAATAGGAACTCGGTTTTTGGGGGTGCCAGTATAAGAGCAAAAATCGAAAAAAAGGTGAAAAAATGATATTTATATCTAGCGTGAAATAAATTATTAATAAAAAATATGATTGGATGTAGTTCGACGAAATTTAGAGAAAAAAGTAAATTCGATAACTTTTTTTTGATGATAGAAAATCGACAAAACGAATAAAAATTTTGGACAAGAAGTCAATATTTATAATTAGTTATTCTGAACTTTTGTGTCTTAATTCCAAAAATATTTTGTAAGAAATGCAAAATGATTTCGCCAACAAGATATCGCATTTTGTCGACTTAAATAGTTTCTTCTAATTTCCTTTTGCCTCTAGGGCTTGAGGGATATTTCTTTAAATTTTTGTATTTTCGGCTCTTTGATACATTCACAACACGGGGTTTAATTTTTAGGGCTCCAATAAGCTAGCGTTTTGCTCTATTTCGGCTCTTGGGCATCTTTTTAATTTTAACGGATTTCGTTCTCTTGATACCGATTAAACCCCATAGGCTTGGTCCCAGGCTATGACCCATCAGCCTTATTTTTTGAGCCTGGATATGACCCGCGTTTTTGCTCTGCGAGCGGCTTTCGTGCTGTCCATTTAGAGCCTAATTACGACCACGCAGTCTTTCCTGAGGCGATTTTACCCCATGGCCAAAATGAACAGCATAATTATAATAAATGCCATTAAAATGGGTGAGGTTTTGTCTTTTTTACATATTCCTTTATCACCTTTTGCATTGATCTGAGAGATGTGCGCTTGAAAAAGAAGAGAAAAGCGGGCCTCATGAGTGGCTAGAAGTGGTCTTTAGGAGTGTTAGGAATTGCTCTCTCAACCCACATCTCTTAGAATCATGCAAAAGGCTGATTAAAGGGATAGACAGCGGTTAGAAAAATAATTTTTTATTTAAACAATAACGGTGCATAATTCGGGATCCCGGGTCCGGAAAGGGATCGGAAAAATAATAACACTCGAGATCGGGCGGAAATCGGGTATTAAAAAAAAGAGATTGACTCGGGACCGGGCGGATCGGCATGAAAAATTCAATTCCCGTTTGAGACACATGGTTCAGGCCTTCAGTTTTGTAGCTTCTAAAAATCCGTCTAACTAAGAGCTAGTTCATTGTTTGTTTCTGCAAACAGGAAGTTAAGTATTTTCCGGTCAGGGATTTTTCGATTAAAAGCAAACCGACCACTCTGGTTCAAACCAAAATGACCAGTCAAAAGTTAATTCAAAGATCATCGATAGAGACTTGAAAAAGTACCCCAAAATAATCGGGGAGGGTCGACTTTCTGATGAAAACATAGCAACTATGAGTCAATGTACTAAAAGTCAGCTAGAGAGCAGAAAATGATCAAAATTTTTTCGAGGATTTCACACCGGAATTTTTGCTCTCTGGCGACTGTTATACATAATTGACCATAGTTGCCTAAGAAGTCGACCTTCTCGATGCTAGGGACTTACAAGTCTCTACGATTGAATCTGAAATTGACATAATTTTGATTATATCATGCTACGCCATTCTCATACATCTCTAAATATTGAGTTTCGACGGTGGCGATAGAGAAAAATCACTAGACTCCATTTATCAGTTCTGCGACTACCAGTCTGATTCCAAAAATTGGTCTTCGTTTCGATATTATCGTTTTTGTAGTAGAATTTCTGGATAAACTTATCTTTAATGAGAGTCTTCCCGGGGGATTATTCGGATTATTTGAAAGAATACATGAAAATTATTTTTTTGCTTAAAAAATGAGGAAACAAAATGTTTTTGAAAGTTTGGAGCCAATGCGAAAAACCGACAATGAAAAAAAGCATGTAAAATATTTCATTTGTTAAAAAAAATATTTTGATAGAAATTTATTTTTGGCTAAAATGCACCATTTTGGGTTGATTTCCTACATATCCTTTTAAGTACTCGAAGTGCCAAAAACGATGAGTTTATTTCAAAATAATGATTAAACTCATCGTTTTGGCACTTCAAGTCTTGAAAGGATATATGGATCAACCCCGCCCTCAGAGTTACCAAAATCCTAAACTATTTTGAAAAAATTGCGGAAATCTGAGCATGTTGATTTGTTGGATCAATTCCATAATCTGACCAATGGAAATCGGATTTATCTCTTATTAACGGTTTATGATTGGTGCATATCTTGCGGTTTTGTATCATTCAAATAGATTAGGATTTGTACTCTGAGGGCCGTTGAGATCCGATATATGTGTAAATTTTACGGTGTGATATTTTGATATGATTATTTATTTTCAATTTTTTTCGTATAATAATTTTGTTGTATCTTACGTTTATTTTTGGTAAATCCAGTAGCATTGAACGAAAACTAATAATCGGCACTTATTTATTAATTTAGTTTGAAAAAATTATTTATTTAAGGGGATGCTATGAGTCCAGGAGATAATTTCCTGCGAGATTACACATTGGTTTAAAATATTTGTAACAGGGAAAATTTAGAGCAGGGTCCGACAGCCTTTAGCAATCGGAAAAATCTGAACCGATGCCGATTTTCATACTTTTCACATTCTCCCAAACCGATCGATGAACACATTTTTTACGAATTTCAAGTCATACCCGACTTGTTACATGCCGACTCTTTTTTCAAAGTCATATAAACTAAAAAACGACGTAAGTTAGTATTTTTAATCACGAAACACTTTTTTTTGACGAAATTCCCATCATTTTCGAAATGCTTGTAAATTCTAAACTATTTCAAAGTTTTAAAATCCGACTTAAAAAAAGTTTCCGAAGAAGTAGATGAAACTGATTTAAATCGGCCAATAGTATTTAATCTAATATCAGCTTAGCTAAAGCGATAACAAGCTAAAACAAATTCAGTGACTTATTATTTTTCATACACTTTTTTTGTGAAAAAATATTTTGTTATCACAAATTCTATCAAGAGTCTAGCTTGAAAAAAAGCTTTACCCCGTTATAATCATTTGTTTGATTACCACTGGGTTGGCACCCTTATCCGTACGACCTTATCCGTACGATGTTACCTTGATCCCGAACGACTTTTTTTGGGAAAAAGTTGACGAAACCACCCTTATCCGTACGCCCTTATCCGTACGGTAAAAATAAGGAGGAATAATTTTCCAGATTTTTCGAAAAATCTTTCTCGATTTTTTCTAAACATAAATGAATTAACTAAGCTTAACTTGGCACGTTTTTTAGAACTATTTTAGTTGAATATAGACTGTACAATCACCATAAAATAAATTTTTTATGGTTTTTTTTTGGAATAAATCAGTTATTTTCAGTTCTTCTTTTTCTTGGTTGCATAACCGATGCCAGAAGTCTCCGGCTGATAATTGCTGTTTTTCGTCATTATTTTTTCCTGAATTTAAGGGGTAGCAGGAAGTGTGGCCAGATTAGCGTACATTTTTTCGGAGTGATTTATGCAAAGAAAAAAAAAGTAGAAATTTTTTTATGTTTTTTATCTTCAATAAGAAGTGATTCATTTTTTGCAAACGTTTATATTTTTAATCCTCAACATTCTTTAAGTATCTTGTTTGAAAATACAAAAAACCACTTTCATTACCAACTCCATTTCCAACTGACTCGATGTGGGATTTTTTGAAAAAGCGATATTTAAAACGTCAGACCAATTTTTGGGCGTTGTAACTGCACCTTATTAGTGGGAATCATATCACATAAAAATTTTTTTTAATATGAAAGTTTTATTCCCGATGAAACAATAGAGGAAAAACCAAGACTTATTAAGAAAAATTGAGCGCTTGAGTTTAAATATAAAAACAAAATGTTCTTGCTCTTGAAAGTAAAGTAGCCTATCTTACACCCGCAATTTTATTTAGAAGATTTTTGAAAAAAATTAAATCTTATATAAATTGGGTCCAAATGGCACAAACCCCGGTGTCACAAGCAAGGTGTCGCTAAATGTTTTCAGTAGTTTCAGAAACAACTATTCGCTTGAACTTTTCCATACGATTAAAATTACCGGAAATCAAATAGACGCTATTAAAATTTCAGCATGTGATTTGGTTTCATTTTTTAAGAGATTTTCAAAAAAACCAACAAGTTAAAATATTTTTTGACCTGATTTGCGGAAAAAATGTTCATAATATTTTTAAAAGGGTCGCAACCAAAAACCAAATAAACATTTCATGATTTTCAAACAGCAGTCAGGAAAAATATGAAAACATGCCATGTGAAAAAGTTTAAAGTGGCTATTTTTTTCGGTTTTTCTTTACGATTTTCAAAAAATTAATCAAAAATTTTTGGACGATAGAATGCTTCAAATTTTCAATAATGCTTTGATTTTTTTCGAAAAAAATTTATACGAATTACAAAATAAAAGTTTTTAACTCAAATCGTTCCGTAAATAGATAAAAAATGTTTTTAATGAGCGCATACAGCATTTATTTTGGTTCAGCTAGCGATAATAAGCACAAAAAAATAAACCAATTAATTATTTCGTAAGTTAAAATGACTTCAATCTGCCACCCATCGCTGCTACCCTTAGAGCAGAAGGCAAGTCAAGTTTTATCTGATTATTTTTTTTAAACAAAAAGTTAGAAGAAATCGAAATTCAATAATCCAGAATTTCGTTTATTCAAACATTGAAGCTTTTTTATTCACGAAAATATATTTAAGAAACAAATCTTTTTTTCTCTTTTTTTTCCACTGCGACCCCGAACAACAGTACCCTTAACCGTACGAATGTACCTTATCGTACGATTTTTTGGCCGAGCTGAGGCGCGGATAAGGTGCACCCAGTGGATAAGATTTTCGAATTTGTAAGAAATTCTACTACACAACGATTTTTGGCCACTAAACAAAAATAATATCAATAAATGATACAAATAAAAAAGTCTGAAAAAAGGCGAAAACTCATATTATGCATACACAATATACGGTAATTTGAAAAAGTACTCAAAATTTACGTCAAAAAAAATTTGTTTTGACAAACTTCAACGTTTTTAAAGACTTTTTCTTCCTATTACGCCAAAGTCCGAATAAAAATCACGTGACAAAATTATTGAAAAATAAGGTTTGAAATATGTCATAAATTAATTTTTAATATTGAAAAAATAAGCTCACCGAAACTTGTTTAGAACTAACTGCCCCTTATACTGATTCAGAATCTAACCGATCCTATGTTTTATTGCCCTCCACAATTTGTGTTAATTGAGTTCGATTTGTGTACGTGAACCAGAAACGTCTTCATTTTAATTATTTGAGGCCATTTTGGCCAACTTATTTCTTTGAATAAACGGTCACGTGATATTCTTTTCGGCTGAGATTTCATTGGAAAAAAAGTCTTAGAAGTTTTATTTGGTGATTCCGAAAATTTTTTTGTAAGAAAAAGTACTGTAATTACAGTATAAATTTCAAAAAAAAAAGGCACAAACGTCATATTTGTTTTAAGTTTATTTCGAGAAACTTTAATAATTGATTCTTGTCATTAATGATAAGCGTTCGCTAAAAGCGGATTACATTGGTGAATGGCGACGCGTTCGCAGCGAAATCAAGTTCTACTAGTTATTCTGGCGAAGAATTGTCTAAATATTTTTCGATAATTTTGAAATTTTTTTTACAAAAGACCTTGAGGATTTTCTGTTTTCGAAATTTTTTAGTTTAAATGTCAGAACTTAAAGTTATTAAAAGTAATTAAAACTGACGAGGTTATTAATAGACCAAATTACTCAATAATATATTAGAAAGAATTTCTTGGATTGTTTGGAAATTCATGTGATTACTTTTGTGATGCTAAAGAAAAAAAAACATGACCGAAGTTTCTTTATTAAAAGCATGTGGTGTTTTAATTAAACATCTTGCTGGATTTAAATCATTTGATAAAAATTTGCTGTATTATAGATTGACGATTTGATAGATAAATAAGCAATTTCATAAACTCAAAATGGGTATCGATGTTTTTTAACAGCTATCTTGTAGAGAATTTTTTTCTGGTCATTTTAAAGACTTAGGATTTTTTTTGTATGTTTCAAAAATTTTCAAAAAAAAATGATTTTTCGTCATTTTTCGTAGATTTTCAGGTTAAAGTTCCAATTCCTAAGGCCTCGAACACCGTATGTCAGAGCTAGATAGGCTGATTTTTTGGCCAGTGAAAATTAAAGCGTTTTTCACGCTTAACCATTGTTTTAATTGAGGGTCGGCGACCAATATTTTGACCTCTAATACCGGTCAAAGTTCAAGTCAATCTCAAGTATCATTCGTATAGAATCTTGTGGTACCCCCAAAAGATCGGAAAAGGTTCGACTTTCTAATGAACGTATTAGAACTAATGGTCATAATGTACGAAAGGTCGTAGAGAGCAAAAACTGGTCAACACCAAAGGTCAACCTCAAGTTCATCGTTTAGACTTGCAAGTTACCCCCAAAAGAATCGGAAGGTCCGACTTTTTGATGAAACGTAATTAGGCACTATGGGTCAATAATGATCGCAAAGTAGAATAATGCTTAATGAACTTTATTTATTTTTGTTGTACTTAATGATTTTGCAAAGTAAAATAATGCTTAATGAACTTTATTTATTTTTGTTAACTTAATGTTAATTTAAGTCGCCCCACAGAGGGCGGGACTTAATTATCATTAAGTACACAAAAATAAATAAAGATCATTAAGCATTATTGCTTTTTGCGCTTATATTAGTAACGGCCTGGAAAGTGTACACAAATAATCAAACGAAACATTTACATGAACGCTGAAAATGTAAAGAAGGAGAGTGCTAATCAAGCCAAAACGGCAGTGCCCATGTCTGAAAAGCTGGAAAAGCACATTTTCATTGAATAAAAATAGAAATTTTTTAGTAACCGTTTACAAAAAAAAAATATTCTATTTAATACGAAAAAAAAATACTTTTTCTCATTGAATATTTTCTATTTAATACAAAAAAAATAACTTTTTCATTAAATAGTGGAAAAAAATATATTTAAGTCCAAAAAACTACTTAATGGAGATTAAGCCTTGATTTTTAAGTTTTAAAGATCATTTAAAGTCACTCAAAAAAAACCGTACTTAATTATGTTTAAGTAGAAAAATGATTAACCTCCATTAAAGAGTTCTGTATAATTGAAAGCAAAGAAAAAAAACTCTTAATGAACTTTATTCATTTGTGTGTACTTAATGTTAATTAATTCCGCCCAGAGGCCGGAATTAATTATCATTAGAGTACACACAAATGAATAAAGTCATTTAAGAGTTTTTTGCTTTTGCGCATTATATACTGAGGGGCCGAAAAGTGTACCACGATTGAAGAACGAATCCATATAAGGGACAGCGGTATAAAGGGGATGTGCATCATGTAAAAGAAGCGTAGGCTATTATAAACTGCAGTCTAAAGTGTAGACAACGTGTGAATGAACTCTTATGCGAACGGCTTTAGAGACATCTTACGCCACGAAGTGGGGAACGTATTCTTTGAAGAGCATGTTTCGGTTTAGAACGCTCTTGAGACATATGACGCCATCGTAAATTTTACGAACGCTTTGGGACATATACGCCATTTAGAAATTTGGGACCGCTCGTGGGAGATTTATTCCATTTCAAAATTTGAGAACGCTTTGGACAACTACGCTATTTGAAATTTTTAGGAACGGCTCTTTGACATCTACGCCATTCTAAATTAAGGGGGACGCTTTTGACATATACGCCATTTTGGAAATTTAAGAGACGCTCTTGGACATATACTCATTCATCTTACTGAGTACTAATGGAAATTAATTCATTTTGTAATTAAAACTCATAAGTATTATTTTTTTAATAACTAAAATAATACTTAATTTCCATATATTCTTTCGACTTAATGAACTTTTTCAGGATTTAATGGAAACAAAGGATTTTTTTTTCTGAACTTATCGAAAAAAATTATTTTTTCATAAAAAACCAAATAATATTTTTTTTAAGTTAAACATTTATGTTTATGTTCACAAAGAATGGCATGCTTATTTTGACTTGATTTTGAACAGGAAGTGCACAAAAGCAAAACGAACATGTCATTTTATAAACGAAACCTATTGCACTGTTTTTAATTGAAACTCGTAATTAATACCAGTAGAGTATATTTTTACACTTTGTTTATAGTTCGGGTTTTCATCTTTGAAACTCCGTAAAAATTTTGAAAAAAAAATCCCGAAGCATTATGAAAATTTTCCGCAATTTTTGTCCAAAATTTTTTTGTTTTTAATAACTGAAATCTGTGGGTTAAAAACCCAAAAAAATTAGAACTTTAATCTTTTTCTTTGCGATTCCTACATCATGTTCTGACGCTGTTTGAAAAAATCATAAATTTCATTTTTTATCAACTTTTTCAGAAAATTATGAAATTTTCCACCAAATTCAAGTCCAAAATTTTAAATTCTGGTTTTTTGAAAACTTCTCCATAAAAAATCAATGCAGAATCACCATATTAAATGTTTTGGCATCTATCAAATCGCCGTATGTCAACTAATCGGTAGGTCGCGCGATTTATCATGCTTTTTGAATACTGTTGATTTGAAATTTTTAACACCTTGACTGTGCACTCGCATAAGCTGCCATTCGGCACTGAATTCTTTAAAAAAATTGTTATGTTTGTGAAAAATTCTCAATAAATGGATGGGTGTTAATAGGGCGCCAATTTTGTTTAAGTCAGGACATTTTTTTTATATCAAAACCCCAATTTTCAAGGTCAATTTTAGTTCTCAAAAAAGCTTTTTTCTCTATTTTTGCCATTTTTACGGCTTTTTCATTGAACAAAAACTTTGATAATTTTTAAAAATTTCGACGTGCAGAGTGATTAGGAAAATAATTGTCTGAAGTTATTGATATCGTGCTTTAAAAAAATTTTTATAGTTGGGTTTAAGTTGGAAATGATGCACCAGTGTGAAAGTTGGTTTTTTTGTATTTTTAACCAGTTAGTTATTAAAAAAAAAATAAAATGTAAAGTTTGTAAGAGATGAACACATTGAGATAAAATTACAAAAAAATTTCCACACATTATATATATATAATATTAATAATAATATATACAATACTATAGATGTACCAATCATGCTGGACTATATGCCACCCCCTTTAAAATAATTTCGTTTCTTCTGGGATCATTCTCGGATTGATTTTGAGTTAAATTTACAAAATTTGTCATGTTACGGCATCTTGTTAGCTGAAGTGCCAAAATAATTTTTAGATATATGTCATGCACAGCAAGGAGATTGGTTTTTGCTTTCTTGATTCTGAATTTTGAACTTTTTCAGTCTAAATTATAATTTCTTTGGAAAAATAAGACAAAAATGACCCCGAAACAACCTATATATCATGTTTTATTTCAGAAAACCGTATACAATAAATATCAAACGTTTCTTAACCCTTGGAAGCTGCCAAAATTGTTTTTATTCGGCAGAGGCTCATGCACCACTAAAGTGGTGGCGACTTTGAGGCCTTCATACGAATTAAACTACCATTTTATAAAAGCCGTGAATGATTCTTAATTTTGTAAGGGATAGTGCCAACTTTAGCGAGGTAATCAATAAGATGGTTGTAATTTAATCTAAAACGGCCCGAAACTAAGCTTGCAAGTTGGACTTTTTGATCACTTACTTTTCATTGAAAATAGGAATATTTTTCAAAAACATTTTTTCAATTATTTCGCACTCATTAAGACCTTGGTTTTCACAATTTTTTTTTGATTTTCAATCTATTTTCCCTTATGCTCATTATTAGACGGATAGCAGGCCGAGTTTCTCAAAATAAAGTTATAAACAACTGTTTGTTATAAGTTTAACCGCTAAGACTTCGTAAATATTATTCTCGACTAAGCCCAACTTTCTGATCAGTGTTGCCGCTAGCTTTCATTTGAACCTATTTCGAAAAATATCGAAGCATATGTTTTCCGATTTTTCTCAAAAATTGAAAAAATCACTCACCGAAAAAAATAAAAGAGTTCCGTATGTGGAAATTTTTTTTTTTTTTAGAAAGATACTCAAAAGACTTTCCTAAAAACTCAGTTCCTCAGATTTATCTATCGTTTTAACTGTTTGATCACACGCATCTTTAGATTTTTTGAAGAGGAATTCTCTAAAAAGTAGATTAAAATAATTGTTGAACGAGAAGTCCTAGAAGAATTTAAACTGCCAGTTTTGAATTTCTCGTGGCAAACTCTATTGTGGGGTTGATCAAAAAATTCCAGGGGCTTTGTTTCATCGATTTCAGCGCGATTCAAATTTTTCAGCACCACTAAAGTTGGTGCTGAGCTTCCAAACATTTTTTTGTCAATTTCTATTTAAATGATTATAGGCAAGGGTCTGATAATGGGACCGGCTAAATTTTTTATCGGTGTGTAACACTCGACTAATTACTAAGACAATCACTCAGGACAACATCAGCTGGAATTCGAACACGCGCTATAGAGACTAGTAAACGTTTTTGAGATGAGTTCCGTTGGAAAAGGATTATTATAAAAAGTTTAACACTCTTTATAATACTGAAGCACTTTGGTCAGAAACAAGATATACTTTTCGAGATTTAAAAACTCAGCTTTGTCTGAATCCGGAAAAAAATGACGATTTTAATCAAATTTTCCGTTAATTAAGAGAAAAATTTGTTGAAAAGTTTTTCACAACAATAATTTGAATTACATTATATTTTAAACGTTTCCTAATAAATCTGCCAAAAATTTGAAGTACATCTCACGTTTGTC
Organism: Oikopleura vanhoeffeni; assembly: GCA_004367855.1. NCBI lineage: Eukaryota > Metazoa > Chordata > Appendicularia > Copelata > Oikopleuridae > Oikopleura > Oikopleura vanhoeffeni. The sequence goes on along the minus strand of SCLH01000400.1, from coordinate 1,000,478 downwards.
TGGTTGTTATTGTCTGTGCGTCTGAAGCTCGATTACACCTGCTCCTACGGTTAGATGTCCCCGAGCGTTCCTAAAAGGTTGAAAATGGCAAAAGTTGCTCCCCAAGAACATCATTTAAATTTGAAGACAATTGGCTTGATGTCCAAAGGCGTTTTCCTAAAATTTCAAAATTAGCTGGGATGTCTCAAAAGTGGTTTCTGAAAATTTCGAAATAGGGGTAAATCTTCCAAGAGCGGTTCCAATTTTTTAAAATGAGTATATGTCCAAGAGCGTGTCCTTAAAGTTCCAAATGACGTCTATGTCCAAGAGCGTTCCAAAATCAAAGCATACTTCATCCAAAGATTAACGGTTTCTATATCGTGGCGGTAGATGTCCTCAAGCGTTCGAATAAGAGTTCATCAATCAATTGGTCTACACTTTCAGACCTTCAGTTTATTAATAGCCTACGCTTCATTTACATCGATCACATCCCCCGCTTAACGTTTTCCCCGTATTTATAATTCGTTCTCAAATCGTGTTACACTTTCGGTGGCTCCTTTCAGCTATATAATGCACAAAAGCATTTTCTATGTGAACATAAGAAACAAAATGTTAAAACTTGGAAAAAAAGTATATTTGGGTTTTTTTGAAAAAAATACTTTATTTTTGATTAAGTTCAGAAAAAAAAAATTAATTTTGTCATTAAATGCTGAAAAAAAAGTTATTTAAGTCAAAATACTTTATGTATATTAAGTATTGTTTTGAGTGAATTTAAAGCATCATTACAGTACTAAAAAAAATAACTGCTTAGATGATGTTTAGCAGAAAATGATAACCTTCCATTAAGTACTCAGTATATAATGTTATTAATCGCCCCAGAGGGCGACTTAATTAATCATAAAGTACACAAAATAAATAAAGATCATCTAAGCATTATTTGTTTTGCGCATTATATAGTTACGGCCGAAAATGTACACAATAATCAAACGAAGCATTTATGAACGCTGAAATTGTAAGGGACGAAGTGCTAATTCAGCCAAAAACGCCAGTGCCCATGTCTGAAAAAGTTGGAAAAAGGCATCATTTAATTCGAATAAAAATAGAAAATTTTTGATAACGTACAAAAAAAAATTATTTTATTTTAATTTACGAAAAAAAAATACTTTTTTTTTCATTAGAGTTGGAATATTTTGTTCTATTTAATTACAAAAAAAATACTTTTTTTCCATTAAATAGTGAAGGAAAAATATATTAAAGGGCCAAGAAAGTAACTTCTGGAGATTAAGCCTTGATTTAGTTTCAAAGGATCATTAAGTTCTCAAAAAAAAAACCGTACTAATGATGTTTAAGTAGAGAAAATGATTAACCTCCATTAGAGTTACTGTTATAATGTACTAAAAAGTCGCTAGAGAGCGCTCAAAAAAACTTAGAGAGCAAAAAAGTTTTTTTCTCTCTTAAGCGACCTTTCAGTACATTATGGACCCATTAGGCTTCTATACGGTTTATTCAGAAAAGTCGACGCTTTCCAATTTCTGTTGGCGGGTACTCACAAGTCTATACGATGAACTTGAGATTGACCTTGAACTTTGACCGCGGGGTTCCCTTTTAGAGGGTTTTTTTTTTTTCAAAAAAATATTTTGGTTCCGGGGCCGACCCTCAATTAAAAAAAACGGGTAGCCGAAAAAATTTTCACTGGCCAAAAAATCAGCCTTCTAGCACTTCATACGGCTTCGCTAGTTTTAACTGGATCACATTTTACCTGAAAATCACAAAATTGACCTTAAAATCGATTTTTTTGTTAAATTTTTGCATAAAAAAAAAATCCTAAGTCTTAAAATGACCAGAAAAAATCGTCTACAATATAGGGTTAAAACATCGATTACCCATTTTTTGAGTTTTGAAATTGCTTATTTAAAATTCGTCATTTATTACGCACTAAAGGGTTGCTCAGAGATCAAAATTTTTGTAATCAACATTTTCAAAATGGGAAATATTTAGTTCAGATAGTTCAGTTATATTTTTTTGCAATGTGTTGACATTTAAATATTTTCATTGATCTAAAACCGACCACATATATGACCTTGGAATTTTTTTCGACGTCAAAATCAGCTTGAAAACCACAAGGATGACGAAAACGCTGCCGACGAAAAATATATTTGATATGACAGAGTCAGAATTAAATTTTGAATCAGATGGGCTATTTTTCAATTTTGACGAGAATTAAATGGTTAAACTCATGGACCCGAGTTTTAGGATTCTAAATTTCATATTGAAATTCAGAAATCGAAGTTTTTTTTTGTTACTCAAGTGTTGTAAAGAATGAAGAATAAAAACTATTATGGAAAGCAATATTTCGAAATAATGTATTTTAATAGTGTCATACCACCAATATTTTTAAATTGCTTATATTAATTATTATTCAAAAAGATTTCAAATGCTTTGCTTATTTTTTTAGACCGGGGCTACCTATTTTTTAAAAATAACTTTAGCCGAAACTCATTCAAATTTTCACGTAATCAGAAATGGGAATTCAGGGTATTATTAACGAAAATGTACATTTTCAATTTTACGGAAATTAGTTATTCAGAATTTATGCTGAAAAGCTAACACTCAAAAATAAACAAGACCAGTCATCCAAAAACAAATTTTTATGAGAATCTATTTTAAAGTTATTTTTCAAAAAAAAATTTTCAAAATTTGCTTATTGCTGATTTGTCTCGAAAAATAATAGTACTCATAAATCAGATTTAACCCCGGAAACAAACAACAAGGTTAATAAGACCGATAAAACGTAAATTTTAAAGTTTAACATATTGAAAACAGTTATAGGGGGACTGGTCGCTGAAATTGACTCTATGAGAAATCAGCCTAACAGAGCAAAACAATGGGACAATTAAGATAGCCATATTGTAAATCTAGCGCTTAATCTTTGTAAAAATAAATAGTCAATGACTTTTTGTCCGATACACTCTGAAAGATACGGTTACCGTACAAGTGTCCCTCGACCAAATTTAAAAAATCTATGTCCCCTAGGGTTTTTTTATTTTGAAATCAGCTCAAATTCTTAACAGAATCCCGTAGTGATATCTTTAACTTAGGTCCTCTTAGAAGCCTTTTTTTGAAAATCATTTATTATTTTTTTATAGAAACGCAGGAAAACTGCGATTTTTAATATCTATGGCCCCCTAGGTTAATATTTTTAAATCCACGTGTCAAATTCTAGCAAACACTAGCTTTCTAGTGCTTTTTTTTGAGAGCCAATTAAAGTTTTTTCTCATGATCTTAAAAAGTACTGTATCATTTTTTAAAAAGTTTCCTCATGATAAAAAAAAATAAAGTGATTCCCTTATCGGGTTTCTCAGAACCGCACTTGTCATGGTTTTTTATAAATCTTTAGGGGCCGTATCTTGATCCCCAGTCCCATAAACTACTCTAACGTACTCTTGCCCTCCCACTTCGGTTGGAGATCAGATGTTAGCGAAAAAATTTGAAAAGTGGGAGCAACAATACGTTTGCTTTTGTTGAGACCGAAAGTGGGAGCGGAATACGTTTCCCTTTTCTTGAGCCCCAAAACTCGGTGGGAATGGGATTTCACGCGTTTAGAGTTCGCTCGAAGCTCACGGTGAAATATTCTCGGTGGGACTAGCAATTCTCCGCGTCTTAGAGTTCGCTCAAGCTCAACGGTTGAGATATTCTCGGTGGGGTTACACAGCTTCATCGGTGTCTTAATCCAAATTAATGCGGAAATATTATTTTTAAATCGTCTTGTAATAAGGTGCAATTATTAGAAATGTTAACAATAAAAGTTACCGATAATTTGCGGCACATATTGAGCCGCGCTTTCATATTGACACCGGTATTACTTATGTGCTAATTAGATTTATTTTCTGAATAACAGATGCTCGGATATGATATAAAGAGAATTTTGAAGTAGTAATTTTATAAAAATGGAAAACTTGCATATTTGAACAAAATATTGTGAATGATATTTCTGGACAAATTCCGTTTGCCAATTTTGCTGGATATAAGCCTGGCAAAAAAATAATATGGGTATTCTCCATATGGACCAAAATAAATCCAATGCTTTATCTGAATAAAAAAAACGTCAAAATTAAATAATGTTCTGGCTCTTCGTTTGCCCAAAAATCATAAAGAATGGCTGTGGTTGGACTGGAAAAAATTGTTAATATTTTCCGGCTGTCCTGCATTTGTGATGATTTTTTTTCAAGATTCCAATTGGCTGATGGCGCCAAATCATGGTGCTTCAGAACAAACATCTCAGGGGATCATCGATTTTAGAAGTCACAACCCTCCAAATGATGATTTTGTGAAGAAAAAAGTTGATGATGGAATAAACCAGCTATAATACTATCAGTGAGCTACTCTGGAGTTTAAAAAAGAAAAACGGCGATTACGGTGCTCCAATTTTGGAGATGATAGATCGCTTACCAAAGAATCATACAAAAAAACAAAAAAATCGACATATGGCGGTGCTTGTTCCCACTGAATTACCAAAATGCGAAACGTTTTTAATCACACTTCTAACTCTTTAATTTCTGAAAACTTTATGCATGAAAATCTTTTACCTAGATTTTTTTCGCTTGCGATGAGTTTCTTTACCTTTATTAAATACAGTTATTTGTGTAATGGTACATTTAGTTGTGTAAAAAAATGTAGATGATTACCAGATATAATTATTTCAACGCAAAGCGTTTATTGATGCCAAATCACACGAAAATCCCATCTTCAGGCCGATTAATGTTCTTTTTACCAGATAAAAAACAGCCACGTTATGACAAAAAATGTGGACTGAAATAAAGAGTTTTTTTACAAATACCAATCAGATTTAGCCCCACAAAGGCTTCATTTGTGACACGAAACAGCTCTTATTAATACCCGTTAAATTTGCATTTTCCCTAACCAAAAATCGTAACAGTTGTTTATTTCACTTTAAAACTAATTATTTGAAAAATTGGACCAAATTAGGCGCTCAAAAATCGGCTCTGAAGAGTTACAGAACTTTTTACTTACCATAAACGGCCTGATTAGTTTTTAATTAGCGTTGCAATATTCAATTTTCCATGGGCTCCCAAACGTTTATTGACCAAAATCATAGCCCAAATAGATTTTTTACTGCCCAAAGAGTCTGAGAGGCCAAAATTTTTTACTTTTTTCTACATCTATTTTAAAAATAATTATCTTTAACCCTCAGATAAATTTTTTTTTGGGGAAAAAATTTTCGAAATTTTTCAAGCGGAACTTTTGGGCGATTGGTACCCACAGGCTTTCGAATAACCGTACAAAATCGCTTAATAGCATTTTAAACACAGTATTTAATCGGGGATTGGACATCGAGCTTCCTGTGTTGAAGGGTCTCCACAAATTTTAATTTCAAATCGCCGAGATAAATACAGGGTTTTCAAGATGCGTTGAATAAGAGACATAAAAGAAAAAAAAATCAGATCTTACTAAATTTGATAATTAAATTTATTGCTTCAAAATTTTTGGAATATAATTTTCGATTCCGCTGAATCCATTTTATCCGATTTTTTTATCAGCTACTTTTTTCGAAGCAATTTACAAATTTTCTAGGGTTGAACCATCAAAATTTAAATGAATTGTTTTCTGGTTTACTTTTTCCAAATGCAAATTGCCCACCACAAATGTATGTGCCTTCTCATAAAATTAAAAATTACACCACTTCCATCACGCATCACAGTCTGATTTTCATTTTTCTTAAAAAAATTCATAATTCAATATAAATAAAAAAAAATTAAAAGGAAAATTAATTATAAATTCAACCAGGTGGAAAACAACATGTTGGCTTCTCGGTTAGAATTATAAGCTAAAAAAATTTAGCGAATGCTGTGGGTAACTTTCTCCGAGAAATTATCAAAAAGAACACAGATGTGATACCTAGGTGGTGAAAAGTGGGAGGAGAGTACGTATCTCAATTTTAGATGTCAATCTTGAGCAGAATTTCCGCTCACCTAAAAAAGTGATCGTCAGCATTGCGACAATAGATGCACATTTTGCTTTGTGTGAAACACGAAAAAAAACGAATTAACAGCCGCCACCAATGGTTGGGTCAAAAAAATTTTCAACCAAACTTTCAAGCGTCCAAAGACTAGCACTAGATCATAGGACCTTTTTATTCGGCTGCTTCATTTTTGTCGGAAAGGCCTGTATCCATATGATGCCCGAGTAACCTAAATCTTATTTGCCTGTAAAAAGAATAAGGAATAAGATATTTAGTTTACTCGGGCATCATGATCTATATGTAACGCAGTGATGATTGCTCCAAAATTTGTCAGTGATGATTGCTCCAAAATTGTCAGTTGAAATTTTCGATTTGCTTCTAATTGCACAGTATATTGTTTGCTTAAAAATGTTCAGTTTTTGTTAATTTGAAAGAATCGGAAATACAATTATCAAAATATGAAAAAAATGCGTTCAATTTTGCTACAAATTTTTTCAAAAATAGAGCTTAATTTTGAATATTTTTTCAAAAAATTAACGGTAAATTTTTAAAAAATTGCGGGTCAAAGCATTAAAATTTGAAAGAATAAAGCAGTCATTTCCATGTTGCGGTCTTTAATCCTTAATTTTCTAAAATCTTGCCTTGCATATCAATTTTTCTCAAAGATCGCCAGAATCAACCAACTACATTTTCAAAATTTGCGGTTAATTCTGAAAAAATTTGTTCTTATCATACAATTTTCTGAAATTTTCCGACCATGTTCATAAAATTTCTTTAAATGTGCGGTCAAATTTTTTTTAAAATTGAGGTCAGACCATTATTAAATTTGCGAATATCTTAATCACAAAATTTTCAAAAAATTTGTCCATGTCAATTATCTGAAAAATTCGCGTGTTCAAAACCATAAAATTTCGAGATGTTTGCTCGTAAGATTTCCTTAAAATTATCGGTCAGTATCAGCAAAATTGCTCAAATTTCGGTTCACAATTTCTTAAAATTTGCGAGTTCAAACTTCATTTTTGGCAAACTTTTATTTACGTATCTTCTTTTCCTTCGTATCTATTCTTTCCGATATGGTTTCTCGATTTTCCGATATAGTTCGAGCAATCGGATCGATCGGATCGACTGACCCCTACAATTTTATCATAAATTGAATCGGATCGACTGACCCTTAAATTTTAATCATATTGGATCGGCATCCATGGTTTTCTAAATTTTAATCATATGGGATTCGAATCAATCGGAAAAAAACACGATACATCCAACATAATTCCAATACAATCCAATCCAGTTTTGCCTGATCCCCTGGTTTCACCTTGTTGAAATATTTAAAAAAAATTACAGTTCATTGTTTTGTAAGTTGAGAGATAGCTCTTAATTTTTTAAAGGAATCATTATTTATATTTTGGTACTCGTATAATTAGGGCCTGTCCTTGTTTGAAATTATTATTTATTTGAAACTATTTTCGATATTAACACACGTGCCCACTGTTGAAGACACATGCACCGGTGGTAACATTATCAATTTATATTTTTGTTTTATAATAACTTAAATAATTATTTCTAAAATTTTTTTTTTGTCAGAATTTGCTTCGAAGTCCTCCATAAGACAAGATTTGAATACATTCGATATTTTTGAATAAGTCAAATGTGCCTTCTCAATGTGCTCTTGGCGATTGACCAGTATAAATTATTAAACATTATGTGACTCAAACATGAAATATGTTTCGATTGCAAGATGCTACCATACCCACAATCAAATTACTTGCAAAGGAACTCCACGGCCGCCGAAAAACTTTTATAAATTCTTTAACTCTAATCTTCTGATCGTGTTATGCGATACTATTTTTGAACTATTTTTAGTTAAGATTCGAAACTTTGAGTGTCGAAACTTTTAGCCTTGATTAATGAAAAATCAAAACGTTTGCTGATTTTTATAAGTAAATATTTGAAAACCGTTAATTTTTTTCATTAATGTAATTTGCTGCGTTTAATTTCTAAATGAAATTATTAAAAATGAAGATGGTCTTTCAAATAAAATGATTTATTTCAACCAGGAAACTCCCTAACACTAGTATTACGAGCACTTAAAATAAATAATGATTCCTTTAAATAAAAGAGCGCGATCTTCTTTACTTAATAAACCTAATAACTGTATTTTTCTGTTAAATATTCCACAAGGAGACCTTATTCTGCGATTCAGTTTGTAAGAGCTCAATGGCCGCCTCCTACCGGAAAACTCAAAAACGTCTAAAAATGAACTAGTGGACCCCCAAACTAAAAAAAAAACGTCTAAAAATGAACCAGTGGACCCCAACTTAAAAAACGTCTAAAATGACAGGGACCCTCAAACTGAAAATGGCTTATATTATCCAGCAGACCCCCCCAGATTGCTTTAAAACAATCTCTTTCGTGGATCTGAAAGAAACGCGGTGGGAAAAAGGTGGCTAATAATGGACCCAAGAGGACCCCGTAATCGATATTACTAGTATACATTATAAATTTGATAAAATGCTTACATTTAAATGTAACATCTTCTTGTGTATGGTAATCAATAACGTTCTGTTGTACACTGTTTCTGTTAGTGTTTTGATTTATTTCCAACAGTCCCATTGAAAACAATGGCATGTGTCATTAAATAAATTACATTGTGCATAAGTAGTTCTTGAAATCCATATATACATTTTAGTTATTGCTTCGATTATGCTATTTCTTGAATAAGTTATCAGCAAGTAATTCGTGTTAATTATGTCAAATTAAGTCCATTACTTGATTTGAAACGTTAGGCATAATAAACATGATTGTCTAAAATTGTACGTGGAATTAAAAATTAGCCGTTAGAGGTGAACAATATGTTATAAGATAACTTGCGAATGTGGAAGCTAAATAGGCTGTTGTCTGATTTTGAATACGAAAACTTTTACAGAAGTGAGAATGCTGCAGTTTGAACCTCTTAAGAAGTTTTATTTTCAAAACTTCGTGAAAGGTTCTATTTTTTCTATCCCAGTTGTATATTTTAATTAAAAATTTGTATTAAAATGTTTTTTTTTAAAACGATCAATAGCAATTATGTGTTTTAAATTTATTTTAGATATTTTGAAAAAACCTTTATCCATCTGTTTCAGTAGTCTTCTGGGTGATTGTCACTTAATTTTCTTATGGTTCGGCTAGACTATGGTCTTCTGTATATAATTATTTGTAGGGGCTGAGTCACGTGACCCAAATCTGGGCCCAATAAAATAAAGCGGAAAAAAATATTTGAGTTTAAGGGGGTGGTGTTCGCAAAATGATGCTCTAGAAACAAATTTTCCCACTTTTATTTGTTTATGCTTTTTTATGAAAAAATATGGAAAAATTACAAGCATTTGGTAACTCGTTTTATTTCGATACATGGCTAGAAAGCACTTGCTGATGAGTTCAAAAATATTTCGTATTGAAAAAAGTTGAAACTTCCTTGATTTTTGGAAATTTAAAACGATTTACAGGAAGAAAGAAGTAAGAAATTTTGACAAACTCAACTCGATTATCTGCCAACCGTTTTGTCTGGTTAATTTAAGTTCATAAATTCATTGTTCTACCTTAAAAAGCGGAAGGAGATATCATTTCGAAAAACATCAACTTTCGCCAGTTTGTTAAAGCACGTTTATGATTGGAACGAGGCTTCCCGTCACATTGCCGATTAGTTAGAGAATGCTTGGTTTTTTGCTCAAATACATAGTTAGAGGGTTGATACGTTGTCCAAACAGTGTGTAACTTTTGCGATAATTGTGCCATTGAAAACCCCGTCTTTCGCCTCAAATGCGCACACGACCACCCCCTTAAGAACTTCCCAAAAGTGGAGCCATATATTTGATCAAAGCTAAATTATGTTAAGTTTCGACTATTGTGTAGATTTTTTATATCGGTTAGTTACGAAAAGATAATTTCCAAGTTTAATCGCGAAAGATATTTTTTATCCGTCCTTTTGTAAAATATCAAAAAAAATTCAACTTATATTTTGTAAAAAATGTCAAACTTTGACTGTTGGCTTCGCTTTTTGGATTCCCACAATTAGACTTCAAAATATCTTAAAGATGACTTCTATGAAAAACCGTGATAACCCTGAATTATGTGCTCCATTATGTTCAAAACTTATCTATAAATAAAAAAGTTCCCGAATTGAACAACTAGCATTAGGAATCAAAAACCTTGTTTAAAAGCTGAAATATATCCGCATTATCAAACTTCGGAACTTGAAGAAACAGATAAAAATTCTTTAAAAATTGATTGCTCCATCCATTAATTGAAATAATTTTGATTTCTTGACCAACCAATCTTTATGTTAAACGTTTGTGTTTTTTGACGAAACTTGTTATCGAGAGTTTTCAACAGCTTAAATTTAACTTGATTGAGGGCCGTGGAGGATTTAGGGGAGATTTACAATCTTAAGCTTACATTGATCTTTTATTTTAGGTACTTATTCCAAATATTATTGATTTCACTTTCTTGTTTGTAAGAACCAAACTTTGCATCAAAAAGTAGTTTTTTAGTCAAAGCGGGACGTTGGATCGTACTGTTAATCGAAATATGAAAAAAAAATTGAAAACTTTTTATAACAACAGGGCCTGGCGGATTTCGGTGAAACGTTTTTTCGGCCAAAAACCTTCACCGTATCGCGGGATTTCAGCCCATCCGCCAAATTTCACCCAATCGCCGGACGTCGTGGCGAAATATGCTCTGATTAGTCAGTTAAAACAATATCAAGAATTTATTATTGAGTTAAGAGGTGTGGTTCAGAGTAAGAATTTTGGGAGGATTTTTAAGTCAATTTTTGTTGTAAATATGCGGAAGTGACTGTGTTTGGAAGCTGATTCCAGGGTCTCACCGCAAAAGCCAGGCTTCAAAGCCTTCTCCTCCCGCGATTATTTATTTTTAATATTTTAAGACCTATTTGGATTGACGAGGCCGATGAGTCTTGCCAAGAGCTATTACTATCGAACCCAAATTTTCATTGGAAATTTTTCAAATGCGGTATCAATGAGTGCAGATTTTAAGACAAATAAACTGCTACTTAAATAAAAAAAATTTAAGTCAAAACTACAAATTTGCTAAGGACCGTGCTGTAGTTGACCCTTGGGCACTTTTGTTTGGAAAATATAGCTAACCCTTGAGTCTCCAAAGCCATTCTGTGGTGCACTTCTGAGCGCTTTTTCGGAAAAAGTTAAAAGTGTAGCAACTTTTTGTCTTCAGTCCCGAGATTAAGGATTAAACTCAAAACTTTTATATTATTTGTAATTTATACTTTTCACTTATTGACCCTTGTTAAAAAGTGAATTTACCAAATTGACGCCATAACAAAAAATTGATAATGGAAAAAGATTAAGAAACACATTTTTCTAAAAGTGGAGCTTCCTCAGAAATAACCTGCAATTTTCCGGTCTTAATCTACAGGTGTTTTTCCGAAAAAAGAACCTAACCTACGCAATTTACGAAATCACTTTAAAATGTAAATTACTCAGACCGTCAGGACAACAATTTTAAATGCAGCAGTTGTTTAAAAAAATTCCTTCCCTAAGAAGTGAATTCATTCAGAAAACAACCTGCATTTTTTTGTCGTTTAATCTACATGGTTTTTAAAATTGAATCACGGAGCCTTCAATGGTTAAAATTTGTTCAGAATTATTGATAAATTAGTTATTAAAAATATTAAAAATCATGTGATTTGAAATAAATTGGTATTGGTGCTTTAATCACAATTTTTCTTCGGTAAACGGTGTTTTTGTGCTGGTGAATTAAAATGCAAAGAAGATCGCATTATAAAAAATTCTCATAGTTATCATTTACATCAACTCCGAAGAATTCGAGTTGATCAGAGAACTTTTGCTTTTCAACTGATAACGACTAAACAAATTTGCATCCAGATAATGTATTCTTAGTTGTATTCACTGTAATAATAATCTTCACCAAGTAAACTAAATATTGCGGGTTGCTTTGCACTGCGAGGGTTAAATCCTGGGAATGTATTATTATTTATTTGAGCATCTCGGCACTGCGACTAAAATGTGAATGCGCAGAAAACCTAACCTATGTTTTCGGCGCCGATAAATGTACCGTGCGCAGAATAGGCGAAATAGGGCTTAATGATTAACTAGCGGGCTAACCTTAGTTAACACAAATTCACGTCAAACTCTTAATTTTTTAAAACGAACTTATTTCTGATCATCTTATACAGCAATGAATGCTTTGCTATCATTAATTTGGTTGGGATATGTTGTTCGAAATAGAGTGGTACTTAATGATTGGAGTTCTAATTATTCATAAAAAAATTGATCAAATAATTCATAGAAGGTCACCTTCACAAAATCCATGAAGACTTTTTTTTTGGTGTGAACCAATATATTTAACCCCCTTACTCATTTGAGTATTGATATCCCCCTGAGGCATGAGAGCCACTTTATGGCTCGACTTTGAAGCTCTTTCATCAAAAAAATATAAGTGCTTTTCGTTTCAATTATTTTTTCAGTCATTGTGATAAGAGGGTAGACTTAACTTTATAGATTATTAAATTTAGATAATTAACACTTTGAGTACCTTATTAAGGCTGTGGAATAACAGAATGACTCACACTGTTTTTTAGTAATAACTATAAGATTTTTGTAATAATATGCAAACTTAAATAAANAACCCCCTTACTCATTTGAGTATTGATATCCCCCTGAGGCATGACCACTTATATGGCTCGACTTTGAAGCTCTTTCATCCAAAAAATATAAGTGCTTTCGTTTCAATTATTTTTCAGTCATTGTGATAGAGGGTAGACTTAACTTTATAGATTATTAAATTTAGATAATTAACACTTTGAGTACCTTATTAAGGCTGTGGAATAACAGAATTGACTCACACTGTTTTTTAGTAATAACTATAAGATTTTTGTAATAATATGCAAATTAAATAAAATAGAGTAAAACCTGGGCTTTCTTGATCTGATCTCCGATTCAAAATATCTTATCGGGTTCATCTATAAAACGATAATTCTTACCTCTGAAATGGTGAAATTAATGGTAAACAATATGACTGTGCCTTATATTTCCGCTCTGCTTTCTCATTCATAAGCAATTTTCCTGTTTTCAAACAAAAAGAAACATTATTATTTTTTTTAAAGATTGCCAAGACGAATTTCTAAAAACTGAGTATTAAAAACCTTGTTTTTTCACGAATAAATTATGAGATAAAGCTGATGAAGAAAAATTTCAGAGAAATCCAAAAAAAAAGTAGGATCAAAAATATTTCGAACGGCTCATCGAAAACAAATTCTATTTTTATTTTTCGAATATTAATTGCAAACTCTATGGGCGATTTGAACCTTCAATTTTTTTTTAATTTTTTTTGTCTTTTCAGGTTGTTTCAAAAAAATGAAAGCCACTTTTATGGCTCTATGAGTAAGGGGTTAAGGTTTACAATTTATAATTTAGTAAATTATTTCTCAGTGATGTAAATTGATCAAATAACGAGTTGAAAAGTAGCTTTGGCGATTTGCTCATCCAAACTATTAAATGTCATGCAAACCTTTTAATATATACTTAAATTAACAAGGGGTATTTTGACAATTTGAAAATCTAAATTTACTGTTTTTCGTCCTCAATCTGTTATAATTGTATTAAGATCTTCAGAAGCCAATTTTATTGTTCTACAAAATGATTTTATGACGAGTAGTACCCCTTAGAATACAAAATAAATTCCCCAACACTGGCGGTGACAACCATATACTCAGAATATGGCCCAAAAACATTTTCGCGTACAACAGAGGGATATCCACCAGTGAATAGATTCTACATTTTGTCCATTGCCCAACGAAAGGCGGAAATACAAAAATTTTCAACCTTACAATGGGTCAACAAGGCTCAATTTCGGCCTATAATTTCGAAAATTTAAACCCATAAAATACCTTTTTTGACATCTAATATTTCTCTCAGCAAAATTTCGCAGGAGACTCTGTGTGGTTTTAATAAAATATTTTTATTATAAATTCTCCAAAAATACAACGATAAATATGGCCAAATGCTGCCAACTAATAAGTGATTCCAAATTATAATTTCAAGGCGGGCATATTTATCGTATATTTTCATAACTCTCATGAGTAAAGTCGAAGTCAAAACTTAACTCGCTCAGGCTGAAGACAGATTTTCCTTCTCAGGAAAGCTTACCAGAGACCACTAAGACTTGAGCATTCATCTGTTATATTAACCAATTTGATTCCTAAAGTGAATCAAAAAAGTCCCCGGACGTCAGTCAAATCTATTTGACCATCATTAAAGTTATATATATAACATCTGTTCGCCCAAGGCCAGTTCACTCTATTTTGAAAACAGATTAAAACCTACGCCACTCAGCTATACCCTCGGTTAGGTTTAATTGTGAACTCACTCTGGAGAACAGTGCCCTTGGTAAGTACTGAGATTTTATACGTTTGACAAAGTATCAAACTTACGAGTTTAGGGTTTTTAATGTACACAAAAATCCTCCATTTTGAAGCTCATATCCAACTCGTAACCAGGATCAGGATCGATTGTAATCGTGCATGAACTTCTCATATCCGTCTGAATAAATATAATAAATAAATATTAAATATCATTTATCTCGTATATTTGAACCCTTTACTCAAATATATTATAAATATCGGAGTAAGATGTTCAAATACTTCCAGTTTGGAAGGTTTAACGCATATTTACTATTGTAAACGTCTGGTTCGTTTCTCTGAATTGCTTGCGCACATTTACACTTCGCATCGTGAAGAGAGTAAAGTATTTCGCAGTTGACGAAGATTCTTCGGTTCGTTGCCTTGTACGACTCAACCACCGACAGCATATGATTTAAATATTTTAGGCAAACGCGAACGGATCGGGTAGTTAGCCCGCCAGAAACTTTTTCGGCGTGTTTATGCCAGAGACCTACTTTAGGTAGTTATCCGCCCAGAAACTTTTTTGTAATTAATAATATATTAATTCAATTTTTGAATTGAAAATCAGCTTAGATTTGCAGGGTCAGTGCGTTTCATATTTTCACTTGATTGTAAACTAATTTGCTTCTAAAAAATTTTCAACGAAAGGTGAAACCATGTAGTAAAAATCGACTTGATTTAAAACATAATTCAAACCTGAAAATCTGTTTCAAAAATTCTTTTATCTCAAATCACCTCTAAAACTTTGACTTATAATAGCCTTGAAAAACTGAAAAACAATTCAAATTTATTTTGCGCAGCTTGATTTGAATTCACCGACAATACTCGCAGCAGTTTTGCCTTGCATCGACAAAAATACGGATATGTGGCTGTACTTAGTCGGCCGAAAAAATCGATTGGTGGTGTTCTCGCCTCTCTGCTATAACTGGTTTGATATATATTTTTCATTCGATTATATTTTTTACCATGAGTAGAGTCGGGTGTTCTAGTGTGAAACCCATTTGGGTATGCTAAGCATCGCCCGTGCTTAGCGTACCAGCAATTGGTCTGAATGAAAAATATGTTGTGAAAAAAAAACGAGACAACGTCATGGTTTAAGCGTCATCAGGGTGGTTTAGGAATTCACCAACTGCACTGGAGCACAGTGATAGGTCATAAGAACTCTATGCCGCCAATAAAGTAGAGTCAGTACCGGGAGACTCATTCTGCAAAAACTAACCCCCTTATCCGGATTCTTTGTAGTTAAATGGGGTCAAACTTTTCTCAAGAAGAATGGGATTCCGACCATGAAAAAAATTTTTTTGAGCCTCCAAGTGGTCACAATTAGAAACATGAATAAAACAATCTTTCCGGGCTTTAAAACCGCCGCTATAAGGTTGATTTTTTATTGCGTGTTTTGTTGTTTTTCTAACCGATTCGCGTTCACAAAGCTTTTGCAGATAAGTCTCCCGGTACTGACCCTACTTATGGGCCAGAAGTTATGCCTTTCACTGTGCTCAAGTGCAGTCGGTGGAATTCTTCAACCACCTAATTACACATAATCATGGAACGTTGCCTTTTTCAAAAACATATTTTTCATTCAGACCAATTTGGATACGCTAAGCACGCCCGTGCTTTCCGTACCCAAGTTGACCTAAATAAAAAAAAATAATGAATGTAGACCAATTTGGGTACGGGAAAGCACGGGCGTGCTTTCCGTACCCAGCTAAGCAAAGTATAGGGAGGACAAAAAAA
Organism: Oikopleura vanhoeffeni; assembly: GCA_004367855.1. Classification (NCBI taxonomy): domain Eukaryota; kingdom Metazoa; phylum Chordata; class Appendicularia; order Copelata; family Oikopleuridae; genus Oikopleura; species Oikopleura vanhoeffeni. The sequence goes on along the minus strand of SCLH01000400.1, from coordinate 984,348 downwards.
AGTCGATTGGCCCCAATTTGGGTACGGAAAGCACGCTCCCCATGAGGACCGCTAAATTTAACTCTGTGAAATAAACCTACAATTCTGATTTTGTGTTCCTTTCTATCACATTATTACTATTATCTAATAATTTTAATTTTATTTTTGCAAAAATGTCTCCAAATTGAACGAGGCTCATAGACATGAAGTTTTTTCAATAATAAGTCCAGGATCTCTGTGTTTGAAATTCGGCGCCCACTACTGAGCGAACCAGTTATCGCAGTGAGGCGAGATCACCATCAATCGGTTTTTGACCGATTTAGTTATTTTATTTACAACTTTTTAGAGTTCAGTACACCAACTGACCTTTCGTGGAAACTCACTGTCGCGAAACAATGGTTTCCATAAATAGTTTTGGGTTTCCATTAAAGTGTCATGAGTTTCAATGAAAGGGTGATGAGTTTCCATTACAGGGTTATTTCGCTCAAAATCCACATAATTAATAAAATATTTTTTAAAAAATCTAGCATCAAAAACAGAGCTTATTTTTCTTAAACATTCCTTATTTCTCAAAAATGGTTTGAATAAATGATAATTCCTTATAGAAGGGGTTTCCACAGATGGTTAGTTGGTGTTCTCTCTAAGCCACATATTCAGATTTTTTGTATAGCAACGACCAGCAGTGGGTCATCCACTTGCGTGCTGCAATTCCCAAATAATATCAAATTTTACATCGTTATCAAAAATGTCAGCACATCTTTAATATTTAACATTAACAAAGTTTGTTAAACAAACCTTATATATTTCCAGTACTTCAGCAGTTTTGTATAGGAAAGAAGGGGAGTCTTTATGAAATTTTTTTCTTACCTGGGAAATTTTATCGATAAATAATTAAATTCATATACAGCTAACACCGTCAGCAGATGACAGCATGGAAAATCAAAAGGTCTCAGCGCCTAAATTTTTCTTAACCTAATACAATTTTGTAAATACCAAAAAATGGATAAGCACTAACTTTTATAAGTGCTCTTTTCACAATCGCAACCGAACGTAATGCTGCGGCATGCCGTACACGGAAATTCTCAATTAGGAAATATAACCTTGATATGAAATGTGTCCGAAAAATCTTGTCCTTTTTTTCTCAACAGTCAAACTCTAGAGCTGTTCGATTCAATTCATGAACATGATTCAGATTTTATTAATATCAAAAAATTTTCTGTTCATTCTGGAAATGCAAATTTGAATTAAGTATCATCGCCCGACAGATCGTGACTTTCTGAATAATGCAAAAATTTCACTGGACAATTTTGAAATTCAGGATTTTTATTTGCTGCAAGTATCTCGCGACGTTTTTTGTTCAAATAGTCATGATCTGTCGGCCGAGAGTTCTTAATATATGGAGCTCGTGCTGAAAGGTCGGTTAAAAACTGGTAACTTTTATGACAACTATTATTATTATCATGTTTTATTTGCAATCTCATGGTGTAGAGTGGCTACAACGTTTGAACTTTGCGGTTACAGTATGTCGTAAAAATGATGAACAGTAAATAAATTAAATAGTAAGTTTGGTAAAGCTTTACTTAGGATATATAGCTGTAGCTCTGTGAATCGTATAGACCCACTTTTCCTAGGACACTTGATTTGACTCATAGTACATGATAAATCTTATATTTAAATTAAGTTATTAAGATCCCGTCATATTATTTTTTGAATTCTTATTTTCTGTTGTGAAATGCATGTATATGATCAGATTGTAATTAGAAATTTTAACGTCCAAGATTAGCTTCCAACATTTTTATTTGTTGTGGTTTTCCTGTATAAGGCAAAGCATACCCCAGTGTTTCCTCGACGACCCTCTTAAGGGGGTGGTCGTCGCAAAATGAGGCTCTAGAAACAAATTTTCCCAATTTTATTTTTATGCCTTTTTATGAAAATATGGAAAATTATAAGCATTTTGATACTCGTTTTATTTTGATACATGGCTAGGAAAGCACTTTTTGATGAGTTCAAAAATATTTTGTAATGAAAAAAGTTGAATTTCATGATTTTTGGAAATTTGAAACACGATTTTCAAAAAAACGAGTCAGCAATTTAGACAAAACTTACCTTGGGGTTTGCACGGACTCATTCAGCTGCAATTTATCTAGGTTTCGAATGTGTGATTTACAAATCCAGGGAGGAGATACATTTTTGATTGAGACCCCTAAATAAGGGTCAAAATACAGTTTTTTGGTGATACTGAGGCAAATTCAAGAATTTTTCAAAAAAAACTCACCTTGGTGTTTGCTCACGTTCTGTCCGGTTAATTTGGAGCCATAAATCATTGTCGTACCTTCAAAACTCAGGAAGGGAGATACATTTTGAAAAAATAATTCTGTTATTTTTGTAAGCACGTTTCTGATTGGACGAGCCATCCGTCACTTTTGATTTATTTTTAGGATGCAAGATATTTGTTCAAATATATCAGAGAAAGGTAATGGTTCGGTCCGACGATTTGTACTTTTGCTTCAATTGGCCATTGAAAACCCCATTTTTGCCTTAAAATGCGACGACCACCCCCTTAAGAATGATAATTTATTTCGAATTTAAATGCATCGAGAATTTGCATAAGAATTTTATTTTCAGTGATGAGAATTATTTGGTGGCAAAGAGGCACTATAATTACATGAAATCAGCTTATGAAAAAAGTGATCTTTTGCGACACTAAATCACTCCCTGAAAATAGTAAAAAACTAGTCCTTATACTCCGCAGCGGCTCCTCGCGGATAAGTTGCACCACCGCCTTAAGTTTACTATCAGCGCAACCCCCTATGATTCGTTCTAAGACACTTTGTAATAACAAGAATTAACATTTTTATAAATTTTTAAGCAGCCTCATCAATTTTTTTATTATAAAACATTTTCATATAGCGTATTTTTGAGTTTTTTGGATTTTGAAATATAATTTTCATGAATTAAGAACATAAAAATACGTTTTTAAATATAAAGAGAAAAATACAAGAGATTTATTTGGATACCAGAAGAAAATTATGATGAATTTATGCCAGGTTATTAATAGTTTTATTTCAAAAAATGCGTGATTTTAAAAATATTTGATTTGTGACAATTTTCAATAATTTAACAAATGTGATGTGGAAATATAAGGCAAAATTATTTTTTTAATAACGATTTTATTTTTGATAAACTTGCTCGTTCTTATTTAGAAATAAGTATTTTAATGCGGTGTTTTGTAAAAAACTTTTGTTCGTCTTAACTCGTAGTGAAAAGTTAGTACTACAAATCACGTTATATTAGTTTTCACTGCTACCACGGAGAAAATAAAAAGAACTACAGAACATCATTTTTTGCCCTGAAATTAAATTCAAGTTCCCAGACGATAAGCCACTTGAAAGTGAAATATTTTTCGGCCGTGAACAAAAAAATGACGTTTTGTATTCTAGGTGATAAAAAAATATGGAAGCCGGACAAAAAAATCATGTACTAAAAATTAATTCTTGACAAAATATAAAATTTATCCCTTACAAATAAAGACGATATTAAACATAAGTTGCATCAAAAGTGAAATTAATTATTTGTCAAAAATGCAATTTTATCAGAGGCATAAAATTGTATCCACAATTTTATTGTAGTTAAGGATTTTAAATAAAAGTTTTTCTCCGTAAATAATATTTGTCCGTAAAACATTTATGTTTCGTCAGTGCTCCATTATTAAATGAAGAAAAAACATTATTTTTACAACTTGTCCTAAGCAGTTAACTATTTCCATAATTAATTTTGATTTTTTTATTTCTTCAAATATGTAAACTTTATTAAGAACATGAATACTGGAGCATCAAAGTCCGTTAGTTATTCTATAAAATATGAACGTCACGAAATAGTAAATACCGTAGTTATTATGGTTAAACGACGATGATTAAATAAAAATTGATTATTTCCTTTAAGATTTTTAAACGGCTAAATTAGAATAGTTTTTGAATCTTACCAATCAAAATCAATAGTTTTGAAAATTTTTTACGTTAGTTCCTATTAATAAATATTAGCACATATTTTTCATTAATTTTATAAAAATGGTTCAAGGAAAATTTATATAAAATAAATATTGCTTCATGATTGATCAGCTCGATAATTAGCTAGATAAGTTTTGTACGATTGATTATCAAGATAATTATCTGAATTTTCACATTGGAGATTAAATGGAGAAGATTTAAATGAAAAATCAAGATAATCGGCGATTTTCGCGAATTGGCTGCGCGCAGCCATTTGACCTTTAGAGTAAGTTGAGACTCTGGGAGATTCACCCTACCTTATCCGATTTGAACTAAAAAGACTGGAGAAATTTTGCAATGTCCGAAAATCCAATTTTATTTAACGACAAAATGTACAAGGAAAAGTATGTTACCAAATTTTTTTGATTAACTGTCTAGAATCGAAGAAACTGTGTAAAACCGGTCATAATTCAATCAAATTAAGTAGGAAATTTGTGTTTTCAACGTTACAAATTCGAAGTTAATCATTAATCAATCATTTATGAATTTATTTTTTGGTCAAAAATTTGACGTTAGTTATCATCAGTGATGAATCATCATTGATGATTCATCACATGCATTTTGAAGAACACACTTTTAGAATTCTGAACACTAATTAAAAATGTTATTAACGATGGGGGTTTTTGATGAAAATGATTAATATGACTCGTCGCTCCCTAACTTTTACATATGCCGACTCAAAAAACGTGGTTCAGTGAACTAAACAGTTAAATTACTCAAAGGTAATTTTTGCCAGCCAGAGAAAGTCTTTATACTTTTGCTGAGAAAGGTACATTGTAAATTCAAATTGCTTTATTTTGTTGCTTAATTCGATTTAAAAAGTTTTATTTACTATAAGATAACTATCGGATTCATCGCCGTGCGGTCGTTTCTTCAACCTACACATATAGTTGGTGAGACCAATGGGCAACACACGAGTTTTTGGCCAAAAGTGTTGCCCATTGGTCTCACTGTTGCCCATTGGTTATTGTTGCCCATTGGTCTCCCCCACTGTAAATAATTTATCGTAATAGCGCCAAGTTGAGGCTAACCCACGCAAAGCGATGAACCAATGATTAGTATTGTATGAAATTACTTGGATATAGCAATTATATATCCGTTTATTGCCCTCTCCCAAAGATTTGGGCCCTCAAAGACACGGGGGGGGAGAAAACAACGCGGTTTTCAAAAACGACTCAGATTACGTTCTTAGATAGCTCAAACTGTGCACAAGTATCTAGTTAATAATACAAAATGAAAATTGGTCCGAATCAGACCATTGTTTTTATTTTTTCTCAGACCTTTGTTTCTATTTTTAACAAAAACTAATAATTAAACAATTTAAGTAATCTTGGAAAAAAAATATAAAAATTGGTCTTATTATAAACAATTTTTGATGTTTATATCAACTAGATAATTGTGCTCAGTTTGAGCTATCTAAAAACTAAATCGGATGACACGTTTTTAAATGACGCGTCGTTTTCTCACCCCCCGTGTTTTTGAGGGCCCAAATCTTCGGGGGAGGGCAATAAAGGGATATGATTTCTCAAAAACTTGTCATTTGCTTATTTTGCATGTTTAGAATTGTAGACATAAAAATTGGAAATAAGGCTTTTTTAATTCTTCCCACGCCTTACCTTATCTTCATAGTTATTTTGAAAAAATGATTAATTGCCATAATGGAGTTCTTAAATAAAAAAATCAAAGGCATTTTTAATTTGTACCGATATTTTTGGCATTTGAATAACAATGATAATTCGAGGCGTTTAATAAAGAAAAAGAAAAACGTTCGTTTTGAATTCTCTTCGGAATACATCGAAAAAGTTAATCCATGACAACTAAAGGTTTAAAATTTTCATCATTACGGTACTATGAACATTAAATTTTTGGGGAATTAATTTTATGCTTTTTGTTGAAATAAAAAATCTTGAGCAGTTAATTCCCGATGAAACTATGAAAAATCGGCGCTTTCCAGATATTGGTTTGCTAAGAACACTTTGATCCCTCTTTTTATTCCTTGTTTCTGTAATGAGAACCGTTGCTTATTGCAGATTTGAATGAAGGTTTCAAAATAAATTGCTTAAATTAATTTTAATTTAACGGTTTAGATTTCCCTTGAATAACACAAAAAAAAGAAAATTCAACAATATTTTTAGTACAAATAGCTTTTGTTGAAATATCAATATTGCTCAATACCACATAAGAAATCGTAAGGAGGAATTAAATATTATTGATATTCAAACTAAAAATATTTTAAACAGAAAAATATTGTAAAATTTTATATTTTTCAAAAGATTGATTTTTTAGATAAGATTATAATCTTGAAAAAGTTACTAATAAACAACATCGCATCTCAAACCAATCAGACGGCTCAGCTTTTTCAAAAACATTATCAACTTAATTTTTCTAATTCAAATTCAGAACAAATAAAAGATTGAGAGTCTACTGTAGTTATATCATACGATACAATTTGTTTCAACCTAAGTTATTTACGACAAACTTTATATTTTTATCTCTTGGATCGTTACATAACAAGATTCTGGATCCTCCCGCCAATGAAAATGCTTTGTTTTGAACGATAAGTTATCGTCGATAACTCCTTTTTAAAAGCAAGCTATAGTATGTGGCCAATTACAGCGCTCGCTTGGTGAAGGTATCCACAGCTGCGTGAGGGACCGATTCAAAAAAAAAAGACGAACTGTAGAAATCTTGAAATTTCCTATTTAAACCCAAAACGCACAAGAATCTTCAACATCCATAATGACGCATTAACTATTATTAAATAATCAGTATTAAAATTTTTATAAAAGTACAAACTTCGTCAAAATTTTTATTTTCAATTTATTCATTTTCAACTATTATAAAATAATAAAGAGAAAATAGTACAATAGCAGTCATGGGTTTGGTTCTGAGCGGTAAATATTCTTGCGTAGGTTGAATGCATTGATCATAATTGCGCCATGTTAAGGCTAACCCGCGCACAGAACCAAACCCATGGCTACTAATGTACAAATTTTGGCACAAATTTTGTATTTGAATTTGAAAATATAGACAAATGTTTAAGATAATAAATTTTGTTTTTATCTCTAAAATAAATCTAATGAAATTGAAGTGAAAATAAATACTAGTTGTAAAGGGGTTTTCGAGATATCCCTTTATCACACTTTGGTTAGAATGCGTCGCCACAACGTTAAAATTACACGTTAAAAGGAGTAGTGACTACGCATTCTAACCAAAGTGTGATAAAGGGATATATTATTATATTTTTAATAGAAAAACCACATTTTTTATTAAGCTTTCGATTTTTTCAAATCATCTTCAGAATGTGCGAATAAATAAAATTCTCACTCAAAAAAATATTTTACTTTATTCGCACATTCTGAAGATGATTTGAAACAATCGAAAGCTTAATTAAAAATGTAGTTTTACTATTAAAAATATAAATACTAGTGTACAATTCATAATGTGCTCAAATCTAAATATTTTATACTCATATCAAGTGAATTCAAAAATTAATTTTGGAGGTTTTTCAAGTATACAATTTTGTGTATCAGAGGTTAATTTGCGTTATTTTTAATCTTCAAGAAGTCGACCCTTACGGGAAAATACTAAGCAAAAATCTAAGTATTGGATTTGCGATGGTGATAGTATGTCCTCAATATTCGCTCTAAATTTTAATCCGGATGAGACACGCATTCTGGTCAATAATTTTTGTTTAGAAAATAAACGAAAAATGTAACGTTTGAGGGGGCAGGTGTATGACTTTAAAATGTATCCAAATGAGATTTTAACATTATCAAATTAGATTGAGAGGCTGGTTATTAACGACGAGGAACATGAAATCATAACCGTGTTAGAAAATTATTTGGAAATCGACTTTTGGGAGAAATAATTATTTTTTACACAGAAGTAAATTATCGTAAATATTTTGCAAATATAAATTACGGGGTCCTCTGGTCTTTTTTTGCCACTTTTTTGGTCAAAATCTTTATATGATCCGGCTTAAGAAAACGAGTTATTAGATTGAGTTTTTAGATAGGTCAAACTGAGCACAAATATTTAGAGAAAAATAAACTCAAACAAATGGTCCGAATTAGACCATTGTTTCCAATTTTTTTAACAAAAAATAAATATTGAACAATTTCAGTAATTTCAGAAAAATAAATCAAAAAACTGTATCAAAAAAATTTAATCGGATGAGTCTTTTTCAAAAGCCGAATTATATTAATTTTTGACAAAAAAAGTGGCTAAAAATTTCTAATTTGATTTTTATTCTTGATTTAATTTTCCCTAAAAATAACATTTTGTGATGTTTTAATCGGTCATATCTTCTACTGTATAATAAATTATTATTAATAATTGATCAAATTTTTTTAATTATTGAAATGTTGAAATAACAAGATTTTCATGACTCAGCCTATAGCTGTAGTTTTGTTTAAAGCACATCGATTTTTAAGCAATCAAAAATCTGGATTTTTCGAAAGTTTCGAAAGTTCGTCTCTATAAAAAATTTTGTTTTAAAATTCTATACAAAATGATTTTTTACGGTTTTCTTAAATATCATAAGTTTTAATCGAAAAAAAGACTGAAGGATTTTGATTTTTGTGAGAGAAACTCAAAACCTAAAGCAAAAATTGAACTTTAATTTTCCTGTTTTTGATTTGCTTGATATTTTTTGATTTATTAGAAAAAATTGTCTTAAATTTCATGTTATAATCAATTTAGCAGTATTTTTGGCCAAATTTGGATGAACACGGATAAAGCATAAATTTCAAAATCAGTCGTAATTCTATGGACTTGTCTCCATATATGTATATATATATAGAGAGAGATACTTTTATATAGAGATTCACCTAATATCCCCTATTCACACTTTTGTTAATATCCCGGCCCTGATTAGGAAGTGTAGTGTGTTTTTAAGTAGTAGGGCCGTTATATTAACAAAAGTGTGAATAGGGGATATAGTTTTCCCGAAAGCCTCTAAAAAAAGAATCAAAGCGATTCTTAAATTCTATTAATTCTATTGTTTGGGCAGATTCGGTTTAAAATTTGAAATTCGGCTGAATTAGCCCGGACTTCTCAATTAAAGGACAATTCACACATAATTCATGAGTACTTTTGCTCAAAATCATCATATTTGATGCTTTGAAACATGAGTGATCTGGCTGAGTTGTCATTTGACTGTAAACTGATTAAGAAGGATTCCATGTTGAAAAGCAAATCATCCAAAAATTATTTTTAAGTTAAACTTTGAATTAAATTTGACTTGTCATGTTACTTTATTCACAAATTGCGCTCTTTCCCGAATAAAAATCTAATTTTTATCTTTTAAAAATGGCAAGAAATTTCCTCTTGAATTTTACTTAAGTTTTACGACTCAAAACTAACGGGTCTCTTGACAAGCAGCTTTGGATTCAATTTTATATTTTCTTTGTAAATGCAAAATATCGATCATGTTTATCAAATACCATTTTATCCCACCGCTGAATATTGCAATTTATGTATCACGAATAGTACTGATAAGCATTGTGATCCTCTATGCTTATCTTGGTTGAAGTTGGATTTAGAACACTACATTAATATTTTTTGAAGCCGTTAAAAATAAACTGATTAAAAGAACCATTTTATTTTGTGATTTTTTTAGTAGAAAATTTATTTTCACAAAAAATATATTTGGCTTTTGGAATATAAGGATTCTTGCTTCCAGCTTTTACGTTACGTGATCGTCTTTAGTGCCAAATTACAGTGTGTAAAAATACAAAATTTAGGTTTTTCATTGTTAAGAATAGAAAATTTTGCCTAAAAAGCCCAAGACGACATTTTAGCAAAAATTGTCTATATACAGCATGTCACGTTTTTGCTTCCGTTTTTCATTTTTGCATAATTCGCTATTCGCCAATAAAAAGGATTTAATCTCGCCAAAACGTAAGTGCTTGCCAAATTTGCACGATTTGATTGGCGGATACTGAATTATGCAAAAATGAAAAATGGAAGCAAAAGCGTGAATGCTGTATTTGAAAAATGAAAATTTTAGTTTTTTCGACAAATCACTATTTACCAATGTTTTTTTTTTGATTCATTTATCAAGTTTCAAATTTTTCGAAATGTTTTCAAAATAAAAGTTTTTATCAACGGCTTTAACCATACTTTCAAAATTATACTTCTAAAAACACACAGAAAGATCCTTGTGTTCACTTTTTTAAGTTTCCTTTTCATAAGGTAAATTGCCTATCTAAATTACTATTTGGCCAACAGAAATTTTGTGAGATTGAAGTGAGATTAAATCTAAATTCGAAAATTTTTTGAAGGTTTTTTGCAAAATCAAAGCAGTTTTAACAATCCAGAATTTCATCGATTTCCGATCTTTGGGAATACGAAATTTATTTGATAAAAGATAAGATTTTACGCAATTATAGTACGCATTTGATACGTTTGATTTGTATTTGCCTGATCTTTAACAATTGATTTTTTGTATTCCAACGAAAAGACAGCCGATTTAATATTCCCTAACAACTCGTGAGTCACGACGAGTCGTGACCTACCCTGAAAGTTGATTTTCAATATGTTTATATTATTAGGGAAGAATTAATGTAAACTTATATGGATTAATTCCATTGGAATTACAGTACAGGGTGTAAGATTTTTCTTCCTCTTTTTCCAATTTGGATAACTTGCTATCCGCCAATGAGAACGATCAATTTTGGCAAATACCTACGTCTTTTCCAGATTGAACCAATCAAAACGATGGAAATCAGATTTGTCCAAATTGGAAATAGAGGAGCAAAAATCTTACATACTGTAGATAAGATTAATAAGGGGATATATATGGATGAAGGACCCTCAGTTGACAGATCGTTAATTTTTGAAAGAAACAAACAACGCGGGATACTACCACCCAATAAAAACCCTGGATTGCCAAGAAGGCGGATTATATTGATCAGATTTGGACGGATCAACCAATGAAATGCTCGGATTTCTCATTTTTTTCAAATAGTCACGATCTGTCGGTTAAGGGCCCTAAATCCATATGAATAAAAGACCCTCGCCGGAAAAACCCGAGATCCTATTTAAAAGATACAAACGTCTCATCAAACAACTGCATTTTTTCATATGACCAACTATCCTGCTTCAACCCAGCTTTTTGAGTGAGTAATTGGACATGAAAGTTCGAAGATTTTCATCCGGTCTTCAAAAACTCATCCTGCATTCTAGAGAAATGATTTTAGATTTGTAAAAAGAATCAAATTAATTATCAGATAAAGATTTTGTGACAATCACTATTGACCGAATTTTTTGACAAAATCTTTTCAAACATAATGCTTTGAAAAAAATTGATAAATAATTTTTCCCCAAATTATGGAAATTTAAAAGTAATTATAATTAAAAAAAATCTAAAAACAAGTCTTGAACAAAAAAAGTCAAATTTTATTCAAAATTTTGTGAGCGGAGCTTTTCCGAAAAAAATGCAATAGGCACAATTTAAAGATAAAAGGTAGCTTGACAAATTCTTTCGCAAATCCCAAAAGATAATTCCTGTCGATATTAAATGCCTGATCTATTTAAATTAACTGAATTTCAGTATCTGATAAGAACGCTCAACGGATAAATGTGCCACGAGTCGTGGCCAACGACTATTGTTTTATCTATAATTCTCCAATGTAATTATGAACGTTTTTGGTGAAAATTGAAAAAAACTGAGATTTATTTACTTCACTATTGTTATTTTGTTTTTTTGCTAACTTTTTTGTTAATTTTACCATAATCATGCTGTATTATTAAGTAAGTTTTGCTGAAATTTTTTGAAGATTTCAAAAGTTATTTGAATATATATTGTCAAGGAAAACAAGCTCAAACTACTACCCTTTTGAAATTCTCCAAAGCGGTCAAATTTCGAAAATAATTAACTTATTTTCTCTCCTGGCATCCTTAGGCTTTTGCGAATACGTATTCGTCTTGATCATAATTTGTAAATCCCTCATGAACTTGGTTAATGAGCAAATTTTGAAAGAGAAATATATAGTCGTGGCAGATTTGTACGTCCCGCGTTCGTATTATGACAACAAATAAACTTTGATTATAGAAATAAATATGAGTCAGAAACATATCTAAAACAGTAATTTTGAGGTTACAAAATTAATTTTAAAATAAAAATGGCTTCGTTGATTCCCAGCTACCAAAAAGGCAGTCTCCGCAAAAATGTTTGCTAAAAATCTTGATATATATTTTGATAATGTATTAAACTTGCCTCAAAGAACAATCGGGGTCTAACTACATGTTCACCGTCTGAAACATAACAAAGATTGGTATCACAAGGCCTTTACTATTGCGTTCGCGTTTGACCCGCTTTTAACCAATGAGAGCACCGAATTTCACTTCTTTGACCGATAGTAGCTTCGAAAGTGAGTTAAACCAAGAGCGCGAAAGTATAGGCCTAGTGATGCCCTTTTTTAGATATATCGGTTGTATTTTAGAATACCGTCACCAGAAAGTTGACTAGGTGAAATATTTTCGAAGTGGTTTCAAAACGATTGCATGTGATTTAAAATTCATTAGAAATTCTTCAGGATATCTGCTGTATTTTATAATTGATAGAAAGAATGCAGGACCACAGAAAGATGATCGGTTAAAAGTAAAATTTGATTTGAAATAACTTAAATCGAGTTTAACTGAAAGATTTTGAGATAAATAAAAATCCCCATAAACAAATTCACCGATCTCTAGCGGCAGAACCTATTGTCAGATGACCGCGAGACCACCAATAATTTGTTCAGGCTAGTTTAGTATTATATAAAATTTTCAGCCAAAATTTTGTGTGGAATCTACCTTCTTAAAAACCATAAAAATCGCAAATACTTTTTTCCTGAGGACTAAAAGGCCTCGGTGCATTTTGACAGATACGGATATCCGCGGATATGGGCTCTCGATGAAATACTTTTTACTGGGTTTATATATTTTTCTCAATATACCATCAAAATGATGTTTCATAATCCAGGCAACTTTTGTAACTACAGAATTTTCGAATTATTGCTTTTAAAGAAAATTTTGAGTTCGAATTAAACTTCCCAAATTCGACAAATTATGAGAAATTTTAGAAAAAAGTTCCGAACATTATCAAAAAAATGCCTTTTTTTGTGTTCAAATATTTTTTGCATTGTTTGTTTCAAATTAACGAAAAAACTCTTCAATATATATCCTATTACGAGGAAGGTAGATCTAATGCCTAGGTAAAAATACAACCAATTACAAGGTAAAAATACAAACCAAATACAAACGAGAGTGAGACGGGCCAACCAACCAATCAAATCCCTGAATTGAACACACAATTGGTTTGTATTTTTACCTAGGCAATTTGATCTACCTTCCTCGTAATAGGATATGGCTACTTTAACTTTTCGCGCAGGTGACCACATATTTTTTATATGCTATTTGAAAATCATATGACACTTTTTTGAGATTTTTGGTCGAAACTTTTTGGAAATATTTTGAAAATTCATTCCTCATTTTGGTTTCAAAATTTTCCAAACTAATGTTTCTGGAATCCTTAGCTGAAAATATTAATAATGCTTACTTTTACTATATTAAACATGTCTACGTTTGTTTCTTCGCTCTTGTTTATACTCTGAATCATACTTTTTGAATGAAAATACGGTTGTGCGCGAAATATACTTAACCTTCACCTGCACGAGCGTGTTTCAGAACACAGAGACCAAAAATATTTTGGAGAAGTGTCATTTTCGCCGCGGGAATATCGGAACAGACCCCCGATAGTTCCGCTTATTTTTAATTTCAAGAATTTTGGTGAGTTCTAGAAATTTCTCATCAGACGGGATTGCATTATTTGGATGCAATTTTTTGTTTAATGTTAAACCCGTACTGGTACAAGATTATGATCTACAAATATACTAACTAGAGTGACTTTTGGAGGAGAAAACTTTGGCATTAATAATTTTGACATTCGGCGTCACCTGGTGGTGAAAAGAGCTATTTCGCTGTATTTGAGAAATCGCTATATTTTTATCACGTGACGACCAAAATTTTTTGTCTTAATTTTTTTTTCCATTTTCCCATATATTATTAACCTCCAAAAAATTTCGGAAGAACCCACCCTTTATTTCTATTAGTCGATATTAATGATGGACACCCTAAGTTAGGGTCCCTAACTATGTGTGTGTTCTGAAACACTCTCGTGCAGGTGGGTGATAGGACATCTCGTGCATGTGAGGGTTAAGCCCTCTTTAATCAAAAATTAAAAGAAAATATTTCACCGAGACTTGCCTAATTGGTAAACCGACCCATCCACCACGTAAATTTTTTTAAATTTAACTCATGAAAATTAATATTTCTTTCGATGTGCTAAAATTTCGTTTTTTTTCGTCTTTTTTAGGAAATTTTAATTTTCGATTTTAACGTAGAAATCATATGAAATTAAATTATATAAATTTTTGATGTCGGTCGAGACCATTTTTTGAAGCTTCTAATTAATAAAATAAAAATTTATTGTAATTTAGACACCTAAAGTAGCAAACGCGCGTTTTTAGAGTGTTTATTTTCAAGACTATTTATAAAGTAAAAATAATCGATCTGAAAAAAAACAGATTAAACAAACTGAGCTCAAAAGTGACAACTTACGTTTAAAATACTTTTTATTCGAAAATTATGAATTGGCAAAAAGTTTCCCATGAAGACAAGTAAAATTGAAAAAGTGCAAATCTGCCAAAATGCACCGAGGCCCTTAAACTAAGACAATTTTATTTTGTCAGGGTGAGACACTTCGTATTTTATTTGCAGAATAAAATATATTATAGTAGTAGTTTTAAAAGGTGTTATCTCGGTGGTTTCAATGAGGCTTCTCGGCGGTTCAAAAAAGGTTGCGCAAAAACACTTCAGAAACTACTTTTTATTAACCTCATAAGAGCTGAAATAACAGATTTTCGCGCAATCTTGCGGCTCAGAGTAAAATTCTGAAACTGAAAATTTCAACTTACTTTTTAATCCTAGTCAGATTAACTCGTCTCAAAAGGGGGTCAATAAACACAAACAGAGAGAGATCAGTCACGTTAATCCGATAGAATTTATATTTCACCTTTATTTGCCCAAAATGCTACAGATAATGCTATAGATAAAGGTTCTTTATCCTTTATTATTGAAGTTCTCATCAAATATATTGATCAAATTCGTTTCATTTTAGCATGTTTTGCTGAAACCCTGATGCAGATTACTTCAAGATGCAATATATCAATTGCATTTTTTTTAATTCATGGGATAGAACTTTTTGATAGAGCATACATTTTTGGTCGGTAAAATTTTGTTCGATTTTTTTAAATCCCTGCCTTTTTGCTATGGAAAAGGAATAAGAATAAAATTAGTGGTAAAACTCGTAGTTTCCAGTAGAGACCATATGTAGGTTCAAATAGGACAACGTTTCGCTCACCAATCTCCGAGCAAAAGTATTGGTTGATTTCAAAGATAGTGAGCACCCTCATGAGGAAATTTGCGAATTTTGCAAAAAAGAAGGTCGGATAGTGTTTAGCATCAAAAATAAGGGACAGATCAAAAATTCAGGTCAGTCACGTGACCATATGGTATTATAAAATTAATAAAATTTGAAAAATTGTTAAACTGGTGGTATACCACCATGGTACAGCTACAGCATAAATGGGTGATATCAAAATAAATCTGGAAGCAAATTTGAAATTTTTGAAAACTTCTCCAGTGTAACCCACCGTGTTTTTTCTAATTTCGCTCTAGGGAGCGCTAGAAAGCAAAATCGTCAAAATCGACGAATTAAACACTGTAAAAACACAACTGTTGTCAGAGTCCTTATATGTTCGCCATATTTGCAAAATGTCTCAAGGATCATTCCACAAAACATATTTCCTTGGTTTTACTCGTGGGAAAACACGATTTTGTGTTTTTTGAGGGCGAATATCTTAAAGACTACACATTGTGGAACCCAATAATTAAATACAATGTGATATTTGAACAAATAATCTCACATCAAGAATCATAATTAAAGATCACTGATTGCTCGACCAATCAGGAAAGAGCTTAAAAATAGAGTCATTTTTTGTCGCAAAAAGCCTATTTCTCCGCGAGTTTTAAAGGTAGGAAAATTGTGTGTAGCTTTAATCAACTAAAAAATACGTACGCAGGTATGTTACTATCAATTCCAAAATTTTGAAATAAATTCGATTCAGAATAGCCAAAAAACGTTTTTTCGAGCTGATTTTGTGGGTCTCGCACAAAAGCCTATTTCTCCCTGGATTTTTTAGTAGCACATTTCAAACCTGTTAAAATCAAAAGCTAGTGAGTTCGTGGAGAGTTGTAACTATCGAAACTTAAATTTCAATGACTTTTTCTCTTTCAAAACTATACTTTTTATTCCTGAAAATCCATAAATTTTGATTAAAATGCTTAAAATCAAGACAAGAAGTTTTCAAAATGATTAAAAGGTACTTTCCTCACGCTGTATTGGGTTTAAAATACCATCAGCTTATTTTAAATCATCCATATTTTCAGAAAGAAATTATAAGAATAAAATACTGAAATGTTTTTGTTTGAGCCTCAATTCATGAAGGGTACCCCCTTAAGTAAAATTTCGAAATTTTATGATTTTTCTTTATTTTTGCTATCTTTGCTATATTTCCAGTGTACTTTTGCTTGATTTTTCAAGTTCCCGTCTAGAGAGCTCAAGAGAGCAAAATTTGGAAAAAATTACAAAATCATAGTGAATTTCTTAAAAAAATATGCAACTTAAAATATTTTTAGACAAGTTAGTAAATTTAAAAAATATTGAAGAAATTTTACATATTTTCTGAAATATTTTAATGTTTAAATTGAAATGACAAAATTTTGTTTAATTTTAAGGAAAATGTTTCAATTCGGGAAAAAGTTTTCAAATTCAGAAAAGTTGAGCAAATTTTTAAGAAAATTCTTAAATAATTTACAAACTTTAAAGAAAATCTTCAAAATTTTGAATGTTTTTAAACTTAACCAATTTTTTATAAACAAATTTGAAATTTGCAAATTTCTTCCAAATTTTACAAATAATTTAAAAAAATTATAAATATTTTGGAAAATTTGCCATTTTTTCAATTTTGAAGACAATATCAAACTTTGACAAAATTTTTCAAATTTTAAACAAAGCGCTTAAGGGGGTTAATTTGTCTTTATTTTTATACAAAAAACATTTTCCGGATATGATAGAGCTCTAAAATTATCACCAAATTGAAAATTAGATTATCTTACCCTATATTCATGTCCATTTTGTTACTAGTATTTTTTTCCGGTTAATATTGTGGTATTTTTATAATATTTTGTAAATTTAATCTCAGCTGGTTATCAAATTCAAACTAATTTGAGACTTCCGGAAATTATCGGTATTTTTGATTATTTTTGATTGCGAAAAAAATAAATCAAACAACTTTGTCGTTGGCAAACAGAAAATTAAATTGATAAATAACACCTTATGTTTCCCGATTTTATTTCCAACGGCACAAAAATTATTTTAAATAACGAACAAAAATCACTCGAAAATCAACTTAACCCCTTGACTCATTTGAGTATTGATATCCCCCTGAGGCATGAGAGCCACTTTTATGGCTTGAGTTTGAACTTATATCATGGGAAAAGTAGAAGTGTTACCGACTTAATTGTTGTCAAGTCATTGAGATTAAGCATAGAGTTAAATTTTAATATTATTTTATCAAGGAAATTGAACTGTTCAGCACTTCATTTCCGCTGTTGAAAAGTGAATTATTTTGAAATGCTAGAAAATTTCAAAATTAACTAGTGAAAAAATAAAAAGTCAGTCAGAGCCCTCAGAACCAAAAATTGAACTGTAAAATATTAGTTATTAAATTTCCTAAAGAGAAACTTCATCAGAAATAACATCCAATTGCCGGTCTCTTATAACCAGGTGTTTTAGGATTTTATGTTTAGAATCAAGACAAAAAGAAGAAAAAATATTATTTTCATTTTTCAAAAATTAATCGAAAATTCTATAGGCGATTTGAACCTTGAATTTCTATTTCAATTATTTTTGTCATTTCCGGTCTTTTCAAAAAAATAAAAGCCACTTTTATGGCTCTATGCTTCAGAGGGTAAAAGGTTTAAAAGCCACACAAAAAAAATTAATTTAATATTTTTTTTAAGTATCGCTAAAAAAATTCTCTGACAATATTTTTATGCTTATATTTCTTGTCTGATCCCAAAAATGAAAATTCCACACCGGCGTTTTGGTCCGAAATTGTCTAAGGAATATAACCTGCAAAAATTATTTTAGTCTGATGACCAGTTTTCTGAGAAAATGTACCTAAGTGGACAAAAATTCACATTTTTGACGTTATTCAGTGTATTTTATTTTATTTTAAAAAACTACACCGGAGTTTTATAAGCTTAGTTTCATAAGCTTAATTTTTTTTAATAAGAATTTGATCTGATAAGTACTAAACGATAAAAATTTACCTTAAGTTTCAAGTTTGGCGCCTTTATCGGGAGAATCTATTTAAGAAAAGCCGCGAAACCATCACCAATCATTTTGTTTTCGTCGATTTAATATACCTTTTTATTTTCAGGAACACTTTTTTCACAGACACTACCCCCTTAAATTCAAAAGAAAAACTATAAAACTTTTGGGAAATTTTTTCAAATTTTAAATAAAATTTTTTTTAAATTCACTTTCCATTTAAAAATATTCAAATTATTGTTAAATTTTGAGAAAAAATGTCCAAAAAAATTAAGTTGTTTTTAAAATTTGACAATGTTTTTTGATTTCGAAAATATTTTACAAAATTTAAAATTCATTTTAAATTTAAAACATATCTCTCAAACTTAAAATTTTCCTAGAAATTTTCAAATTTTCGTGTAATTTTGAAGAAGGTTTCATATTTTACTAAAGTTTTTCAACTTTGAAGTAAAATTATTAATTTTTTAGGATGATATGAATTTTTTCAATGTTTAGGGGTAGTCGTCTCAAATCGATTTCGCTATCAATCTGATACTATACTAAATCGGCGGAAAAAAGGACAATGAGCTTGGTCTAAGATTTTTTGATCACAAGTTTAACCGCTAGAGAGCCTCTTAGACCAAATCTTAAAAACCTATCTCCTCCTTAAATACAAATAGGATCAACCCAATTTTCGGCTATGGCTGCAGTACAAAAACATTTAAATTTAATTCCGAGGATGATTGCCAAAAAATTGGATTGATCCTATTTGTATTTGAGGAGGAGAAAGGTTTTTAAGATTTGGTCTTAGAGGCCCTCTAGCGGTTGAACTTGTGATCAAAAATTTTTTTGACCAAGCTCATTGTCATTTTTTTGGCCGATTTAGTGAAGTCTCAAATTAAAAGCGAAATCTATTTGCGACGACTACCCCCTTAAAGAAAATTGTTTCATATTTGAGAACATTATCTATGAAAATTGTCAATTTATGCTTGCTTCGTCGAGATGAAATATAAAAGATTTTTTTTTGTAAAACAAAATAGTATTGATGAGCTTTCGATTTATTATAGGCATTTTCAAATCACGGTTTTCTGCAAGTGAGAAATCGAGAAAATTTTTCGCAAAATTCGAGGCATATTATTTCAAATTGTTTTGCTGCAATTCTGCGAAATTCTTTTTTCAATTTCTCACTCCCTAAAAAACCGTGATTTGAAAATGATTAAAATAAATTGAAAGCTCATCAATACTATTAAGTTTAACTTAAAAAAATGCTCAATTTGTTTAAATTTTTATAGAATTGCCACCTTATTTAAATTTCGAAGAAAATTGGCAAATTTTGAAAAAAATATACAAAATTTTTGAAATTATTTAAATTTTTTCCAAAAATTTGCAAAGTTACGAAAACTGTTTTGAGAAAATTTTCGTATTTTCAAAAAAGTTGTTAAATTAAAAAAAAATGTCAAATTTGAAATTTAGGACTCTGACAACAGTTGTGTACTTACAGTGATTAATTCGTTCATTTTGCTCTCTTGCGCTCTCTAGATCAAAATTCGAAGAAAAAGCAAAAAGTCCTTTGGGAATTTTTAAAGAGCTCAATTATGCAATCAGATGTGTCAAATTATCACCCGTCTGTCTTATAGACTTGCCACCAGTTTTATAGCAAGAAATCGAAAAATACGTCATAAAATTCGATTCCTATAAAATAATTCGTAGTATTAACTCTCATACAAAAATTGTAATAACAATTATTTTTGCTTCGAATTTAGCGAGTTCAATGTGATTCTAGTGACTGAACTAGCTGATTAAATTTGATCCATATTAATTCTTATTAAAAACTAATTTTCAAAGTTTATTTTGTAAATTAAATATATTTGGAGAATTATCCATGAGCACTGTGTTTCTTTGTAGTGACCTATTTACTAAGGTCAAATCGACGTTCAACATTCATTTTTATAAACTCAAAAATATCCAAATCTTCATTCATGTGTTTTTCAACCAAAAATTAAGGAATAATTAAAAGGGTTTAAGTCGCTGGTTCAATTTGGATTAAAGGCCTTCAGTTGACAGATTGTGACTATTTGCATGATGCAAACAACACGACATACTAGCACCCAATCTAACCCCTGGATTGCAGAATATGCCGATTTCATTGGTCAGATTTGGGCTGAACGATCGATCAAATGTTCGGATTCCGCATTTATCAAATAGTCACGATCTGTCGGTTAAGGCCCCCTAATCCAGACAATTTTAGGAGCTATAAAAATCAAGCTAAATAATTTTGATGTTCCTACTTTATCATGGATAAGGGGCAAGAAACTATCATTTTTATTCTTAAAGTTTAACTTTTTAAGAAAACCGCACAAAGACAAAGTTATGTACTTATTCAAATAAATATGAGGAAACATATATGAGTAAGTAACTCTCAAAATCTTAAGCGTTTCTCAATTCCGTTTAGCTCTTAAGAAATAAGGTGAAGTTTATCAATTATTCAGTATGTCTGGAGACATTCTGTGTAGGACAAATTGCAAATGAACCTTGAAACTTAGATTGATTTGGCCTTACTATAAAAATCAGTGCCTTCCGATGAAAAAAGGAAGAGAAACCTCTTACTCACTCATAACTTATGAGACATAAGCCTTTTGAAGGGCTCACGTCACTTAAAATCATTCAAAAATGGTAGGAAAAATGTTCGCAGAGACTTATATTTCGAATGCATTATAAAATCGGTGATTCAAATAAAAAATTAGTTTTTTGGCTGATACGGTTTAATTTTATGGCGAGTTGATTGAATGGCAATTTTTCGCCTTAGTGTCACTTTTGATAAAATTATTTTCGAATTGAAATTGGAATAAAAGGTTGAAATCAGCCAGTTTTTGGTAAATGTTTCAAGTTTATTTTGCGAAAGAATTTAAAATTTAGGAACATCTGGGAAAAAATTATTTTTATAAGTGAAAGCTCAAAAATATGAAAAAATGATATGCTTCGAAAAATAATTTAGGTATATCCCTTAGTCACACTTTTGTCAATATCCCGGCCCTCCTACTTAAAAATACACTACGTTTGCTATTTAGGGCCGGGATATTCACAAAAGTGTGATAAAGGGATTTACATTATGCCAGAGTGGTTCTCTCATAGTATGAGACTCATACAATACTTATAATGTGCCTGTCGGCATGCGAACAGCTTGCGTGGGCGGGGCCCTATCTTAACAATGAGTGAGTCCAACACCATTGGGTGAAATTTCCAACCTTCAAATCTAGTTCCAGCCATGTATATTATCAGTATAGTACCATATAAGCCTTAATAATGGTGACCTTTATATGGTGATAATCATGAAATTATTTTATTTAATCGAGACAACTACCAATTTTCTCCTAAAGTGAATTATAAATAAAATAATATAATAATAATAAAAGACTTTCTTTAAGAGTGACAATTTTACGGGGCGGCCGCGGCGGGATGACTATTTCGACTAAAAATTTTCTTTAGCTCTTCGAGAGATTCTTTAAAGAATATTTTGGAAGATACATGCATACTAATTCTTTATGTGAATTAGTCAAAATTCTCCCATTGAAGTATTTTTTGAAATAACACTGTGCAAATTTGGAAATTACCGTGGTTAAAGAATTTTCTTCTAAATTTACGCAATTTTAAGTTTTTATGAGGCTAAGAGAAGGGAACGATCCCCAGAGTAAGTCGTTGGCAACTCGGAATTTTCATTTTATTCCCTTCTCGGGAAGGGAAGATGGGAACGTTTCCTTCCGCTTTTTCCTATTCCATTTTCCTAGCCTGGTTATTATTTTCATCAATTTTAATTATAATATTGTTAATTTTACTCCTTTTTTTTGAATTTATGTCGTCTATTGACATAATTAATTAACACAAGTATTAGATTATTTAACCCTTGGAAGCTCAGCACCACTTTAGTGGTGCTGAAAATTTTGAATCCGCTGAAACGCGATGAAGAAAAAAACCTGGAATTTTTTTGATCAAACCCAACATAGAGTTTGCAACGAGGAATTCAAAAATGGCATTAAAATCTAGAACTTCTCGTTCAAGAAATTATTATCTTACTTTTTTAGAGAATTTCTCTTAAAAACTCTAAAATGCGTGCTTTTCAACAGTTTAAACGATAGATAAAATCTGAGGAACTGAGTTTTTAGGAAGGTCTTTTGAGTATCTTTCAAAAAAATAAAAATAAAATTCCACCATCGGAATTCTTTTTATTTTTTCGTGAGTGATTTTTCAATTTTTGAGAAAAATTCGTTAAAAAATATGCTTCAATTTTTTTGTAAGTAGGTTCAAATGAAAGCTACGGCAACACTGATCAGAACGTTGGCTTACGTCGAGATAATATTTCGGAGTCTTATCAGTTAAATTATAACAAACGTTGTTTTATAACTTTATTTTGATCACTCGCGCTGCTAATCGTCTATTTATGAGAAAAC
>SCLH01000400.1:945636-961436 GCA_004367855.1 Oikopleura vanhoeffeni | reverse complement strand
GGAAGATAGATTGAAAATCAAAAAAAAAATGTGAAAGCCAAGGTCTTAATAAGTGCGAATATCGAAAGAAATGTTTTTGAAAATATTCCTGTTTTCAATGAGAAGTAAGTGATCAAAGCCCAATCTTTGCAGCTTAGTTTCGGCCGATTTAGATAAAAATTTTAAAATCTAATTGATTACCTCGCTAAGTTGGACTATCCTTACAAAATTAAGATCATTCACGGCTTTTTATAAAATGTAGTTAATCCGTAATGAAGGCTCAAAGTCGCCCCACTTTAGTGGTGCAGGAGCCTCTGCCGAATAAAACAATTTGGAGCTTCCAAGGGTTAACAAATGATCGCACAGAGAACTGTGATTTTCTGGACTCAGCATATTTTTCAATTAATTTTGTTCAAAGTGCATGTAAGGAAATATCCCTTTATTGCCCTCTCCCAAATATTTGGTCCCTCAAAAACACGAGGGGTGAGAAAACGACGCGTCATCCAATTTAATTCTTAGATAGCTCAAACGGAGCACAATTATCTAATTAATATAAACATTGAGAATTGTTTTTAATAAAAGCAATGTTTTTCTT
Source organism: Oikopleura vanhoeffeni (assembly GCA_004367855.1). Classification (NCBI taxonomy): domain Eukaryota; kingdom Metazoa; phylum Chordata; class Appendicularia; order Copelata; family Oikopleuridae; genus Oikopleura; species Oikopleura vanhoeffeni. Next base: position 960,862 of record SCLH01000400.1, on the reverse strand, counting down.
TCTAAGGTTACTGAAATTGTTTAATTATTAGTTTTTGTTTAAAAATAAAAACAAAGGTTTGAGAAAAAAATAGAAACAATGGTCTGATTCGGACCAATTTTTATTTTTTATTATTCACTAGATATTTGTGCACAGTTTGAGCTACCTAAGAACCTAATCGGCTGAGTCGTTTTTGAAAACCCCGTTGTTTTCTCATCCCCGTGTTTTTGCGGGACCAAATCTTTGGGAGAGGGCAATATAGGGATATTCGACAGAATGAGAATTGAGGTGCTATCCATATTTGTTCTTGTGTGTTTTTGATTTACGCCAATGGGTGTCTGTATAATACTGAAATTGTGTTAAGTGTCATAGAGAAACGTTTAATACGCTTGATAGGTTCAGATTTAATCTTTACAAGAATTTGCTCTTACAACATTCACATTAAAGTTAATTAGCAATTTTAAGCCAACAATATATATATAATATTATATTATTAAACGTGGACCAAACACGTTGCTCGGAGATTGAATTGCAAATGCACAATTTCTGAAGGGACAAAAAGGCGCAGAAATAACATGGTCACAGACCTACAATTACAATGTGACATAGAATTTTTTATTTCCTTTTCAAAAATATTGTTTAAAATTTCACACGATAAGCCGTTCAAAAGATAATTTTCTCTACTTATTTTTAGGATTTTCGCCAGAATTTCTTAAGAAATTATTTGTGTGAAAATAAATTGTTTGTATTATACGTAACATCAAATTCTGAGCAAGCTCGGTTTCAGTAAAGTATTTCAGGATTCTTTTGATATCAGTTTGTTTCTTCTGCAGTCTCTACACGAAGAATAAATTTTCTCAAGTGATTTTTATGAAACTCAAAATAATAAAAAAAATTATTTTCCGAAAGAATTGAACGGCAATTAAACTCAAATAAGGCCGACAAAGACAAAACGATTTGAAATAAGGAATTTCAATAGTCAAAAATCGGTTTCAATGTTTTTAAGCTATCTTGTAGAGAATTTTTTTTGGTCATTTTAAGACGTAGAATTTTTTCAGGTTTTGAGATTTTTTTAAAAGAAAAACTGTTTAAAGGTGCGAAAAGTGACCTTTTAGTCCTCGGGTTCTCACAGGAGTTAAAATAGCGGTATCAGAAATAAAATAAGCTGACTCGACAGCGAAGGGTTTTTACAGTGGTTAAATTGTTTCAACGTTATCGGATGTACCAGCTGGTCAAAATTGAACGGTAAAGTATAGCTTTCGGTACCGAAAGTGATATTTCAATAATTTACATGTACCAAAAGATGCGCAATTATCGGTTTTCTGTAAACGGTATTATAAACTAGAGGTAATAAGTGACCGCAAGGTGGCGCTAGAAGGCAATTTATAGCAAGGGAAAATATCACTTTCAATTTTCACTCATAATATAAATTTCCCTCTGGCGCCACCTTGCGGTCTCTTATGACATCTAGTTTATAAGAAAACCGACCATCTTTTGGTACATGTAAATTATTGAAATATCATTTTCGGTACCGGAAGCTATACTTTACCGGTCAATTTTGACCAGCTGGTACATTCGATAACGATGCAAAAACTTTCACCCCTGTAGAAAACCCTTTGCTGTCGAGTCAGCTTATTTTATTTCTGATACCGCTATTTAAACTCCCGTGAATACCCGAGGACTAAAAGGTCACTTTTCGCACCTTTAAACAGTTTTTTTTTTGAAAAAATCTCAAACCAAAAAAAAATTACACGTTTTAAAATGGGGTCGATAGTGAAATGTATAAAGAGTGAAATGTATAAATGTAAGATTTTGAACATGAACAGGCAAGAACAAGAGTTCTAGAGCATAAAATCCCAGTGTTTTTGCTGGATCAGGATTATGAGATCGAATTCTTCAAAATGATTTGAAAAATATTTTTTCCATAGCCAATCAAAATATAAAATTTGCTAAACATTTGTGTAAATGTACCAAAATCTGTATTTTTCATGCTGTCATTGCATTTTCAAAATTATTGGGTGGGCGCAAAAAATTTTTTTTTTATCCAATTTTGAAGAATTTAATCTCAATAATCTGATCCAGCAAAACATCGGAATTTTATGCTCTAGAACTCTTGTTTTGGCCTGTCCATGTCAAAATCTAAAAATTTATACATTTCACTTTTTATACATTTCACTATCGACCCCTTAAAATGGCCAGAAAATTTTTTTCTACAAGAGAGCTAAAACATATCGAAACCGATTTTTGACTTTTGAAATTCTTTATTTCAAATCGAGCAAGTGTAGAACATAAGGTGCTACAAGGCTGGCCGCGGACTATCCAGAAAATTACGCGTCAAAAACACCCAAAATCAGAAAACCGCGGTTTTCGAAGTAATTCTCTAATATTTTTTTAATATTTTTCTTATATTTTTCTCAATTTTCCAATATTTTTGACAATTTCCAATGTCTTTTTCGAATTTTTTGAGATCAAAATACCCTAGAAAAATACCCTAGAATTAAACAACAAAGTTGTTTTTTATTCAAAAATATTGAAATTTCTGACTCTTGACCACCACCTTGGGCCATTTTTTCAAACCAAGATTGTGATTCATGAATTTTTTAGACCCAATTTCGATGAGATTCGGGTTTCTTAGCTAATTTGTCGATTATTCAAAGATTCTCCAATTTCAAATTGCTGAAATATGACCCGAAATTATTTTCATAAAAAAACCTTGACAGTTTTTAAGCTTCAATCCGCACAATGAGGTCAGTTCATCAATTCTGTTTTTAAATTTTTTTTGCAAATTATATTTCAACATTTTGCTCTTTAGCGCTCTCGCGATTTTGTAGTTTTAAATATGGTCGAAATATGTTATTTAATTTTTGTTGGGATTACACGAAAACGATATAATCTGAATTCAAGTTCACAATCTTCATATAAAAACTTACGAAACTTGATTTATTTTGTCGAAAATTTAGGTTTTTTCGCCTTTCTTCTCAAAATTTAGACCTTTTCAAGATTTGTTTTAAATAATTATTTTATGTCAACCACGTGAAATTGTATTTATCGTTATTCATATAAATATCTGCGCGGCGAGACCACAAACAAAAAAGTTATTTCATGAAAAACTAGAATTTTTGTAGAACAAAAAGTCGAAAAAGTTCTTATAACTTTTTTCTTGGGGACCTAAGGGGGTCGGTTGTTATGAAAAATTGCCTTGATTTGCGCTACCTGATGAACATATCAAAGTCAATTTTTGAGCATTTTTTGCGAGAACCAATCAGAATCCTAGATCAAAATTTTCCAAAAAATTAAAATTTTGAGATACTGAAACTTTTTAAAATTTTTGAGACGAATATTTTTTTCGAACAGTGTTCAGTTTCAAGTTAGGGGACAACCTTGGACGGCCGTGGTTTTTAAAATTCTTGAACACATTTTACTTTAGACTCGTGTTTTGCAGCAAATTTTTTTTTATTATCCCGTTATGTCCAAATTCAATTTTTTGCTCTCTACCTTCACATGTAATCATTTTTTCCATATTTTGAATGTCATTTTCTAGTTCCTAGATATCAATTAGGTTTTCACAGACACGTCGTTAATTTGCCGTAAGACTCAAATTTCTGAATCTTTAGCAGCACCTGGCGACGTTTTTGAACATTTTTAAATTTCATCGACTCAATTTACTCTAAATTCTAATTTAAACAATAATTGTTAATCATTATAAAATTCTAAAAATTAAATTTTGATAAAATTGAAATGGAACGGTAATTTGATCCAAAATACTGAAATATGAGCAAATTTTGTTGTTATTTGAAATTTTTGCAATTTTTTCATGTCAATCAGTTGTATAAGGACAGTTGATCAATTATTTTCTTTGTATTTATCTGACCGGTCATTTTTATTATTTTGCTCTCTACCCCCCGCTTAAATTTTTTAAGGGGAAAAGTGCTTATTTAATGTCAAGATTTTTGTTTAAAATACACAAAAACAATTTAGAATGAATTCGACTTCATAATCATTGTCAAAAAAATGACGAAACTTTAGCTATTTCTTTCGAAAATTCGACTAGCTACTTAGCCTTTATATTCAAAATTGAGACATGTCGAGAGTGGTTTAAAAAAAATCGCTTAAAAACGCGAAATAATATTTCGCGTCTGTTGTGAAATTTTCAGGCCGGACATGGGCTTCAAACAACAAAAAAAAGACAAAAGACTGTTATTTTATAAGGACACGTCGCCACAAGACCCCCCATAACTTTTTTATGAGGGGTCTGAGGGGGTCAGTTCTTATGTAAAAAATGATCGAATTGATCTGAGCTTTCCGTTAAGCATTTAAAAACCTATTTTTGAGCATTGTTTGCGAGAACCGATCAGAGGCCGTGCTCAAAATTTTCTGGATTTGAAGAAATTGAAAGTTTTTAAAATTTTTGAAATTAGCACTTTTTACCAGAAAAACGCATAGTTTTGCCTCAGGGGACAACCGCGGCCAGCCTAGGTGCTACTGGTTTTGTGTTATTAGCTGATTAGCAATATTTTTCACATTTTTCTTCATATATTTTGACGCGCGGCGATATGAATAATTTTTATGTATGTTTTGTAAGCGATCAAGATATCATATTTCAATTCTGAGACCAGCTAAAAATAGCTAGAGTTTCACTTGTTAATTTGTAACTTATATGTTATAATAACACAATTTGTAAAAAACGTATGGTTTTCCAAGAAAAACAAGGTGAGTGAATTTTGCTTGTCTCTCGAGGTCACAGACTACAAAATTTATAAATTGTATGTGTTATACTTGATTCTATCCTTGATCTCAATCAGTGAAAAATAAATAAATTGGTATCATTTCTAGTTTTCCCGTAATAAGGGCTAAAAGTCGCGCCTATAGGCGCATATCTCCTATTCACACTTTTGTGATCATCCCGGTCCTACTACTTAAAAACACACTACGTTTTCTAATCAGGGCCAGAGTATTCACAAAAGTGTGAATAGGAGATATAGGCTTTTGAGTGTGAGCCTCACACTGTGAGGCGAATTACTGGTTTCTGGGTTTGAGGAGATTAAGGAAATTTTACCTACCCTCCTCAAAATTTATGACCTATGAAAATTATTCTTAACCTTGAAGTTTCAAATGTTCAAATCATTTTTTAGGAAGTTATTTGTATTCAAAAATAATTTCATTTCATTTTCAGTATTTTTTTTTAGTGTTTAAACTTACTTTTCCATCAAATTAATTAACATCAAGTGAAAATAATCTCAAGAGTTTAATTTAACTTGAAAGTATTTGCACCAAAATCTATTATTAATTCAAGGGAGTCGAAGACAGGGGAGGTCTGCTTTCAAAGCATTAACGGTAATTACACGTGAATTATATTTTTCTAGATTGACCTTCATGAACATTAGGATGGCACAAAGTTCGATAACCATAGAAAGTGTGAAAAAAACTTTTGATCGAGAATATAAACGAATCCCAGAGGTTATCGGAGAAACTTATTTTTTTTTATAGATTTAAAGCCGAAATTCCCGACAATACATGCTATTATTATGAAAATAAAATTGCATGTTCACAAAGCAACTGATGTTGTTTTCATTTTTTGATTCTCTTGAGTTGTTAGAGAAAATAGTTGAAGGACACTGAGTGTTGCAGTGTGACCTCAAATTGATTTCGGTTCACTACGCCAACATATAGATTCTTAATGAATTGACAAAGTAACAATTTTTGAAGCTAGAATTATTCACCAATTTATACAAAAAAAACGCGGTAAACGCGAAACTGCTGTAGATTTTTCAGCTAACTAGGCTAATAATTTACATTGGAATGGAAATTTCCGAGTTGAACTGACGGATGTATATATTTCCCCTGCGAATATAAACATTTGGATAATTTGACTGTTGGGTGACGGTAATTCCCTTAATTTTTACTTCAAATTATTTCTAGGATTAAGGGCCTTGTTTCGCAATTGAGAATGGCGAATTAATATTTTGTCTCTCGATTGAACATTTGCTACAAAGGAATTTTTGAATTAAACTTTTTTTAAGAAGAGTTTTGCATTCCTTTTGTACAGGTAGAGTTTTTCAAAGTGTCAGCTTTCGGCCGGCCGTGCCGATAGTGTAAAAATATTTGCTGGGTGTGTCATAGTCTACGTTGCGTGGCGAATGTCCGCCAATCAAGGCTTGCGGAGGAGACGAATTATAAAAATTTCCGAATATTTATTTAAAAAAAATTGATCTTTTTATAAAAATTAGAGCGACGATCGACATTTTTAACATTTTCGAAGTAAATTCATGAAAAATCAGCTATGAAATATATAATTTCTTCCTCAAATTAGAATTTCTTAACTCTAGAAAATGCAGCTAAAGTGCGCGGTTGATCCTCCGCGGTCAGTATATTTTTCCGACACATTTCAAACTTCAGATTAACACAGAGAAAAATGAAACAAGTACGGTTTATTTTTTTATTTCATGAATTGAACAGAGTAATCAAAAAACATTTTGAAAGTTGAACGAGTAAATCGCAACGATTTTCATCCCAAAATTTTAATTTTTCGAGTGGATTTCAATACGTTTAGAAGATTCATACGGTTTTCCGACCATTATATTTCACAAAATTTTAATACTTGTTCAACAAGAGCACTTAAACAAAACGTAGGCATGTTTAAAATGGGATGAAGAATTTTCAATTTTTTCAGCCGGTTCAAACAAAATTATTTCATGCATTTCGGGTAAAATTTTATCACCTAAATTAGGCGGATCGTTTCATGAAATTGAAATGACTAGAAATTTCAAATAAAATCTTACTTTGCACAGTGTATTATACACTGTATAGATACAAAATTAAGCTACTTTAGACTAATTTAATTAAGATGATAGTTAAGATAAGGGAATAATTGATAGTTATTTTAACAAGTATACACAAATTATCTTCAAGAGAAAAATTATTTTTAATTACTGATAACATAAATGAACTTATTTTGAGTTAATTTTGACTAATTAAGGAAAACACAAAAATCTAACAAGTAGACTTATGAATATTTTTGGGTCAACAACTGTTACTGCAAAAAAGTCGTGTAACCCAATCAGTAAACAATCAGTGTACTATCATGTCAAAGCCATAAACTATACTATTTGATTGCTCTAAGTAAGAGCCTCTGACATTTCTCTTTCTTATTTAATTGAAACTATTCAATGGTCGCAAATGTTCAAATTCGGCTTTCAACAATACCCGTCCCGTTCTCACAACTAAAACAATAAAATCGGAAATTTTTCAAAAGTTTTTATCATTAAAATCTACTGATGAAATAATTAAAATCAAAACCAAGTAAAAATTTAAACATGTAACATCAATACAGTATTGAGTGTTATTGGATTCCTAATTTTAAATTATATTCTCTTCTTGAGATACTCTGAAAGTAGATTGTCCAACCTTAGGGGGGTTCTGAATGTTTATTTGTGCATGCAAATTGACATGCAGAACCCCCTTAATGATCGGGAGTGCCTTTTGCCCCGATCTTTCCGGTTTCAACGCTCGCTTTGGCATTGTTTGAAAAAATGTTCTTAACATTTTGATAAGCATGATGTTACTGGCCTCAACATAAAAACCATGCCTATATATTTTCATCCTTCAAATTTAATTTTCAATACTTAGCTCTCGGATTCTACTGATTTTCTCGTTAACTCCGGTACTCAGACAGTGCCGATTGGCACTGAGTGATCATTTAGTGCGCCATTTCTCATAGTAAAAACACAAAAATTTCATGAAATTGATACTGCTTCAGTTGTTTACAATTCTTTATCTTTTGATCTTTAAATTATTTTTTTTACTTCTCTGGTTCGAGAATTAAAGTCTTTTGGTTGAGTCGAAATCTTGAAAGTGAAAAAAATAAGCTGTGTTTGTGAACTTGAAAATATTTTCTTCGGAAATTTTAGGGAACGTTCTGAAGGGCCTCGGTGCATTTTGACAGATTTGCACTTTTTTCATTTTTTTTTCGGGTGATGGGAAACTTTTTCCCACTATAAAAGTTTTAAATAAAAACTTTTTCGAACGTAAGTTGTCACTTTTGAGCTCACTTTGTATAATCTGATTTTTTTTTCAGATCAATTATTTTTACTTTATAAATTGTCTTTTGAAAAAACACTCAAACAACGCGAGTCTGCTATCAAAGGTGTCTAAATTACAGTAAAATTTATTATTTATTTTTAATTACTTAGGAGCCCTCAAATACGGTCCCGACCACCAGCTCGAATTTATTTAATTTTATTTTATACGATTTCGACGGCGAAATCGAAAATTTCTGAAAAAGACGAAAAAAAACGAAATTTTAGCACACCGAAACAAATATATTTCGTCATGAGTTTAATTTATTGAATTTGACGTGGTGGATGGGTTGGCTTACCAATTTGACAAGTCAAGTGTAATAACTTGTTCTTAATTCTGGATAAAAGAGGGCTTTGATGGACTTCTGCCAAACCGTAGTTTCGTTTCAAAAAGTATGATTCAGAGTATAAACAAGAGCGAAAAAACAAAACGAAGACATATTGAAATATAGTGAAAGTAGCCATTCCCATAATTTTTAGCTTTAGCTTTAAGGATTCCAAAAAAATTAGTTTGAATAATTTTGAACAAGAAATGAGCAAAATTTTCAAGATATTTTTAATTATTTTTAACCAAAAATCACTAAACCATGTCATATTATTTTTCAAAGAGCATATAAAAAATATGAGGTCACCTAGTGGAAAAGTTAAAGTAGCCATTTTGTATATTATATTATATATTATTATGTATACAAATATTGAAAAAAACAATTAAACGAAAAATAAGGCATTTTTTCATAATGTTGAGAACTTTTATCGAAAATTTGTCATAATTTGTCAAATTTGAAAAGTTTAATTCGAACTCAAATTTTTTTTAAAAAGTCATTATGCAAAAATTCGCTGGTCACAAAAGTTGCCTGGATTATGAAACATCACTTTGATGGTATATTAAGAAGAATATACTAACCCTGTAAAAAGGTTTTCATCGAGAGCCCGCATCCGTATCTGTCAAAATGCTCGGTGCCCTCAATAAAGAATTATAATTTTATTCAAAGCTGAAACTGATAAAAATATTTGATGGTCCAATCAAAAATAATTTTGAAAATATAAGTTTAAACGATAATTTTCTGAAAGTGGGCAAATTTTTTTCTGAAAATTAATGGTATAAGTCTCAAAAAGCCTAATTTTGTTAATTTATAATTAAGAAAATTATTCCAGTTCAAATAGCCAATAGTAAGTTTATTGCCTTCGAGGACTTGGTTAGGGCCAAAACATAAAGGTACAGTGAATGAAATTAAATATGCAATACAAGGCCCTGCCGAAGGCTGAGCTTGTATTGCAGTTAAATCTTGTGGGCAAATTAACTTAATACACTACAAGTTCTACACTAAAAGGGGGCATTGTATTTAACTATTTGCTCGGTGGGGCGGCCAATCACGAGCGACAATAAAAGTATTGTTTTGATGTTTTCTCATTTGATCATGAACACGTGGTCATGAACCTATACAATTTTTGACTACAAAATAGTGTATTTTTGACTACTAAATAGTGTATTTTTGCGATACTTGGATGTGTGTAGTGCAGCTAAATAAAAATTATAGAAAAAACTCTAGTGCGAAAGATTACAAGGCGTCACGTTTAATTACGTGCACTAATTTGTGGTTGAGAATCTCAACCTGAGATGATAGTATTTCAAAATAACTGACTGTTGAGCGAGGCGGCCAATCACGATGCGCGACCGAATTGAGAACGATTTCGAACCTATCGTCATAAAATTAAAATATATCCTGAAAAATTACAGTATACATTTCACGATATCGACAATTTGTATTAGAAATAATTGAATAAACCGCAGGGGGATCAGATAATTATACCCAGATAATTATAATCAGATCATTATAATAAAAATTATTATCTCAACATAAGTGAAATAATGACGTCTTCATAGTATCATAAAATACAACATTTGAATTTCGGCTTTTCCAAGGCTCTAAAAATTTGAAATTGTTACGTGAAATATTTGCCGCTCACTTATCTATAAAAACGTAACATTTTTATTTTTACAAATTTTTAAGTAAACCACATTTTCTGGTTTGACGTAATTGGAATCAGCTTTCAAGTATTTGATACCTGCATCTTTGACAGATAATTTATTTCACCTAAACCTGCACGAGCGTGTTTCAAATCAGAGAGACCAAAAATATATTGGGAAGTGTAATTTTGGCCAGCGGAATATCCCGAAAGTTCCTCTAATTTGCCTAATTAATTTCTTGCACGGCACCACCTGGTGGTGAAAAAATAATTTTTTTAATCTCGTGATTTGGATCAAATATGAGTCTTAAAATATAATTATAGGAGTAGTTTTCCAAGCGAAAATGTTTAGCGAAAATGGTTAGCAAATACTATATGGGAATCTGGAACCACACTCGTGCGTGGTAAGGGGTTAAACATCTGTTCAGGTAGGGGTTAAACAAATTTACAATAAATTTTAATATTTGGTTTATTACCTCGAATATAGTTAGCGAAAAGTAGATCGACGGACTCCTTTCGATGCAGACCACCCAGGCTCGTGATTGGCGCCCACCAGCAAATAGTTAAATACAATGCCCCTTTTAGTGTAGAACTTGTAGTGTATTAGTTAATTTGCCCACAAGATTTAACTGCAATACAAGCCCTGCCTTCGGCAGGGCCTTGTATTGCATATTGAATTTTATTGATTTGAATTTATCAAATTTTGGTTCTTTGAAATAACTCTCAAACTACATGTATAAAACCTCAATGGACCTGACTAGAACAAAATCATCTAGGTACGAGGGCGTATGTAGCATAGTCTAAATAAACGAAGAAAAGAGGAGCGAGGATGTAGTACTGAGCGAGAATTTTTCGATAAATATAAAACTTTATTGACAAAAGATTTGAAGGTACGAAAATTTTTAAGATGCAGTCCCAAGCCCTAGTCACCCCGCTGTTTTTGCCGAGGTGTTCAGACATGAGGTGTTGCACATTAAAATATTTTATAGGCTGTGCCTTGAAAATGGGTTTGAAATTACATAAAAAATACTAAATATGCCAAAAGTGCCGCTAATTAAGCATTACTTTTTTTTTTTTACTTTGGTTAAGGCTTATTTTGCAATCTTCTAGGTTTAATTTTTGGAGCCAACCGTATGCCCAGACATCGAATCGATAAGAGGCCTGAGTTTAAGCCAGCTCTACCACTCGCAGAGTGCACGTGTTTGATACTACATTTCAAAAGATTCAATGAATCTTTCAAAAATGTTTCGCAAACTAAGGAAGTTGCATAAAAGTAGAGAAGAGGTGAATTTATATTCAGAATGTGTCGTGGTCACGTGGCCACTTGTGATGCATTCTAGAGTATAATTTTTCTTGTTTGTAAAGGGCGATTGAAGAAATTAGTTTATATTTATAAAGTTCCTTAGAGGTAATTTTTTTTTTAATAATTTGAAAGAGAGATTAAATGTACAAAGAAAAATAATAAAAAAGTACTAAAGGATAATAAATAATTCTGCTTTTGTTCTAGTCGTCTTGTTGAGTTCTTTTTGCTGCCTTCCCTTCGTCCAGCTGCGCCATGGCCAGTCTATTTTATAAATATTATATAGCCCTATTTGTATATGTTTTAGTGGCTTTTAGAATGAAGTGCAGTCACGACTTGGGGTGCTGTGATTGGACTATGCGTCATACGCACTCGTATCTAGATGATTTTGTTCTAGTCAGGTTCATTGAGGATATCAACTCGACATTGTTTTATATTGTTGTGTCTAAATCAAAAATATTTAACATCACATAAACTTGATACTTTCAAATTATTCTTTTCAAATAAAACTTTTTGAGAAATTCGCATGAAATTCCCGATGCAAACAAATAAACACCCCCAACGACCCAACGCGTCCAATAGTACAGTTATTGCCTTTAACTTAGTACAAAATGTTCAATTTGTCTAGAAGCATAAACTGCTCAGTTTTACCTAATGTTTTTGATCATTAAAATTTTCATACAAAAGATACAAATCGGCCTCAATGTACAAGTGACCCAATTTTAACGTCAAAAACACCCACAAAACACGCATGATCGCAAAAATTGAAAACGTCCGTTTGGCAGCAAAAAAATAAAAAGAACAATTATATATTTTTTTAATTTTTCTTCAATTTCATCAAATTTGTCCACATTTTTAAGTTGTAAGCTCCAGTATTTAGCATGAAGCAGAAATCCTTATTGGCATTTAACCAACCAAGAACCATATTGACCAATAATTCACATCACGAGTCCATAATTTACTACAGTATGTAGGTTTTGAAATAATGCTCACCCATTGGTTAACAAAAACCAAAGCCTAAGGGCCGTTCATTTGAAAAAGGCAATTAGTTATTGAACTTGAATTAGTTAAAGACAGATGTTATTTTTAGGTTCTCCCGTCCTTGATTGAAACATTAAAAAAATATAATTTTGCGTGTTGTCTCGATAATTAATTTTCTCGGCTAATTTCCTGATTTAGAAGTAAGTTCAAAGAATTTTTTTGTAGGATTACTAAATAGTTGATCTAAGATTGGCCCCAAGTTGGCCAAACATTTGTTTCAATATGTATTTTACCCCAAAGTTTCACATGTTGAAAAACTATGTCGCTATCTGGTATAGCTTCCCCAGCTCAAATGCCATTTGATTTTCTTAAACATTACAAACCAATCGTACAAAATTGTACGAGTTTGTCGTTTTTCGACTGACGAAGTGTTTATAGAATTTCAACCGTTGAATATTCATCGCACAACATTAATTGTTTTAATAAATTACATTTATACAGTAGGTACACATTTCAGAAAATATAACTTTACATACAATTCATCTTAAGAATGATAATAAAATCGTTAAGTTGATTAAAAAAAGTAGATTTTTAAACTGAAAATATCAAGTAATTATTCCGCAAAAATCCAGTCAATTGGTTATGCTGCGTCGACTGTGAAAACTCATTATTTCAACATGTTGTGAATCCCTAAATTTCCAAATACACTTATGTTTAAACAGGAAAAAGATGCATAAAATTTTACTGAAACCAGTCAGCTAGTTACAATACCAATTAATTAAAACTCAGCCATCTCCTTATAATTTCTGATTTTCAAAAATAAAGAAAAAATTATATATGAAAAAAAGTTTCCTAGATTACGATTTTTATCTTCTGACAGGTTCTGCAGACAGGAACGCGGTCTAGCAATTTGAAGGTCATACATTTGTCTGAGTCCGAAGTCAAATGGATAAAACCATAATTAATAAAAAGGAGAATTTTAAAATTCTGCAAAATTAGTAAAAAAATAGTCAAATGTAGAAATTTTACAGAGAGTACAAAAAAATTTAAATATATTAAAAGTGAAATGTACTTGTATAAATTCAGCAAAATGTATAAAAATTCCAAAATATTTATGTTTAATGTACAACAAACAACCAATAATAAAATAAATAAAAAGATAGTGGTTAATAATTACAAATCAATAAGAGCTTGCCTCATTAGTAATGATGGCCCATCAATGATGGTTCATTAAATACGAATTTAACAAAATTGTACAAGCACTTTTCGGAAAATTATAAAATCATTACAAACATTAAGGGGGGAGCATAAGTCCAGCAGATTGGTACATTTTCGGATATAATTAAAGAAAAAAAGTTGAATATCATTTTTTATTTCAATAAAAGTGTTCATTCTTACAAACGTTTACATTTTATTTCCTAAACATAACTAACTATAGTTAAAAATACAAAAACCACTTTGCATGGCATCATTTTCCAACTTAACCCGACTAAAATTTTTTTCTTAAGACGATATAATAATTTCAACATTGTCGGTGAACTCCGCTAATAAGTCACCTTTTTACTCTGCCAGATCAAAAATTTCTTAAATATCAAAGGTTTTTTTCATGAACAAAGTAATTGCAAAAGTAAGAAAAACAGCTTTTTGAGATAACATCGACCTTAAATTGCCGTTTGATATCAAAAAATTCCTGACTAAGATAAACTGGCGCCATTACACCCAGCATTTATGGGATTTTTACAACCATAAAATTTTTAAGAATCATCCAGGCACTTATCGAGTTGCAACCAGTCAGTGTTAAAATTCATCAACAGTTCTCAAATCATAATCGCTCGACCTACCGATAGTTACTACGCATTATAGATGCCAAAAACTTATATGGATTCTGCATATTTTTATGGAGATTCAAAAACAGAATAAATTTGGATCTTGATTTGTGGAAATATTCATAATTTTCTGAAAAATTCGATAAAAAAATGAAAAAGATTTTTTTATATTTTCAAACAGCGTCATAGACAATATGCTAGGAATCCATGAAAAAGTTAAAGTGGCTTTTTTCTTTGTTTTTACCCACAGATTCTCAGTTATTAAAACAAAAAAAATTTTCGCAACGAAATAATGCCGAGAAAATTCTTCATTATGCTTCGATTTTTTTCTTAAATTTTACATTCAAAGAATTAAAACCCGAGCTCAACTTTCCTAATAGATGAACGACCATATTTCAATCGGTTAGCTTACTATAATAAGCATGAAAAAATTATACTTGACTTACTATTTCGCTTAATTTGATCCAGTGATTCCGGGTTTATGCCACCCCCTTAAACGTTAATTTTAAACATTTCACACAAAAATTTTATAATTTACAATGTTGATATCATCGAAGTTATTAAAATTATTTTACATTTATACATTAAAAACACTTTATACATTTGTAAACATCCTGACAGCAAGTAAATGTATAAAATTGAAATTGAAATTTATAAAATTAACTTGGTTTACATGTTACTATCGACCCAATTTGTCTACCCGTCAGAACAAAAATTGCCATTAACGCAGGCTGTATACTATCAAATTAAACGTAGTAAGATGTTTACTGATAACAATAATAATTTCTTCATTAATAATTAAGTTAACATTTTTGAGCTTTTCTATATTATGTATATCAGCTCATATCAGTTATTGGGTCGCTAGTAATATTTACTCGATAAACTAATGGCCACTTTTAAGGGCAAATCCGATGAGAAATTTTTAGATACAAATTAACATTCATCAATGTTATCAAAATAACATTCGGAGGTAAAATTACTAAAAGAACAAATAAGTCAAAAAAAAAGAATATGGCATAAGTTATGCGGCATAACTCACCGTTGGACGTCAAATAATAATTTGTCATTATGATTTAAGGGAGTACTGGTCGCATTTA
>SCLH01000400.1:885468-945436 GCA_004367855.1 Oikopleura vanhoeffeni | reverse complement strand
TCAACACTTTTTGAAAATATTCCCCGGCCCTACTACTTGAAAACCACCACTACGTTTCCAATCAGGGATATTTACAAAAGTGTGAGTAAGGGATATACTTTTCGCATGGAGGTTCTATAAATTTTATTATCGTATATTTAAAAATATTTTTTTTTTCAAAAACCTCCAGATTATTTTGAAACTACATATGAAATTTGTTATAATTGTTATGGACCATAAATTATGGTCCATAACGCTACGGAAAACTTATGGTAAACATCACATTTTAAAGTTTTTGAAATTAATAAAAACAAATGCTAAAAAAACAGTAGTTAATTTAATTTTTAAACTGTATTTATCGACCAAATAAGTATGTAGATTTTTCTTTTACTCTGGACTTCACTTAAAGTGTAAATAATAGTAAACGACAAAATGTTAATTTTCTAGTGTTGTTACATTTCTTTCGTTTTCTAGGTTGTATACAACCCAAATTATGGGCATTTCAGCAAGGGTGATAATAAGTTTTCTTACTTAGTTTTGCGGTATGAATAGCTCGAAGTTTTATTGCCTCGTCAGGGGCTCGGCTATCTTTTCCATAATTGTTTTGAACGTGTTTAAATTATTCTTCAAATCTAAACTATATTAATGATTCTGTACAGGAGTCTGACCGTTCCCAGACTAGTCCTAAAGTTTCATTTCCTTCATATTAGATGGAGACAGCTCTTAAACGGGTTAAGGAAAATAAATACGAAACAAAAAATGTATGAGGCCAAATGACAACAAAAAAATTTTCTAAAAAATTTTGCGTTTTTTTCGTTTTTTCCAAGTATTTTTTATTCAAATATGTTCAAAAAAATAACGTTTGTGTCAATTTTGACCACTAAAAACCTTCCAAAATATCGGGGTTGACCGTAAGCCAACTTTCTCTTCCAGTGTTTTTCCCAGCTTTCTTTTTGAGCCTACTTCGAAAAAAAATCGAAGCACATTTTTTTTTTTCGGAAATTTTCCACGTGACCTTGAAAATTAATATTTTGAGTTTGGGGTCGAAATTGGCAAATAAACGCCACTGTAAAGTTTTCTATTTGTTCTGAAACTAGTTTTTGCAAAATTTTGAGCTAATCTTCCAAATTTTAACCTGGGAGGCAGATAGATTTTTCGAGGCGTAATGGTACCAAAAAAAAAAACCGGTGCGTTTTTTGCATATCCTAGAAAAAAAATGTAGCACTTATTCAACCAATAAACGCCACTGTTAAGTTTTTAGAATAAGAGTATAATTTATACAGTTTTGTATTAAATTTTATGTTTTTTTCATAATAAAACCATCGACGAGATAGATTTTCCGTTTTTGCGTTATTCCTTCTTAGTTTCCGATTATGTGTCACGGTGTGTAAAGGCATACAAAAAAGTTTGGCACAACAAAGTTTAACTGACTGATCTGAATAAATAGTCTTTGAAGCAGTTGTCTTGGCTAATATTTTTATCGAGAAATATGTTCAAATTAGGGACGGGATACCTCCCTAACGTCTTTACACGCACTTGTTTATTAAAGATTTAGATAACATGCATTTAAAGTATTTCACAAAAATGTAGGAGCCTTTATTTTTTATTTTAGTGTAAAAATCACCGAAATATAATAAAAAATTTTTTGTACAGAAAATTTGGAAAAAAAAAAGGAATCATTGTTTGTAGGAAAAAAAATTAAAGTTTTCAAGACACACAAAAAACGAAAAGAAACTACAAGGATGAAATGATCCAAAAATATAATCAAAGAATAATTAGATGATCATGAAACAAAATAAAAAAAATGTAACTTAATGAAATCCTTTAAATTTATTTAATTAAGGGAAAATTCTATGACCCACAAAAATGGTAGGTAGTTGTTTCTATATTCAATAATTTTATCAAAATAGATAAAAGGACCAAGAAACATTGTTCGTAGTTTAGTTGAACTCATTGATATAATTTTATGACCTTATTTTATGCTAATTTTGTGTAGGGCCTTGGTACCAGATATACAACTTTGAATATGCCGTGAAATAACCGTCTGATTATGAAAATTGTTTGGCGATTTGAATTTTAAAAATTCACTTTTTAAAAATGTGCGTTTTCCTTTTTACCAACCTTAAGTGGAACTTGAAAAATAAGGGTTATTCTCATATAGCCGAGTTTGCATGCCCATGTAAAGAAATTATATCGGGCAGACCGCACGTATGCTAAATTCACAGGATTCGAGAACATAGAATGCCTCTTGCAATTTCGAACATTTTGCTCGCATACCTTCTCACCTGTTCTTGTGGACGAATACTTAGAAACTCAAAAACTTTTATCACTGAGAAAACGACCATATTTTCAACTAGTCCCCGGTAAAGCAAAATTTTGAAACTATCAAAAAAAATAAAGTTACAAAAATTATCAAAGAAAGGATTCAGGTTCCTCAAAAAGACCGTGAAAGAAACTAGAAGCATATTCATGATTTAAGAACACATAAACTAACCTTCTATTAATAGAAATCAGTTTGACCACCAAGCGTTTCAAATCTTTTCTAAATCCAAAAATAAGCCAATAAAAAAATGCCAACCTCCTAATTATACTTTTTTTCGAAACTTTTGAAAATAATACACAAAAAATAAAAATAAAAAATTCTTAGTTATCTGTCTCTGTTAGTGATTTGAACAAATTGAAAAAACTTTGTTAAAAAAACTTACATCCTTTTGATAATGATAAATTAAATCGAACGTATAGATAACTAATGCTTTTTTAATAAATCTATAGCGAGTGTTTAAACGATCCACTAATGTTGTCTAATGATTGTTGTATTATGATCATCTTAGGACAGTCACCTAAAACAACATCAGTGGGATTCGCACACAACAGCCGCATAGAGATAACCCTTATTTTCAAGTTCCACCAAGATGAAAAATTAAAAAAAGAAAAATTTTTCTAGCAAAAATTATCTGCTTTTTACAAAAGAAACATCTGCATTTAATTTTTATATATTTTAATCTTACACAATATTATTCGCCAAATCAGTCTTTATGAGCAATAAAAATTTAGCTTTCCTTTTATTACCAATCTCGTGTAGTCGGGTTAGCCCCAAAACGCCTACGAACTTTAGCCGGAATTGACCAAAAAAAGTGTTAGAGTGGGTGCACGAGTGCCCTAGAATGACAATCGTTCGTGAAGGGCGCACTTTCTGGTCTTCAGGCTCACCTCTCTGATGGGGCCCTGAATTCTGTTTATTCAACTTTTTGAGTCCACCATAAGGCAAAAATTTTAGATAATTTTTTTTTTTTTTTTAAATTTATTAACAACCAAGTTTTCTTAACAAAAAAATATACTTATTTTTTGAGACTAACCTTTTGGACATTTTTTCTAAATTTGAACTTAATTTTGATATCAAAACGTATAATATATACATTTTGCAAATTTTTTCGTTTTGATAAAATTAAGGTTTGAATCTCTCAATTGATGGGCCAAAATTCAACCATTATTTCTGTAAGCAGTAGTTCAAATATAAATTTTGATGAATTTTATACATTGTATAATGAACAAAAGAAAATTATTAACCCTTCGGTTTTTAAGTTCCGATAGTATTTGTGATCCAAGTGGTATTTCCACATTTGGAAAAAATTTATCACCAGGACATCTGCCGTTCTTTCATAAAACAATGATTAAACTGGCTTAATTATTGACACCCTACTATTACCATTATTTTCGTAACCTTTTTTATTTAAAAAGACATTGAGCGAGGAATGACAATATTGTTAGCGGTGGTGAAGGGGGTACAAGAGATCTGCAGAATTACCAATTCAAAGGGCGACACTTTTTTGAGAGCATTCAAGAGTAATACATAAAGCAGCCTTCCAGTACTACCTTTTGACATAATATTTAATAATGACACAGTTGTAAATTTTTCCTTAGATTAATATAAAATTTAATGCTCTTATTTATCGCAAAATAAATGAGCTGATTCTGAACTCAAAAATTATGAAAATTGACATCTAAAGTACTAATTATAGACCATTTTTCGGAAATTTGAAGTTGTTTTTGATGATAATTAGTAAAAAAAAATTTTTGCAAACTTGTGGGCTTATTTATAAAAATAGATGTTTAATCAAACAATGGTTATTTTAAAAATCAAAGGTAGAAGTAGTATAATCGGAATATATTATTTTTTTTTCATTTATAGATTGAAGAATGTCATTAAATTATATAAACTCTTTCTTACCTTTTGATTTTTAATCTCCAATTGTTTGATTCAAACATTCTATTTTTTATAATACGCAAAGTTTGCAAAAATTATTTTTTACTAATTATATTCAAAACAGTATTTCCCATAACTGCATATTATTAATATTATGAAAGTACTGGACTCTTATGAATGCTCTCAAAAAAAGTGCAACGCCCCCTTTAATTGATCATTCCTGCAGATGCTCTTGTACGCCCCCTCACCACCTTAACATATTTTATCATTCGCGCTCAGTCTTTTCTTCAGGTTTATCGGAATATGGTAATAGTAAGATTGTCATATTAGCAACTTTCTATGGGATCAATCAGCTGTTTATGAAAGGAACCAGATGTCCGAGTGATAATTTCCAAATGTGGAAACCCATGACCATCTTTGACACAACATACATCTGAACTTTAAATCGAATTATTAATTTTCGTTGTCATTTTATACATTAGAAATTTTATCGAATTATAAGAACTACTGCTTACATTTGGACTTTTTTTGCCCATCAATTTTGTCAAAAATGGGTACATTCTTTTTGTTAAAGGAAACTTGTTTAATAAATTCTTCCTCCAAAAAACAACCTAAAAATTGCACCTTATTGGTGACTTAAAAGTTTCAAAAAACAGATTCAGGCCCACGACCTGATACCAGAAGTGCCGCCCTTTACAATTGTCCATCTTTAGCACTCGTGCCACCACTCTAACCTTTTTTGTCATTCGCGCTAAAGTCGTGCGTTGGGTGATCCCGTGTAGTATTGGTTTAGTATCACAAAAAAAATAGAAGTCGCTATTGACCAAAACGATAGGTCAATTATTTTTTTTTTATGAAAATAGATGAAATGTTAATCTATTCAGATCAATACGCTCTCTACGATATATATCCTGATGATAACTAAGAATTCAATTTGCCAAGATTTTGTGTGCATTCTTTTTAGATTTTTATATAAACTTCTGCAAATTCTTGAAGATGCGAAAAACCCTACCAGCTGCATCTTTACGATCCACGGTTTTGTCATTCCCGACGTCGCATTTTCTCTTAAAATTTCTAACAATTGCAAATTTGAGCAGTTCCCCTAACTGAGACCAGACATTTAAAAGACTCTGGTGCTTCTTGGCAATGAAATACACTTTCGAATAAAAGTGCTTTTTGTTGAGAAAAAAAAATTCGATAGATCGAGAAGATCTATGTGCATCGCTTAGAGCGACCATTGTGGCTAAAACACCTATTTTATATTTTAAATTTTGTTCAATTTATAATTAAAAAAAAACCGGCTCCGCACGATTTGCTGAAGCTAAAATTTTTCAGTTGAATTCTCAGATAAAGAGTAATTTTTTGATCCACTAGGTAAATGAAGCTGTTTCAAAAAGTATGCACTGTTTGTCATACATAAACTTTTTGAAGATTTTTTTCTTGGAGAACTTCTAAAAATATCTCCTAGAATCTGAAGTTTTTAAAAACCGAATAATTTAAAGTATATAATCCAAATTGAAAGTTTTTCACACAACTATTTCTTACTGTTACATGTAATTCGTGTTTGTAATTTATTTTGTTAAACATTGTCAGGTTACAATATATGATGTTAAAAAGAATTATCCCTCTCACTTTGTCTACAAGTTAATTATCAAATTTTTACAAATTCTAAGCTAGTTAAATAGTAAAAGCAAAGTGAAAACTACCCAGGTGTTCAATAAATATGGCGAATAATTTTTTGCGTGCGGATAAGTTACCCCAAATCATGTAACGGTAGATTTATAAGCTCGGTTATGTTGCTCTATTTAAAATTTCCAAAATGTTGAAAATTTTTTCGTACGTATCAAGATTCTAAGAATCAAAAAGTACCAAACCGGCCACAAAATACCAAAAGAAAAATTATACTGATTTGTAAAGTAATGAGAGTCTAATTAGAATGAATTGTTTAGCTTGCGTATCAATGCGGTTTAAGATTTTGAACCAAAAATTATTTTTGTTATGTATATCGTGGTTACATTCAAGGGTTGACTTTCTACATTCTTGCATTTTCATTAATATATCTATGGCATTTTGAAGTTGCGTTGTCAAGATTTCCTTTCTCAATGAATAAAATTATTGTTTGTGTGCCTGTAGCACATAACATTATCCGAGAATAGTCGTATTTCTTTGTGGCTGCAACTTATGAGGACACCCCTCTTTTATATCGATATCAATACTATAAAATAATTTAATTAAATTTTATAAAGTTGTCAAAATAGAGGTTTTTCAAATTGATCTTCCAAAAGCATGAAAATGGAGATAAATTAAAACACCTGTCCTGTGACTGCTTGTAACAGATTTTATAGCTGAATTTAATGTTCAATTTGGACGACAAGATGTAACATAATCTGTGTGAATCAAAAATTGAAGACATTATGAGATCGGATAGATTAACATAGTGCAACCTATTTTTTGAGCCAATTTTCTTGGCAAAATTTTCTTGTTGCGCTCATAATTTTTTGGTTTTTGCTCTAAATAGTATTTTCACACGTTTCGAATTTATTATTCATCTTAGGTGATGAGTGAAAACAGAAATATTTTTTCAGATCGAAAAGTGGACACAAGAAAACAAAGTAATTTGGCAAACGGGCTCTTCAGAATTTTGCCAAATTTAAACAGCCCGTTTTTCAAGTGCATATCTAAAACTTTTTTTTACTTGACAACTACAAACAAGTTTGTTTTTGTCGTGATTAACTTCTTTGTTTGAGGTCGGTTTTATGTAGTGTGTGATATCCTGGGGGTAATACAAAACCCGAGCACAATTTTATTCTATGTTATTTTCTTCTGTTTTCGAGCGTGGGTTGAAAATGGTGTTACTTTTGCTTTTAGGTGGTAAGAGACATATAGTTAAGCGAAATTACTAATTTTGCGAGTTAAATAATCTAGCCTCAGATTCGTCTTACACAAAGCTAGATCATCATGAATCAGGAAATTTCAATTTCAAAGTTTTCGAATTAAACCTTAATTAGATTAATATTTATGAAATTAGTTTTTCGATTTTTGCCCTTCACACCATAATCGAAACACTAATTTATAATAGTTGTTAATTTATAAACACGTTATTATTTAATAAAATAAAAAATCGTTATGGAAAACCTGACTTGATGAAATTTAAATTGCTGTGACATTATTTCGCTTCATAATCAGAAAATTTGGGCGCAAGCCCCGGTGAAACATGGTATAAACAACAGTTGAAAGATAATTAAATTATGTGATTTATAAGACCTGCCTGTTAATTCATATTCTTCAGTATTTCAAATTAACAAATTTTGACTTAAATAAAGTCTTTAACTTTGTTATTGAAAAATTGAACTTAAATAAAGTCTGTATTTTTTTAAGTGAAAAATTTGACTTACTAAAGTCTTTTATTATTTTAGTTTTGGAAAATTTGACTTATTACCCTCGTAGACTCGTTTTTAGCCAACTATTTGCGCACACACCATTTAATCGGCATTTTACGACGCTTAATCTTTAATGACAAAAGATCAAATTATAAAGTTATCGCTAAATTTATGTGAAACAAATGCGTTTGTGCGTCTTCTTTTTTGAAAATTATTTACTGTATTACCAGTACTTATTTCTTGCAAAATTTTTTAAATCACCAAATTAAACTTTCATCGTCCAATCAGAAAAAAAATTCTTAGACTTTTTCCCATAGACCACCTATAGCCCCATGATCAGTAACACCAAAAAACAGTGACCGCTCCCTTATTAGAGGAATAAAGGAATTAGGTACAAGTGTACTGTTCTTTTCCAAATTGCTTAAATCATTTTTGAAAGAAGTGATAGTGGGTTTCCTTAGAAGTTTTTTAAGACTTTTTTTTCATTACACCAAAGATCCAAAAGCGATTCACGTTGACTTTCAAATTGAGAAAATAAGGTTATTGACGTGAAAGTAAACAAATTAGTTGATCAACATTACGACGAAAATTTTTTTGGGGCAATAAACACCTAATTTAAGAGTTTTGAAACATAATATATTTTCCAAACACGTCACGTGATCTTATTTTTCGAAATAAGGATTTATTTATGAATATTTCAAACCTATTTTTGAATTATTTCGTTCAACCTGAATTTTTATTCGACATTTAGTGTAAGGAAGAAAGTCTTAAAAGCGTCTGAAGTTCATCCCCATGTTTTTTTATTGTTCTAAATTGAGCAACTTTTACCAATTAACCACTTTCCCTCGGCTAAGTACCGATTCGTACAATGGTTTTTGATTATCATTAATTACCGATTTGATTTTTTTAATTTTCAAGATTTTCTGTTTGTAATTATTGTGAAATTGGCCTCCGGTTTAGACTAGAGCATTCTCCAGAAGTCAAAAACTTCCGAAAAAATTAATTACACCATTGATACATAGAAGGCGCGCACGTATGAGCCGTGAGTAACCCATGTCTTCACATTCTCCTCCCACAATAATGATATGAATAATAATTTTAGAGGCAGTTCACTAGAGAAAATTTTGCAAAGAAAACATATAAATTTATTTTTAGACACTAACGCTATAGACAAATCAATTTGACAGTTTTATATGAGGTAAATTGCCAATATACCTTAAAGGTTTAATTTCATCTATATAATTGCACTTTTTCGGCCCCCCCTATTTTAGCACTAATTCCGACAATTTTTGTTTCACATTTAATCTTCATTAATGCCTTTTAAGAGTCGTTTAAAATTATTACTCTCTATGTATAATATCTCAACCATAATGTTTTTAAGCAATTGTCCCTGAATATTATTTTAAGCATAATTGAAAAATGAATTGTTGATATGAACTTTGCTAATATGGCTATTTAAAGTTGATGGCAACATAGTTGGCTAAAATCGAGTTCTGGTACAGATTCCTGTTTAAACGTCTACGAGTTAGTCTTAAATTTTTCAAAAAAATTTTATCTGATGAAGATAATCGAGAAGGTTAACTCAAAAAATAATCTAATAGTTCGAACAAAGTTTGACTTTTTTGACTTATTACGTAATCTGAGGGTTCATATTCGATTTCGGCTCTTATTAAATGTGTAAACCCCCCGAATATCCCCGAGAAACAATAGAAAAAGGGTCGGGTTGAATAAATTAGTTGCTACGGGTTTGTGTACTCGAGCCGATATCCCATATTCACACTTTTGTGAAATACTCCCGGCACTACTAGTTTACAACAAATACATTAACCTTCCTAATCAGGGCCGGGATATTTCCACAAAAGTGTGAAGGAGATATATTCGTTGAAAAGGTTTACAGGATATGGTTTCCATAGAAATTAGTGAAAGCGCTACTTGCAAATAAGAAAATATACTTCGAGATTCGTCCAGTTTACGTTTGTTGAGGTAAAGTTGTACTTGGATCAAAGCTAAGCGGAGAATCAGCTCAAAGAAAATATAATAATATATTACCCGCAATCTCAAGGTTATAAAAAATTATTTCAAAATTATTATTTTTTATTCAAATCAGAAATAATACCTCAATATTGGTAAAATTGCATCTGAGATATTTAACTATTTAATTTATGACGTACAAACCAGAATGCCAGAATTTTGTTTTATTGATCTTTTATTAGAAATTTTTATGGTTTTTATGAACCGAAAGCCCCCAAATCCCCTAACCAATTCTAGAATATGTCCACACAATCTCTTCAATTATACATTCTGTAATAACTTAGCCAATCACAGCTACCTAGAAAAACCGATTACTTATCTACCTTATTTATCGAATTATAAAAAACAGTTAAACTAAGCTACTAGCCTTCTGCTTGGCAATAATCAACTTCCTCATGATAGGCTAAATTCTCTTTACGCACTTATGTTAAATCTAAGGATGTGCGGTTTGAGGGAGCAACCCTAGCACTCCTAAGTAAACTAACTCCAAAGCCACTCCTGAGTCACTCTTTAACTCGGCACATTCCTAGCCTATTAACATATGCGAATAACAGGATATCATTGCACACGATATATTGGAGTTGCTGAGGTCTTACCAATGGCTGCCCAATGAAATTAGTGGTAAATAATAATAATACGACTTCGGCTGCGAATAGAGCCAACCTGGGTTATATTCAGGCTGTCTGAAACTCCCCGAAATGAGCAACTAGTACCTTATCCGTATCGAAAAAACAAAGCACCCTAACCTTAAGGGGTCGGTGCATTTTGACAGTAGGATATGGGCTCTTCAAAAAAGGCAACTCTTGTTAACTACAGAATTCTCCGAATTATTGCTTTTAAGAAATTTGAGTTCGAATTAACCTCCTTCGAATTCGACCAAATTATGGAAAAATTTTGAAAACATTTTGAACATTTTAAAATGCGCTTATTTTATCTGTTCAAAATTTTTTTTCAAATATTCTTTTTACAATGATGCGAAAAAACATTTCTTCAAAGATGGCCACTTTATTTTTATTTAGCGTAAGGTGAACACACCCAATATTATCTTAATAAAATATGCGTATTTCAAAACAATCAAACTATGGCATGGTTTTGTGATTTTTGCGTCAAAAATGATTTGCAAATATATTTTAAAAATTCTTCCCGCATTTCTCTGTTCAAAATTTTCAAAACTTATTTTTCTGGCCTCAACCTAGCGGAACATTCACTAAAATATTTAGATGCCACCCTTTTTTTTATTCAAATTAATCCTCGTTTTAATTCTTCGCTTTTTTTATAACGACTGCCTCCACAAATGTCGTAATCTGCCGCAGCACGTTTTAGGAATCCGCGCCTGTAGATACTGGACTTAGCCTCTCCGCTTAAGCGATGGGTGTGGAGGCGCGCAAAAGTGCATATGAGATCCAACAAAGTTAATTACAGCCGGATCGATACTCTGAATCATAATTTCCGCAACGAAACTCGATTTGGGAGAAAATCACATTCTCGCCAACCTCTTCAATCCCCAATTAAATTAAAATTTTTTACCCGAAACCTTGCCAAATTGTGTTAACCCGCGACCCATCCACCCCCACACGTAAAATTTATTCCGTTTAAAAGACTTCATATGAAAAAAAAAAACCTATTATACTTTCGATGTGCACTCCTAAAAAACTTAATCGCCACTTTATAATCAAAAATTTCAAATTTATCATCCTTTGACCGCCCTAGAAATTCGGATTAACCCAAAAAAATAAAATTCGATTTTTATACTGTTTGGTCGAGACCTTTATTTCTATGGTTTCTAATTAATACATAAATACCAAAAATAACACATTTCCACTTTTATTTTAGACACCTTCGATTAGCAAACCCGCGCGCGTTTTTTCGAGTGTTTTTTCAAAAGAGATTTCTAATTAAAAAATTAATCCTGATCTGAAATCTGATCCTATCTAAACTTAGTGAAGCTCACTCTGTGACAACTTCTCCGTTCGAAAAACGTTTTTTATCCGAAAATAATTCGAAGTGGCAAAAAATTTCCATTCCATGAGACAAAAAAAATATAGAAAAAAGTTGCAAATCTGTTAAATGCACCGACCCCCCTTAAATTAATTCATACTGTTTTTTCATCGAAACTGGAAAACCGCAGATCTTAAATCGATCTTAGGGAGTACAGGTCGCATTTTAAAAGCGCCAAAAAACAGGGTTTTTACAGCGCGCCTCATGACAATACTAAAACAGCACGAACCTAAGGATTTCAGTTTAGGATTAATTATGAATCCATAAATCTTGCCTTCCACTAAACACATCGAGAGGGCCTTTGATGTAGCCGACCAATCCAGGAACGACCTTTTAAAAGTGGCACTATTTTCACTTCAAAAGCCTAACTCCTCCCTGAGTTTGAGATAGAGCAAATACTTTTATAGCTTTTTATTGACCACAGAAAACGTTGGGCAGAGGCCCTTGTTCGAGTTTACTCAATAAAAATTTCTCATTCCGGCGCTGTAAATGAGCAAAAATTTTTTTTTTTTTTTTTGGTCCAAGTTATTAATGCTACAATTTAAGCGCGGCATGCAATTTTTTCTGAAGTAAAACATACAGACTAGCAAGGGGCTCTCCCACCGTTCTACTGTGGTCAATAAAGCTATAAAAGTATTCTCTACTCCTCGTCAAAACTCAGGGAGGAAGTAGGGCTTTTGCCAAGTTGAAAATAGTGCCAACTTTTGGAAAGGGTCGTTCCATGATTGGATCGGCTTAATCAGAGCCTCCGAGTGGTTTGGTGGCGGAAAGCAGATTAATTGTTCATTATCCCTAAACAGAAATTCCCATATGTGTCGCAAGCTGTTTCAGATATTTCATTGAGGCGACGCTGAAAACCCTGTTTTTGGCCTATACAAAATAGCGACCAATACTCCCTTAACAGAAATGCAAATATTTTCTGGATTAATAAATTGCATTGATTCAACTAAAAAAAAACACCGAATTTTCAAAAGATGAATTCCTAATCTAACGTTTAATCCTCAAATTAAACAATATTTTATCTCCTATTAATCAAATGTTCGGAAGAAACAGCATTTTATTTGGATTTTAATGACTCCTATTAAAAACAAATGCGAACATTGTCAATGTTCCCCGGTGAAAATAATCCAAAAAATAGCCCAACCCACGATTTGGATAATAACAATAAACCACTATCAGCACATTTTCAAGGAAAAAAAAATAAACTTTTAATCTCAGAAGAAAACCATCAGACAGCTCCCCAGAACGAGATGAATTAACAAAAGTCCTGATCTTATGGAATGACCTAGACATAAGCAGTTACAAAACACGAATAATTTAATCAGCTAATTATTTATAAAAATCACAAGCTCATAATACGTCTGTTACCTTTCGACATATTTGGAAAAAAGGTTAAAGTACCGCCTGAGTTGGCAAGTGGCGTCGAGACCAAAAGTGATTTGGTTAAATGATACTATGCGATAAAAGTTTTTGTTAATTTGTATTAATTCTGTAAAATTCGAACCCAAGGTTGATGCCAAACGCTAATATTTTTTAGTTTCCACTTCAAAAATGCCTTAAATGTATATATCTCGTGTCAGTCCTTAACTGCGCATACCTGGTAACAGTTATGGAAATGAACATTTTGTAAATGAATAACTCGTGAGGAGAAAAGTTTATGCTTAAAACGTTATTCTTCGGGAACCGTTTTTTTTTCTCAGTTTTTGCTATTATGACGAAGAAAATTTTCGCTTTTGGACCACCCCTGGTTTTTGATTCAATAACTTCGCAAGAAATCGGATAGAATCTTGCAAAAACGGAGTATTTTTGGATATTCTCTCGGATCAGCCCTCTAGCTTTTGATTATAAACCCGAGAAATTCTATTTTTTTTACCACACAAAATACCCAACAAAAATATGTATTGGAGTATAAATAATTAACGTAATTTAAAATCGAACAGTCCGATGTATCAGAAAATATAACTAATAATGCTATTAAATACCCCAAACTGTAGTTGAACCCCAAAATTTCTATTAACACCCAGATACACAATCGATTTTTGAAATATTAATGAATCAATTCAAAAAAACTATACAAAATTGTCCGTTTAGATTTTTGTAAGGACGGTTTTAACCCTTTATTAACGAAAACAAAAATTTAATGGCAATTTTCTTCCAGTCATGGTTTCGTCGTTAACCCTCAAAAGGTTCTAACCCTCTTAGGAACAAAGCCTTTATGCGCCAAACGGCATCCAAAAAAGCATCTGCATGACTGGCGAAGTTTCTCCCTATCTCAAAATTTTGCTATCTTTTGCTTTTGAAAAGGGTAAGAAGGGGGTTGGAAAGCATCCTTTTTGGAAAGTAATGCTTTGGAGGCTGGGACTCAGCCTGGCTGAGAACCACAACTTAAATACTCCAAAACATCGGTAGAAAATGTTCGCTTGGAACTTTTTTTTAAATGAAATCGCCATGAAATATCGGTGATTCAATCAATAATTATAAGTAAGATTTTTTTTATTATTGAGTTAAAAGATATGTGGAGCTGATTGAACAGACAATTTTCGCCCAAGTCTCCACCTTCATGGAAAATAATTTTGCCACTGAAAATGAAAAATACAAAAAATATAGAACCATCAAGCCCAGGTTTCCTAGAAAAATTTGTTCCAGTGGTCATTTTGCAAAGCAAGTTATGTTCTAGGGACATTCTGCGGCAAAATCCCACCCTCACTTGAGAAGTCGAACCTTTCAAAATTATTCTTGATATTAATAGGGAAACATATATTCCACTGTCTACAATAGTTAAAGGATCAGTTACTCACTTATGATTATAACCCTTTTATTTCTTTCTTTAAATAATTTTGGTTTATTAATAACCATAATACAGAAATACTCAGTACATACAGATTTAATGTACTGCTTCCAGATAATATGTGGCAGTCAAATGAGACTTTTTTTATATTTTTAATGTTCTGGATTTAAACAATGAACATTGTGAATATAACCAAATGAATATTTTTTGGCAGACAGTAGTCACTATCAGTGACTTACTATTCTAACTGTAGTACTAACTATTCAGTTATTAATTATATTTTATTGAATATTTATTTTGTGTTAAGTTTAGCCAAAATACAATTTTTTTTGTGAAGCCATTACCGAATCTTCCAATTTATTTAACGGGTTCTCTAACCCGACTCCGATCAATTTTTTTGCGAGAATCTTGCGATCCGATCGAAATTTGTTTTACAATGTGCCCCAAATTCCGGCACTGCCACCCAAATCATAACGACCCTTCAAGTACTTTTCACAACAAGGATTTTGTTACTAAGGAAAAATGTTTATTGTAAATTCTTAAACTCAAGTCAGTTCAAAATTTGAAAAAGTGTGGATTTTTCATGAAATTAACATAAAACAATTACACATTTTTACTTCTACCAAGTACTTATTTAGTATATTTAATCTCCAAGTACATAATTATCTTAATGAGAAAAATCTATATTTTTCGGGAATGAAAATGATTTTTCGCACTACTTTCAGATATGTGTTAAAAGAATAAAATAACACAACTTAATCGGTCTAATTTATTAAACAATCCCGATTCCGATCCAAATAATTTTTCAAATGCAGCGAAAGCTTTGTACTATAACCCTTAGTTCTAAGCTAATTGGCGATCTTTGGTACTAAACTCTATTTACACCAAATCATTCCACATTTTACTCCAATTCGTTATATTTATTTCATGAAAATAAGATTTAGACGGTGAAAATAGACCATCAAAATCAGAGTAATCTTCGGTTTATTTTTTGTAAGTTAAAACCCGTATATACACGCTAATTTAGAAGGCGGCTCGTCCAATCTGGCTATAACACCAAACAAAACCGAAAACAATTCACACACTCAGAAACCTCGAACAGACTCACCGAAGAAAGAAAGAGTTAAAGTCATATCTTGTATACATACTTAAGACATAACATCAACCAGGAGATTTCTTATACCGCCTAATCTTAACTATTCAAGCACCATTTATTTGAAAACACCTGGAATCACGCTAGGGAAAAGGGAAAGATCCCACAGGAACCATGATCTTAATGAAAAAAATTTAATATCTTGAAAAATATGACGATCATTATATGACGCAATGGAAGTATTAATATAAGAAAACCACCTACAACAAACGCACCACGCAATTTTGACAAGCATATAATCGGCTACTATAATCGAAGTCATATATGACGGACACCCGGCATAAATTTATATTAAAAAAATCACGAATGACAATATAAGCGTTTGGTTTTAATCTCTGCAGATTACGGAAATTTTGAGCGATAATACGGAGACCGGACCCGATAATAGCTCCCCTGACTAATCTATATAGATTATAATAAAAACGATCAATAACCAAAGCCATGGCCAAAAAGGTATAGATATAGACAAAATATATAGTCTTTGAGTAATTTTATTAATTAATAATCAAACTTTAGATTATAATACGAAATAAAAATTCCGGGTTACTATATATCATTTGAAATAAAAAAAACAATGATAGATTAAACTAGGACTTGCAGGTCATTCCTGCAGGAAGATCACTTATTAGAAAATTTAATGTACTGACCTCTCCTCCATATATGATCAATCCAGATCAGAATAGATAATCTAAACAGGGAATGAGTTTTCACAATCCCGATATCGGCACCACGGTTCCCGAACTTCATAAATTTTATCCGAATACCGTTTATAGAACAACTGATCCAGATCAAAATCTAAATCATTGGAAATAACCTGGACATAATGTTAACAAAATGATTATGATCCAATATTAGAGAGTAATTTGACCATTACACAATAAGGACTACAACTTATCATGGGGTATAGCATTATTTATTATAGATTTATCGCAATTCTAAGGGTACAGACAGGCTTTGTCATTGAACTAAATAAATTGATTACAGGCAAAATAAATATATAACAGTTTATTAATCATATTCATTTTTAAGTACAAACTCAAAAAATTTATTTTCAAAAGAATTATTTAAATAACATATTTAATTCATAACTGTGAACCTTATAATTAAAAAAAAAACCACTTCGCTGTATTACCTCGCTGACCTTTAAACATCATCCATAATTTTTCACCTTATTCTTTCTGTTGTCGAACTTTTTGAGAACCTATATAAAAAATTTCCGCAAATCAAGTCCCAAACCATTTTATACTTAGTGAAGTTTTTCCTGATTTCTTCCATGAAAAATCAGGCAGAATCAATCTTTTCATTTCTCCCTGGTATCTTTTTCTGGTAATTAAAACATTTACGCCTATGCTCAACTGATGGGATGGTTCGCCCGCGATTATCTTCTAACTCTCTAATTTGACTTAATACAACACTTAAGTTTGTACAAACCGGGTTAGGTGCCATTTTGACACTAATTTTTATAAAATTTTTGGTTGCAAAAAAGAATTTCCGATGAAATTTTCAGGTGTATAAAGGCGCATTTTTTAATAGTCAGGACATTTTTTTCAAATTTCCTTTTTTGATATTCGAAAATTCTTTAAACCCCTTGTGAGCCAGAGCCACAATACAGCTCAAGCTCACCAATAAAATCATTAAAAAAAAAAACCCAGGACGATACGATCAGAATCTTATCTTTCAACAACATTATAAAAGAATTTTGATTCCCCGCGTTTCCAAAGAAATACAATGTGATTTTTTTCAATTTTGTATCACAGTTATACGGAGGAGTTGATTATCTCGCGGATTTTTCGGCCCATATGTATTCACTTCCGGAAAAAATTGATTTCGGAACACATAACATTAAAATTCAAATGTCCGAGCATTAGCCAGTTTTTAGAGAAAGTGTTTTTGTGCATGCATAATGCTTAAACTACACAGTCCTTCAATTAAGGTATCTAGGAGGAGATATTTTCTTCGGAAAGTAAAATTTCATAAATTATCTCCCCCTTCACGTAAATCACCGATGAAAAAATTAATTATCATTAACAATTTTTTCATAATAATTCACGCAGATACTCAAGTATATGTTAACAACTTTAGAAGTCATGAACGTTTGCCATAGTTACCGATTATCCAGGGACGCGGATTGATTTTTTATCCGAATTTTTCGTTTATGTTTTACTAATCAAAAACATATTTTGGAACCGAAATCAGCCAATTATTTGAGATTAAGTCTAGTTTTTAGAGAAAAAAAAAGTGTATTTGTGCAAATGCATGACATTTTAAATTTCAAATTATCCATATCTAAGGGACAGTAATTGTATTCGACCGGAAAAAAAGTAATTGTCGATGGAAAACCCTTTATTGATCATAAATCATTAAAGATCTAAAATATTGTTCACAGTGCTACATCATTTCTATCTCTACCTGAACTAATAACAGAAGTGTAATTTTTTGTTTTTATTAGGAAAAATTGCCATTTTTTACGAGATTAAATCGTATGTTTCAACTAATTTTCAGACTATTTTAACAGATCTTTTTGATTTATGATATATCGCTTTGCCACATAGAAAAACCAAGTAATCTTAGGAAATGCTGCAGGTTGACCCGGATGCCAAATTCCTAACACTCTTGGGCAACACTCCCCCATAATAACCACCCTGTTAAACCGATAAATAGACCTCTACATCCCGGACACAAAACTGAGATTAGTTCAGATCCTTGCGCATCGATTCGATAAAAATTAATTCTGCCTGACAACAACCTGTGCAGCTTGTGTCACAATGATATTGCTGAACTTGCCTCTTCTCACTAATATTCTTTAGGATTAAACTTGAAGTTCTAGAATTCTAAATGTTGGATGCAAAAATTAAAACCCATTCAAACTTACTGCCTGACAAGCCTAACCAATTACAAACTCCCCCAATTGCCATTGGTTTTCTGCTAAAGAACGTCCAGTATGAGCTATATATTAGGCTCTGGTGCCTTGGACGAACTTTATATCTTCTATGCCTACAGGTGTATGCACCTAATCTTTTAACAGGATCTTATGCGGCTGTTAAAAGCTGCTTGGAATAAAAATATAAATAATTGTATTTTTTGTGTTCTTTATTTGGGCGCTAAATAAGTGGATGGAGCATAGAAAAACCATATATATTATAATTTAGCTGAAACAGGGCTCAATCGCAAATTTCTTTTTGAAACAAAAATGTTTTTCTCTGAATTTTGTTATTCATTTACTCTCATCTTGAAAATGGAATAAACCGGAACGTGAAAAAAAGGTTAATTTAAGGGAGGTAGCAGCGATGTGGCAGACTGGGTTAATTTAACTTACGAAAATAATAGTTGGTTATATTTTTTTGTGTTATTATCGGTTAGACTTGAACCAGAATAAATGTGTATCAGCTAATTAAAATAATGTAAATTTTTTATTTATTTTTTTTATCTATTTAAGGAAAGATTTTGAAATTCGAACTTTTATTTTTTGAATTCGTAAAACCTTTTCCAAAAAATTCAAACATTATTAAAATTTCACGCATTTTTTCACCCAAAAATTTTTTTTTCTTTTTATCTGAAAAATCTTGTCATGAAATTTGAAACAATAGCCACATTTACCTTTTTTCATGCCATTGTTTCATATATTCTGACTGCTGTAATTAAACAACATAACAATGTTCAATTTGTCATATTTTTGCTCGACTTTTTAGAAATATTATGAAAATTTTTTTTTGCAAATCAAGTCCAAACATTTTTTATTCAATGCTTGTTTTAATTCTTCTTGAAAAATCAGCAGAATTCAGTTGTGTTTACCTTTTCTGGTATCTATTTGATCTTCCGTATTTCAACCGATGGAAGGGGCATCGATATGCGTTCCTGAGCTCTTGATGACCCATTTCGAACACTTGTTGTGACACCGGTTTGTGCCATCTTCCACGCAATTATAAAAAATGTTTAATTAAAATTTAAAAAAATCTCAAATGTAATTTCTTGGTGTTATAGGTTCTTTTTTCTTTTCCCCCCAAGTCATCAGGAGATTTTTTGATATTTTAAACCATTGAAAGAGTTAATTTTTTTTATACCATAAAAAAGCTGGTTTTTCATTTTTTTCATGCCCAAGAGAAAAAACTTTTTAACATTAAAGGAATTAAATTTTTCATATGGATAATGATTCTCCCCTAATTGGCGCCCGCAACACCCGAATGCTTGAAGGGTTTTATGAATAGTTGCCTTCAAAAAAAATTCTCACATCGGGTTCAAGTTGAAATGGAGTCTGTAATGAAAAATTTGGTTTTTCATATTTTTACAGATACTTTAAGCTATGTTGAATAATTAAATTAAATGTTTGCAAGAATTACCTTTTATTGAGATAAAAATCAAATAAAAATTTTACATTTTTTTACTTTCAAAAAAAAATACCTCCCGAAAAAAATGTAAACCAAATCGGCCAACATCGCTGCTTACCCCTTAAGCTAACTTGCAAAGTCCGTTTATATTTATCAACACTGATTTTCCTACAAGTTGAATTACACAGGAAATATTATTTTAGGCAACTCCCAGTGTTAAGAAATTTCGTTCGGATCGGCTTGAGCTTTTTGAAATCTGTTCAAGAATGCGAATTAAAGAACATATAATTTCTCAAATCTCTATGCGATTTTTGAAATTTGATTTCGATACCTTGTTTCAATATATTCATCTATTCATCCCCTTCCTTTATTTGGTACATATCATGCGTATATTTTAAGACCCAATATTAATAGAGCAATCAGTAAGAAAATTTATTCTTTCAAAGCAATTTGTTTCTTCGGATATATAAATTTCCATTGAAATAAAGTTTTTGAAAACATAAGTAAAAACGGCACAGTTCAACTTCGGTTTTCTTGTGACAATTTTATGTCTACGAACTCACCAAGTTCCATGACACGAACCCCCAATTTTGTATAACAAATCCACGTCGCGGTTCTCCTGATCAGAAAAAACACTATTTGTTTATGTTTGGTCAAATTTTACCACAAAGGCCTTTTGTGGCCGTTTTCACCACCACAGTAAATTCATTGTAACTTTAAACTCTTTAACACAGGTACGGCATACTTTTGAAAACCTGATCGGATCGCTTTCGGATCGACAATTCAAAAAACCTGTCGGATCGAACTTGATCGGATCGACAATTTTTGAAAACCTGATCGGACTCGAACTTTGAATCGGTCGACCAATTTCAAAAACCTGATCGGATCGAACCTTGATCGGCCGCATCGACCGTTTCAAACCTGATCGAGCATCGAACATTTTGAAATACGAAGAATCGACAAATTTCAACCTGATCGGACTCGGATTGATCGGATCGACAAAATTTTTAAAACCTGATTCGGATCGAAACATTGATAGGATCGACATTTTTAAAAACCTGATCGGATTCGAACTTGATCGGCATCGCAATTTCAAAACGTGATCGGACCGACAATTTTGATATAACCTGATCGGATCGAACAATTGATCGGATCGACAATTTCAAAAACCGATCGGTCGAATTGTCTGATCGAAGATTTGAAAAACACTGATCGGATCGATTGATAAAAAAGTCCCTGATCAGGTTATGCCGACCCACTGCTTTAGGGGAATTGGTGCCCACCATGGTGTTTCCTACATTTCGGCAGTTCTTATGTCATAAAAAATGCAACCCAACATCACAGTTATATGTATGTTTTTAAAAACAAGCACAAACCAACCCAATAAGAGCAAATTTCCGAAATTTCTTTCCTCCTTCTTTTTTGGGTTCCCTTCCTAATCGATTAATTTTCAACCAAATTAAACCGGTATAAAAATAACCGTATATTTCAATGACCACTAAAACTCCAAAATTTTGGACTTGATGTAGGCCAAACTTTACTCTTCAGATAGTCTATTCTCAGCTTTCTTTTTGAGAGACCTCACTTTCGAAAAAAATCGAAGCAATTTTTTTAGGAAAATTTTTCTTCACTGACCTTGAAAAAAAATTTCAAATTTAATTTCGCCCGTTTTTGGCGGTCGAACTGGACAAAACGGACTCCTACAGAGATATTTTATTTGTTTCGAGCTACCGTTTGCAAAAAATTTGAGGAATTTTGAAATTAAACCCAGAAGAGATAGATTTTCCGATGACAAAGTCTGAAAATAACGGTTGAGTTTATCGCATATTCCAGAAATTGATATAAACACTGATCGACAAAAACGGCACCTCAGAAGTTTTAATACTAATTATACAGATTATAATTATATTTAGGTTTTTCTCAAAATAAGCCTGAGAGGAGATAGGCTTTTTCCCGTTCTTGACTTAGGTCTCCTCTGTCTCACTTTATGGTGTCTGGGAGGTAATGCATGCAAAAAATTTGACACAATGTTTTAACGCAAGAATGAAGGCTAGTTCTACAAACTGGCCTGATCTGATAATAATATCCTTAAGCCCTGTTTGGCTAATATTAATCAGAGGAATATGTAAATTAGGAACCACCATACTTAACAGGGAAATTCCTTGTTAACTAATCTTATTCGGAATTAACTTATCTTATTTTTTTCAATAGTTTTTATAACGTTATACGCGTTTTAACTTTTTGATGTTTCTTTTAATATCTTATTTGTTGTAACAAGCGGTTCGATGGTTGACTCTCGAACAAGTGGATTTAACTTTTTCGTAAATTATCGAATTTAGAACCGTGAACTACTATAAGTATATACTTTAATTTATCATACACCATGATAAATGCCCATTTTACGTGTAAAATTCAGTCATGGAAAATGAGCTCACTTTTGTAAAGAACTCTGATTATAATTAAAAATGCTTTATCGTGCAAGTTACCCCATGATAAAAAATGAATAAATGCCGCAGAAAGTTTAGAGGAGAGATTTCTAATGTTAATAATGTTGTATTGGCTGATATTTTTCACCACTCTATATGAGGGTTCATAGCCATGATCAATTTGCAAATTGCCATCAGGAATAAAGTTTATTTTGATAACATACAATAAAAAAAAACGTATTCACTTATATGGAATAAATCTATTGTGACTGATAAAAAAACACCATATATCCGACGTTAAAGTCCTATTTTTAGGTTTCATCCAAAAATTTGCGTATTACAGAACATATAACTGACCAAGAACTATCAGAAAAAGTATAAGTTTAAAAACGTGCATGACGATTTTATTTGAAACGGCAAAATGAGGTTTATTATCATCTTTTCATGGCAATTAACACGCTACCTTTTAAATATGAAGCAGCGCGCGCCAAGGGTATCTGTGAGCACAATAGAAGTGACGCAAAGGTCACAAAAACTCCGATACCAACTGTCTAGCCGTTCTCATACGCTTAATTTTCTCTGCCTATTATCCAAAACATTTTTGATATCAAATAAGAAAATTTGTTTTATGATCTAATTTACGCAAATTCATTTTCGTATTTGTACAGAATACCTGACGTGAACTATTTATTTTTGTCGGATAGTCGGGCAACTTTGTTACCGTGATAATTTGAAAGTTTTCAATCAAGTTAGGATAATATTTGCTCGAGTTTTATTGCTGCTATGAACAAAAATTGAGCCCTTTCCAAATCGTTTCTCGATAAAATAGCATTTAACGAATTTGGGTACCCTATTGAAAAGATATTAGCTCGTTAGGGGGTCGGAAATGACCTTTTGACAGATTTGCACTTTTTTAATTTTTCTTTCTTCTGATGATAAACTTTATCGCTTACTGAAAATTTTCCAAATCAAAAACTATTTCGCTAACAAATTTATGCTAACTTTTTGAGTTTACTTCGTATAATTATAATTTTTCAAATTCGATTATTTTTCTACTGTTAAAACTACGTAATATAAAATAAACGCTATCAGTATTGCTAATTTAAGATCCGTCATTAATTAAGGTACAAACATTTATTTTTCTATATTTTATGATATCGGAACGGGTTAAACCAAACAACCCATTCCACTGTTTTGAAAATCTATCCACCAATTGTTCATTTTACTACATTTCTTACGTCGAAATCGAAAAATTGAATTAACATCTTTAAACGGTGACCGTCAGGTCGAGTTTTCACCCAAATTTGCAAAGTTCCGATGTGATAATTTTTTTTTAATTCTGGATTAAAAGAGGCGTCCCTTAAGGAAAAGGTAGAGCCGCGATGTGGCAGATTGTGTACATCTTTAATTCGGAACTGCATTTATGAAAAAAAATGTGAAAATTTCATTTTTAATTTTTTATTTCCAATAAGTGTTCTACTTCCTTGCAAAACGTATTATATTTTTCCAATTCCTCAACATATACAGCTTCTGTAAAAACTATCAAAAAAACCGACTTATTCATTAAACTTCATTTCCAACTATAACCCAATAGTTGAATTTTTTTGAACGGCGATATTTATAAACTGTCAGGCAATATCATTTCGACGGGTTATGCGCTAATTATGGGAGAATCATTATCCATTGAAAAATT
This sequence comes from Oikopleura vanhoeffeni, assembly GCA_004367855.1. Classification (NCBI taxonomy): domain Eukaryota; kingdom Metazoa; phylum Chordata; class Appendicularia; order Copelata; family Oikopleuridae; genus Oikopleura; species Oikopleura vanhoeffeni. The sequence continues at coordinate 921,459 of SCLH01000400.1, read as the reverse complement.
TCTTATAATGAACGTTTTTTTTCCAAAATGACAAAAACCAGAGAAAACAGCTTTTTAAGAAACAAAATATTAAAAAACCTCCTGACTTAAGAAAGAAAGTGGCCTATAACACCAACGAAATTTAATAGAGAATTTTTGGAAAAAAATAAATTTTTTAATAAATTACGTGCCAAATGGGACAACCCGGCACCTGCACAGAACCAGTGTTGTAAATCTCTCATTAGTAGTTCAGAAACGCATTTCGATTGACCCTCCAATCTACCGGTTGAAATACGGACAATAATAATAGATTCAGAAACTACACAAACGATTTGGCAACCTGATTTTTTAAGACAGATTTCAAAACAAACATTAAATAAAAAATTTTGCCTGACTTGATTTTGCGAAAAAGATTCCTAATATTTCAAACTAATTCGCTAAAAAAACTAGCAAAACAAATAAAAGAACATGACCTTATGATTTTTTACACAGCATTCCAAGAATATGTAACTGCATTGAAAAAAGTTAAAGTAAGGCTAATCTTTTTTCCCAGTTTTTATATACAGAATTTCAAAACAAAAAACTTTTGAGCGTGAAAATGGCTGAAAATTTGAATAATGTTTTGAAATTTTTTTGAAAATTTTTACGGAATTCAAAAATAAAAGAAGTTCGAAACTGCGATCTTGCCTAATAGATTAAAGACTATCTTAAGGCAAGTAATGTCACATTTTTCTTGGCCCTATCAGCATACATTAAATAAGCACAAAAAAATAAACCAATAATTATTTTCGTAAGTTGAATTTGACGCCGTCTTCCACATCGCTGCCTACATCCATTAAAAGGAATCAAAAAAAAACTATAATAACCAAAACGCAACAAGTATTTTCATTAACCAACAAACATATGATTTAGAAGTATGAACAAAGATTGCGAAAAACAGCAAACAAAACGGGTAACATTATTTGAACATAAATTTAAAGGGAATGGCATTATTTTATTCAATTTCGGCAGCGGTTATTCCCAGAAAATAAGTTATTAAAAATTTAGCCCATCTGAACAAGAAATGAGAAAAATTTTCAAAATATTTCCAAATTATCTCTGACCAAACATACACCACCAAGGCCAGTTCCTGAAGAATGCTCCCTCTTTACGTTGATTCCTGAATCAAAAATTTTGAAAAAATTTCTTAAAAAGCGATAATTCGAAAAATTCCTCCGTAGCTTACAAAAACCGTTTGCCTGGATCAACGAACATAATACCCTTTGATGATATATTGAGAAAAAATTAGCACACCCACCAGTCTAAACAGTTTTTCATCAAGAGCCCATATACCCTTTTCCCAACGGGAACATCCATCTCAAAAAAAACGTTTACTATCTCTATAGCCGCAAATAATATGCGCGTGTTCAGATTCCCACATGAAATGGTTGTTTAAGGTGATTGTAACTGTGATTAGACTTTTATGTCTCCATCGATCAAAACTTTTAGCACAACGAGTCCCAATATACACCAGCACCTTACGCCTAATATTATACTCGAGACATCAGTAAGGACAACTTAGTGGATTTCGAACCCACGCAGCTATAGAGATGTAAGTAAAACAGTTATTTGAGATGGAGTTCCGTTGGGAAAAGGATATCCGTATCTGTCAAATACCTAAGTCGGTCCGACTCCCTTAAACCAGGTTAATAGAATTTTGTTTATTTTAACGTTTGATCATTTTTATCACAAGTTATAGACCGTTCAAAAGTGATGAGCAAATACTCAGCAATTACAACAATTGACATTTAGAACCCCCTTAAATCGACTGAAAATAAGGTTAACTTCAAAATTGATAGAAACGAACTGATCTAAAACTCGAATATCAGCTCAGATATACTTTGTCAACTATAAAAATCTTATACGATAGTGATTTATTTTAATTGTACTTTTTCTCGGTGCTTTCAAACTTGCTTGTTCCCGTTACGTATATTTTCAATGCAATTTTTTTGCACAATTGTAAAAAAATCAGAATCGATTATATTGATAGATTTTTAAGAAGATTTTTCTTCATTTATTTCGAATATTTAGATTTCGATATACTTATAAAATCAAGTTTAGCTTTTTTGCTTTTGAAAACCTCAGAAATTCCCAAAAATTCAACATAAGGATTTCGATTTAGCGCCACCTGCGATAATGTTAGATTTATAATTTTATATACCGTCTCCAGCAATCAGCTTGTAAATGAAAATATATTTTATTATGTTTTTAATTCGGATGATAATATTTAGTTGAAGTGGAGTGTGAATCGAACCAAATGTGTGTAAACCTTCCAAAGGAATTTCGAGAAGACCTGAATCTGAAGCTGTCCGATTGCTTTAATATCGAAGAAAATGGCCGTTTTTGTGCGAATCTGGACTCATGTGGCACCGATTTCAACGTTGTTGTGAGTTAAAACCTAAACTTTTAAAGGGAAATTATTCATCTTGGGATTTGAGACGTTAAGCCAGAGATTTGTTTTTTACCAAGTAGAGTTTCAGACTATTTGGCTGAATTATGTTTATGTTTTGCTAGGCTAAAAATAAAAAACGCCAGCTTTTGCGCTGCTAATTTTTTGGATCTAATAAGAATTTGTTTGTCCACGAAAATTAGAAAAATATCCATAAAAAGCTGATCGATCAGAATGAATAATGTCAGAAAATTTCGAGATAACCACAACCCAGCTATTCAATCCGTTTCGCTTATATTTAATTGCGAAAAAAAATAAACCGGTCGAGTTGGATCCGTCTCATCTGCATCTGAAAATACAATAGATGAAAGTCGAGTTGTTTTGAATAACGAAAAAAACGAATGTGCTTGATAGTGTAGATAGTTCAGCGAATGTGTAGATAGTTCAGCATGTCACATCTTTGCTTATAATCTTACTTTTTTGCAAGAGCTAACTTGAACCCATCAAAACATCAAAATTTCGAAACACGTTGGTGCTTCACATATTTAAATGCATATTGACCAATCAGCGGTGTCAATCAGGTATCAGCAAAAATCTTGAATTATAAGCAAAAATGTGACATACTGTAGATAAAAAGTTTAAACCAAGAAGAATAAAATTAACAAGACAATTTTTGCGTTCATACCGACTTCACATAAAAGACTTTACGGTACATTTAATACCGTATCATTACTTATCAATTTTAATGTATTTTCTCAACAAAGCTTGTTGTATCAACATCACAAATATAAATTTGGAGATACATGTAGTTTTTTACTAAAATCGAAAAGTAATTTAGCTCATCGGATAAAAAATTATTTTATATAATTGTGCTGATAAAATATAGAGCATAGTTTGTGCTGAAGTGCAATAATCTGAGAATTTGTATGAAATTACGCTCAAAGGTTAACCCGTGTGAGCACAGAGCCTATATATAGGCTCAGGCATACTTAAAATCATTTAAAAAGGTCAAAAACATCGTAGAAGTGTTTCGTTCAAATACATTATGAAAAGTTTTGCGGCAATTTCAATAAAATAACTCATTTTGTTTTTGGAAATTTTCTTCAAATATGACGAGGTGTTGAATTTTTAAGATTTTTTTCCAATCTGTTACTTCTAAAGAAAACAAATGCGACCTATAGAGTCACTTATAATTTGAAAATCGCCAGTTTTTAGGAAAGTGTTTTGTGCATGTTTGAAACTAAAAACTAAAATTAATTGGTAAACAGGAACAGATATTTTTTTTCGGAAGTGAAATTTCAAAATTTTCAATTTAAGTATTCCACAAATTTCAACTTTTCCACAGAGTTACTTGATTACTACATCGACCTTGAAATAATATCAGAAGTGCAATTACCTGCTTTTGTAGGGAAAAATAACCATTTTTATGAGAAATCGTGATTTTTTCATCAAAATTTTAGACCTATTAAAAAATAATTTTTGATTGATCATATAAAGATCAAATCGGACCAAACGATGACGTAGGCCAGATCCTTGTGCACCGATTCCGAAAGAAATAATTTGTGAACACCACCGTGAGCTTGTATCATGATATATCAAGTGATATGCTATACCTTGTTTTTGTAACTAAATTTTCTAGAACTTAAAATCTGAATTCTAGAATAAAAAATGTCGGATGCAAAAATAAAACCTTACAACTTCATTATGCAAAAAAACACCAACTACCTTGGGCTATCTGTAATCAACATCGAAAGAAGAGCCTATATCCCTTATTCACACTTTTGTTAATATCCCGGCCCTACTACTTAAAAACACACTACGTTTCCTAATCAGGGCCGAGATATTAACAAAGGTGTGAATATGGGATATAGGCTCTGGTGCCTTGGCGGAACTTGTTTTCTGTCCTCACAGGGGTTTATGTGGTGATTTCAAAAGTTATGACATAAATTAAATCCGAGAATATAGTGAAATTGTAGTAAAAAACAACGCAAAAATTTTAATTAGTATCAAAGATCATCGATAACTTTGTAAATAACTCAATTTGGGCTTTAATTATAAAAACTTGTATCAGATTTTTTGTTTAAATTATTTTTTGTAAAGGGTTTGATCAAAAAATATACGCCACGTTTTTTCAATATCATCTTTAGTTATTACAAACGGCGCTGAAAGTTTGGCCTCTATTTTGTACCTTAGAAATTGAATGTAGCGAAAATAAGCCTTCTTTCATTTATAAAAATATACTTTCTTTAGGTGTCATCGTTTTTCTTGAATTTTTGAAATTTATAGTTTTGCAGCAACCGTGACAGGTTACCCGTCAGTTGAAATCCTATAGCGTTCCGCGTTGAAATTTTAACCTTCATCTCTGATGTAAACCAGTTTTTAAATGCCTAAATTTCAATTTTAACAACAATTGCGGGAGGATTATTTTAAAAGAAAATCAAATAATATTACCAACAAGAACGCCAGCCTGGTTCCACATCTGATTTTCAAACTTTAATTAATTCCAAACTCAATGTTGCTTGAATAAAAAACTTCATCACAATTTTTTTGCAAAGATCACATCAAAATTTAAATTTTATTTTAAACGGACGGTTTCCATGTTTTGCAACCTAATTTTTAGTTAGATAAAGGCGATAAAACAAGATTTTAAATCTGTAACTTTTGAAACTGTTTAAATTTTTTTTAAAAAAACCACTGAATATCTTATTTTAGAACGATACCCACGTCATTTACTCGAATCAAATACTTTATGGCGAGGCCGAGTCGGAGATAAGCTGGAACTGTCTGTATCCAGTGGAAACAATGGCACACCTAGATCTGAGTTCAAAACGGTAACCATTTTATGAGAGATATATTCAGAAATAATTTGTCAGGTTCAAATTTTAGATTTATTTCATACTTCGTATTAATAAGGAATCTGTTTTTTTTTACTCAGTACTTAAAAACTACAAGTTATTCATACATGTTTTTTAAAAAATTGCATTATGCACACTTTAAAAATTCTGACAATATTTGATAAATTTTATATTCGATAGTTTTCCAAGCTAATTTCAATAACTTTGAAAAACTTAAATTTCATTACAATTGGTTATCCTGTGTTTAACTCTTGAGTGCCTCAAGTGAGAATAAAAACGTGCTCTATATCCTTTTACCAACTAAACTCCATCTCAAAAACGTTTAGTATCTCTATAGCGCGTGTTCGAATCCCACTAATGTTTTCTTAAGTATGATTATAAGGTGGCTTGATATTGGGACCGCTATTATTTGATCGATGTGTAATCACTGAAGCAATCACTAAGACAATCACTTAGACAACATAAAAGAGATTCTAACACGCGCTATAGAAAAAGTAAACGTTTTTGAGATTGAGTTTGGTTGGTACAAGGATATATCGATTTATTTAAGTAAAAACGGCAAAATAAATTTTGCTTGACAAAGAAAATTTATATACTAGTAGGTAATTAATTTAAGATAATTACAATTTATTTTCAAGCTTAATGATAGGCAAAAAACAATTTCAAAATTTGAGAAAATTTCGATCTTTGAAAATGAGACATAATGTTTTCCAAAATTTCATACCAAATTTTTTTCTGGGTCAATTTCAGCTCAGAAACTTAAAGTGCTCCGAAAATAAAGAGAATCAGATCTGGTAGATTTTTGCCGTTCTTACCCTATCCTTCATTACCCTACGAATTCATGAACGGTACTTCCTTAAAGAGTATCGAAATTGAAAAATTCTCCCGGTATTCCTCGAAATATTTTATGTATAATATTTCCAAAAATTTCCGAAAATCTTTATTTAAAAATCTATCAAATAATTAGTGAATTTTGTAAATAATCTTCAAATTTTATAAAATTTTAGTAAGATATTTCGAAAATTTATCAAATCAGATTTTTAAAAGGTTTATAGTCTGTGCTAATTAAACAGTAAAAAGACATCAAATCTGATGAAAAATAACATTTTTAAACTTTAACATTGACTAAAATTGCAATTTATATCTTGCAGCACAACATTGAATACTATGCTAAAAATTTTGTTTATCTTACTTTAGTTTTGGTTAATCAATGACAGTGAAAACAAATCACTCAATCATTCGCATTGATTTCTATTAATTTAGCTCTTAAAAATCTGATTTTATTGAAGAGGTGCTATAACTTATAAGTTATGTTATATTCTATAACTTATAGAGCTATAGACATAAGTCTATGGCGACAACCAATTGTTTCAAACATTGTTGTCGGGATATTTCAGAGGAAGAGTCGGCACCTTAGCAATCGGAACCGATCCGATCTTATACTTTACAAATTTTCTTCGAACGCGATCAGAACACATTTTCAGAATTTCAATCCGTATCGAAATTTTCACATGGAAACTCTTTTTAAAAGTGAATATAAAGTAAAAAGGCGAAAGTTAGTGTTTTTAATCAGAAAACATTTTTGACCACAAAATTTCGTCATTTTCAAAATGCTCTGTAAATTTTCACTATTGAAATCGTATCCCGACAATCCGACTCAAAAGTTTCCAAAAATAGAGCAAACGGATTTCAAAAGGTTTTGCTAATAGTATTATACTAATATCAGCTAAAGCTAACGATAACAAGCATAACAAATTAAGTGCCTAATTTTTTTCTCATACAATATTTTTTTTAGAAAAATATGTTTGTTATTACAAATTCCTATCAGAGTCTAGGCTTGAAAAAAATGCTTTTCCCGTTATCACCATTTGTTGATTATGAGATTTCTATTTAAAAGCAATTCTACTACACAACGATTTTTGGCCACTTAACAAAAATGAATATCGACAAAATATACAAAGGAATAAAAGTCTGGAAAAAGGCGAAACTCATATATATTATAATATATTTAAATAAGCTGGGAGAATTTGGCTTATAAATGTAGTTTACTGCTTTAAATTTGAGAATATTCAGACATAAAAATATTTATAAACATTTTGCGTTTTCAAATCAAGTTGAGAATACTTTGACTTTATCATATCCGCAATTAATGTCTGAAGTAAGAATTAAGGCTAAATAATTCTTGCCGAACTAAACCGGCTCAAGTTAAAATATCTTTTGAGAGAGTCTCTGGCAGAGACTCTCTGCTCGTATGAGAACCAAAGTGAAATAGTTACCATCAACCTGAACGCCTACGCGGGCAAATATTCAAAAAAAGGAATAAAGGGATATAACGAGACGAGTCGTGCGATTGGATGGGTCCACTGGGATTCGAACTCCAGCCCTGAGGTCAGAAACGTTTTTGCCATGAACTTCGGTTGGATAAAGGATATAATGCTCCACTTAATCTTCGCTCAAGTAATTCAATAATTTGAAGTGAGAAAAAAAGTTTGAATAAATATTTTTTGTGTTTTGATTCGTGATAATGGTTCATTCACGGTTGCAGTGTTTTTGGTTGCAGTGTGGGTTGTAGTGTCCCAATTAAATTAATAAAATTAATTACACTGAGTGTACCCTTATCCGTATACACCCTTATTCGTACGATGTACCCTTATACGTACGATTTTTGGTCGAGGTGAAAACGCTTATAAGCCTTAACGCCTATGTAGACGTGTACCCTTATCTGAACGAATTTTAGCCGAGCTGAAGTGTACGGATAAGGGTACACCCAGTGTTATAGTTTTATTTCCGTTAGATTCTTATTGCATTACGGTTCTCAATTGAAATTAATTGATCGAAATAAAATGAATAAACTTGCTGATTATAAAATTGCACAGTATAATACGGACTCACTCTATAAATCAAATGAGAATGAGCAAACCATTAACCAAAAGCTTGACTGGACACATTCGTCCTAATCAATAATTATTCTTACTTAAACATTTACGATGCTATTCTTTTAGAATTTTTAGAATTCCTTCGAAGTTTTTTTGCTTGAACAAAGAAAATTTAAAAGCTACAATAATGAACGGTCCACATGGAGTAAAACTTAGGATACTTGTGTCAAAGTTCGGAATGGTATCTACCAAGACACGAAACGAAAATGAAAATGCCCTGTTCTTTTTAATTTATAAACTTCGGACAAATGTGTCAAGTGCAGCTTTTGGTTAATGGTCTGCTCATTTTATAATTAGATTTATAAAGTAAGTCCGTATTAGACTATGTACACTGTGTGGCAGTTCATGTATGAGGCAGTTAATGCAAAGCTTTCACGATGATGAGCCAACTTCGATTACGGCAACTAGCTATTTTATCACCTCGAAATTAAAAAAAAAACATTTAATTCTAATTATGTATTTTTTTCAAAAATTTTGAAAAAAATACGTTATCAAAATTATTTTCAATTTTTTATATGAATAATTATCAGAATGTTCGAAACATGTTTGAACATTCCCCACACAATGTGTTGATAGATAATGACAATTCTAGTTACTAGGTCCTAGTCAGGCTTGTAAAAGGGATGGCTTTTGCGTGGGTTTTTCATCCCCTTTTTGCGTCGGTTTAAGCAAAAGATCGGGGGAAAATGGGGATTGAGATAGGAAATCCGGTTGAGGATCATCTCTTTAACAACCCTGGTTCTACCTGGTAGTATAATCAAATGAAAAAATAAACACTGGAATGTTGGTGCAGAATGCTTAATTTTTCCAAAACATTCACCAACTTAAAAAAACCATGTGTAAGAAATGTTATGTTGATTTTTTTGATACAGAAAACAGCAACCCGTGAAATCATATCAAAATATAATAATGTCAAATAAATGCAATATTTTTATATTTTATCTTATAAATTTCAAGTTATAATTAAAAAAGAAAAGAAAATTTCCTAATAATTTTTCATAATCTTTTGGTCTGCGGTAAGGGTGTCAAATTTTGAATAAACTCAATTTTACAAATATTTTGAAATTAGTTTGTTCGTCTTCGGTCAGTCTTCCGACATTTTTTCAGGAGCTGAAAACTGTGTTGAGTTCCTGCTTTTTTTTTAAGCAGGAAATCACGAAATTTCAGATTCTTGCAAAAAAATAACTGCAGAAACTCGCTCAACATCGAATTCCTGCCCGAAAAATGAATGTAGGAGCTCGCCAAACTTCGAGTTCCTGCAAAAAAGAGATTGTAGGAGCTTTTATAAAAATATTTAATGTGCACAGAATATAATCCTTCATTGAAAAGGATATAATTAGAGACCCTCATTTAGGGTCAGCTAAACTCATGCTGATGTTAACGGTACAAAACGGTATGAAACTTCGATATCCTGAAAAATTGAATGCATGAGCTCGCTAAAGTTTGAGGAAATGCGGGAATTGGCAACATTCGAGTTCCTGAACAAAAAGTGAATGCAAGAGTTTGCCAAAAATATATTTGTAGTTATCATACTTGATACGAATTCTGGTGAACTTCTTCGTGATCGACCATTTAACATACTATCGTGGTATTTTGAAAAATATTTAGAATTTGCCAAAAATGTTCTTAGAACGATAAAAGGATTAGCGCTGTGAATCATCGTGTTCAAAATTATTTACACAAAATCAAATTATGTATACAGAATAACTCTGATCTGATGTTTTTGGACATCAGAAAAGTAGTGGAACGATTGAACTTGATTCGAAAGCTCCAATAATGAAGTGAAATGTTGTTCGATTAAAATAACAAAAAAGGTACACTACAGTTTCTGACAAAATAAAAGATTTCCGGATTTTTATTGAAGGCACTAGATTCTAGTGACTAGAATAAATATAAAAACGAAAACACGGGTTTTAACCAGGTTAACCAGATGGCTAAACAACATTTGAAAAACTGGTAGGTATATCGACAGAAAATGTAAGCTTTTCATGAATTAACTCTGATTCTGGTGTCGATTGTCGGTACGAAGAACTGTTAAAATTATTTTATGGCTGGTTTGGAACCCTCTGAATCATAGAAATGACCAAAAAAATTAAATACATGTACTGTATGTGTTTTAAAAATAAACCATTCGGGAGAATTCTCCCCAAATTATAGACGATTCTCCCGAACACTCGAGATTCTGTTCGCAGAAAAAAAACACATACTGTAGGTCAATAAGTTCTGTCTCCTGATTGACTTGAGATGTTTAAGTGCCTCAAAAATATCAAATATTTTTTATGGAAGTGTTTGATCATCACGATATTAACGACCTAATATATCCGGAAGATATGACAAAAATGTTTTCTAAAATCCCGCTTGACATGTTTAATAAGACCCAATTTAAGGAAATTTTACATCTGCAATTTTTTCAAAGCTATTTTGATAAGGGGGTATTTTATTTTGAACAGTTTGAATGGGCAGTTTAAATGCCCCAAATTTTTCTAAAATATGATTACACTTCAGTTGCGTACTATAACTGTTCGAATTTTGGTAACTTAACAGGGAGTACTGGTCGCATTTAGAGACTCGGACATGAAATTTTCTAGATTGTCTTTGAAATGTTTTTTTTCTGAAAATATGGACAACAATAAGTTGATAAGAAGTCTTTTTATTTTAATTTGTCATGAAAAAAGTATTTTCAAGTACAATAATAATAATATACAGTAATAATATATATATATGTAATATGAAGGTGGGATTGTATTATCAAAAAAATATTTCTATCGTTTTTTCAAAATTTGGGAATTTTTGAGAATTTTAATCGCGGTTTCCGAAAAAACGAAATAAAAAAATGCAAATTGTGGACCTTGATGCTCTGCCCGTATCCTTGAGAATCGTATTCGTACCAGTTTTAATTTTCTGCCATCAAAATACAGGGAGGAGTAGCATTTTCACCGAGGCACTCAAAATAAGGTAAAAAAACAGTTTTTTGCTCATTTAGGCGCCGGATAAAATTTTTATGAGTAAATCGGACCGTAAGGTTCTGCCCACGTTCTCTTTTGTCAATAAAAGCTATGAAAATATTCTCTATCTTGAAAACTCAGGGAGGAGTATGCTTTTGAAGTGAAAATATTAACACTTTTGAAAGGTCGTTCCTGATTGGTCGACCAATCAGAGACCTCCGATTTGTTTTGTGGACGCAAGATTTATGTTCAATTATTCTTGAACTGAAATCCATATGTTCGTGCTATTTCTAGTATTTCATTGAGGCGACGCTGAAACCCTGTTTTTGCCTTAAAATGCGACCAGTACTCCCTTAGGCCCTAAGACTTAAGGGGTTCTATAGGTAGGTAGTACCTACTAGGTACAATTCCCTGGGAATTTTTTGGTAAAATTCAATGTACAACCATCAATATTTGTTACCACATCTATACTTGGAAAAATCTAGCGGTCAATTAAGATGGAAAATTTTTCATTTTAAATTACCGGTTTTCGCGATTTTACTGAAAAATTGCCGGTTTTCAGATTAGCGTTTCTTACGGGAAGATTTTGCAAACATCTTTATAATACTTGAAAAAAGGCCTGACAATTTTGCATATGAAAAAAATGTACAAATTTATAGCAGACCACAGCAAAGATTTTTTTATGTTCCTCTAAAAACGCCCAAAAATGTCAAAATTATTTTGTGTTACCCTTATTCGGTCCAAGATTCAGCAGAAAAAAAATCACACATTTTTTGAATAACCATTTCATGAACTTTTGTGTGTTGATAACGAAAATGAAGTTCATTTTTGAAAAAAAGTGTACAAATCAGAATTAGGGATTTGGGACACTAAGCAAATACACTTAAACGTCAAAATAGCGAATTTAAATTAGTTGCAATCGATTTATCAGACCCGATTAACCTAAAAATAATATGTTGTTTGTTAAATTTATCAAACAAAGACACTTTATTTGTGCATGCAAACTGACAGTGTAGAATTTAGCAGTACAAGTGTCAATGTCAAAATTCATTCACATCACCATTTAAAGTGCCCAAGATTTTCACGTTTTTTAACGCTACGTAGAAAAAGTCAGAATTTTATTTATTTGAGCAGTTAAAGCCGATTTAACTGCCCAAATTGGACACTCAAAGGTCACCCACAAAAATCAGTCAGATAATAAATTTTCGCATTCAGTTCAAAAATGAAAGAAATTATCGCACCTGCTGGATTTGGCCAATTTTTTGTTTCATTCCAGCTTTTTCAAGACAGCACCTATTATCATCCATACGCCTCCTACCCTAAGCTGTCAAAAGATGGCACGATTCGTGGTCGCGTAACTTTACACAATCATCAAAGTTTGGAGCGGGCAACTGTGCAATTACAGCGCTGCTGGGCCACACCTACAATTGTGGAAAATGGAGGATTCGATTTGGTCAATAATTAGTTAGTAGCACTTAAAACTATCCATTTTTCATATCAAAAACCATGTTTTTTTTGAAAAATAAGGTATTTTTCAATATATTGAAAGGGTGCGCAACAGGCTAAATTCCAAGATTGAAATAAATAAAAATTGAAAAAAAGATAGTTCTTAAGGGAGTGGATGTCCCTGATTTGGGGTTTTGCCATGCCAATTCTCGACAAAAAGGCACAGGTAATGATTCAAAAACTTTTGTAACTTGAAGAACAACTCTTCAAGATCATTTTGAAAATTACAGTAATCTGATACTTTGCCACCTACCCAAACACAGAGACTTCAAAATAGACCTTTAAAATCAGACTACAAAACTATCTCCTCTCGCAATTTTGGAGATTTTTCCTCGATTTTCATTCAGAGGCATTATAGCGGCAATACCAATCTGTGAATTTTTTTTATTTTCATGGACGCAATATCAAAAAAATGATATTTTGTTTAAATTTTAATTTTCTTTAAATATGTCATATTTCTTCTTTTGCAGTCTGAGAGTTAAATTTAGCACCAACATGGTTAAAAGTGTTTGAATATTCGTAAAAAGCGAAAGCTAAATATTTTTCCGTCAAATTTTTTTTTCCAGAATCAAGCCGAATTAAATTTATGAAAAAAAGCCAAGATCGATCTCTAAAAACGTTAGTAGCTTTCATTTAACCTATGAACCGAAAATTTATCTCGAAAATTGAGAGAGGAGATAGTTTTTTACGGAGCCCCTAAAACCCGTTTTCTTAAAAATTCGAAAACTCGTTTCCGAGAAAATAAAAGAAAAATCGAAAAAAGCCACGATCAAAGATTGGTATTGCCGCGAGGAGAAAGTTTTTAGTCTGATTTTAGAGGTCTATTTTGAAGTCTCTGTGTTTGGGTAGGTGGCATAGTATCAGATTACTGTACTTTTAAAAATGATCTTGAATAGGAGTTCTTCAAGCTTCAAAAGTTTTTGAATCAAAACCTCTGCCGGTTTGTCGAGAATCGGCATAGCAAAACCCCAAATCAGCGACGCCCTCTCCCGGTGAGTGTCGCTTTTTTTTAACCCTTTATACATGTGTAGAATTTTATATGTAGAATTTATTTGAGATAAATTAATATCGATAACAACTTAAGGGGATTGTGGGTGCAGTAGTTATTTTTGACCACGGTCTCAATTTCAGTATTATTTTTTTGTATCCGACCATCCAGCACATAAGAAATTGATTGCAAGCAAAAAAAAGTTTATTACTATCGAATAATTAATTTTAGAATATCGGATTTGCTTGCAAAATTAATTTATTTATTTACAATTCTAGACATAGGATTAGTCTCAAATTACAAAGAATAATAATCACAGAAAAAAGTTACACCAAATGAAAGTATTTCAGTATTATAATTGTTTGAGATTTTTGCTTCTTTTTCATACTTCAATTTTTTGCCTAATCAATGTAATAATAGCGCGCAATAAAACTGCATAAATAGTGATTGCGAGAAATCTGACAAAAATAATTATAATTCCTTAAATGAATATTTAGCTTAGAAATTCACAAGATATCTGAAAAAGAGAAAAAATCGCATGCAGCGTTCGTGAAAAATAGTCCATTTTTCTAAAGAATTTTACATTTTGCCTATATTTAACTATAGCAAGCAATTTTCAAAAATAATTTTCGGCGAATTAAGATAAATTTATAAAATATTTCTTGATGAGATTGTAGAGAATTTTTTTCTAATCAATACTCAGTAATATCGGCATAATGTGATTTTTGGATACGTAATATTATGAGATAGCTCAATGGAGAGTAAAAGCAGCAATTAGGTTTTATGAATTTAAAGGTTGATGTGATGATATTTTCTAAAAATGAATCAATTTTTGACTTCTCAAGGTTACGACTACAATATACAATTGGAAAATAACGTCCACCTAATTCTCACGAAAGATATTTGAGTTTTAAAAAGAGCTTATTTTTCCAGCACATTGCTGGAAGCACCCACAATCCCCTTAAGGACAGTTGTATAAGAACAGTTGATCAATTATTTCCTTTGTAATTATCTGACTGGTCATTTTTATTATTTTGCTCTCTACCGCCCCTTTTAATTTTTAAGGGGATTGTGGTACTTCCAGCAATGTGCTGGAGAAAATTAAGCTTTCTTAAAACTCAAATATCTTTCGTGAGAATTGAGTGAACGTTTATTTTCCAATTGTATATTGTAGTCCGTAACCTTGAAAAGTCAAAAATTTATTCATTTTTAAAAATATTATCACATCAACTTTAAATGCATAAAACCTAATTGCTGGTATTTTTTTTCCATCGAAGTATACGTCATATCCACGTATCCGAAAATATATAATGCCAATATTATTTGTCAGAAAATAATTTCCTTCAATATTGACTGATAAAATTTTTTAATTCATTTTAATTTGCCTGGAATTTTTTTTGAAAATCATTGCTATAGTTTAATATAGGCAAAATTTACATTATTCACAAAAAAATATCACGCACAACGGTACATGCGATTTCTTTTCTCTTTTTCATAAATCATTTCGATTATCTTAGTAAAATTAAAGACTGAAAAAATTTTAACAATTTTTGTCAGATTTCTCGCAATCACTATTTAATGCAGATTCCGCGCAGTAAATTATTACATTGATTAGGCTAAAAATTTAAATATTGAAAAAGGGAAAAAATTGCAATAATTATAATATTAAAATACTTTCATTTAGTGTTATTTTTTGCTGTGATTATTATTTTTGTAATTTGAGACTATTCGATGTCTGGAATTGTAAATAAATTAATTATTTTTGCAAGCATATCCTATGTTCTGGAACTAGTTATTCGATAGTTAAAATTTTCTTTTTGCTTGCAATCAATTTCTCATGTGCTGGATAATCGGATAGAAGAAAAACAATACCGAATTTGAGACCGTGGTTGAAAATATTTACTGCACCCACAATCCCCTTAAGGGCCTCGGTGCATTTTGACAAATTTGCACTTTTAAAATTTTCTTTCTCTTGATGGAAAACTTTTTGCCACTTCAAAATTTTCGGATAAAAACGTTTTCGAACAAAAAATGCCACTTTTGAGCTTACTTTGTTTAATCTGATTTTGTCAGATCGATTATTTTTACTTTATAAATCGTCCTTTGAAAAAACACTCAAAAAACGCGCGTTTGCTATCGAAGGTGTCTTATTTGAAATTAAATTTATTTTCCATTTTTACTAAGTAGGTAAAACACGGTCTCGATCACTATCGAAAATTTATTGAATTTGTTATTATACGCTTTCTACGTCAAAATCGAAAATTTTAAAAAAGAAGTGAAAAAACGACATTTTAGCACATCAAATAAAAATTTCTTTTCATTAGTTTGATTTATTAAATTTTACGTGGTGAATGAGTCGGCTTACCAATTTGACAAGTTTAATATATTTTGTTTAATTCTGGATAAAAGAGGGCTTCGATGGATTTCTGCCAAACCGTAGTTTCGTTTCAAAAATTATGATTCGAAGTATAAACAAGAGCGAAAAAAGAAAACGAAGACATATTTGAATTAATAAAAAGTGGCATTCGCCATATTTTTAGCCAGTGATATCAAAAAAATTAGTTTGAAAAATTTGAATTCGAAATGAGGAAAATTTTCGAAATATTTTCAAATAGTTTCGACCAAAAATCCCAAAAAAATGTCATTTGATTTTTCTAAAACCATATTAAAAATATGTGGTCACCTACGCGAAAAGTTAAAGTGGCCATTTCGAAAAGTGTTTTTTGTTGATTTGAAACAAATACTGAGAAAAAAATTGATCAAAAAATAAGGCATTTTTTATATAGTGTTCGAAACTTTTTTCAAAATTTCTCATAATATTGAGTTCGAAAAGTTCAATTCGAACTCAAAATTTTCTAAAATACAATAATTCGAAAATTCTGTAGTTACAAAAATTGCCTGGATTATGAAAATTAACTTTGGTGGTATATCCCTTTATCACACTTTGCTTAGAATGCGTTGCCAAATAGGAGAATCAATAGAAGAATTACATACAGTATGGAATATAATTGTTCGAGACCAACAACGGACCAATATAGACGAATGATAATCCGCTCGCTTCATTTCATGCCAGAGAAATTTCCCTTGTTGGTCTCGAACATTTATATTCCATACTGTATAAAAATCGACGTGGCTACGCATTCTAAGCGAAGTGTGATAAAGGGATATTGAGAAGAATATATAAACTCAGTAAAAAGTTTTTCATCAAGAGCCCATATCCGTATCTGTCAAAATGCACCGAGGCCCTTAAGTTGACCCAAGGAATATCATGGTGGCAATTTTTTTTTCAAAACAATTTAGAACGAATAACAAAAAAAATAAAAAAAAAATTAATTTTTTGAATTTTAACCTGTAAAAATACAGTTTTAAACTTATAATCCGTATTTGCATTTTTAATTTTCTAACATTTTATTTATCAACACAATTCCATGATGAAGGAATTCCTCCGTGGGTCCGCTATCATTAAACCCCTGAAAATTTAGTTTATTATGTGCAAAATTCAAGTCAATGCTTAAAATGAGGGTTTTTGGAACGTATTTATGACTACTAGAGGTTCGAAAATGAATATATGTGCTCGTTATCATTGTTTTCGGTGACAATACCCCTCGTTTTGCGTAAGACTTTTCACGAGACGGTTTTCAGCGCCATAAACTACCTTTGGTCCGAACTTTTCATTATTAAAGACGTTTTTATCGGGAAGCTGATTTTATGTTCGGTCGTCCTTGTTATTGTATAGAATCTGTAAATAGTAATTTCTCTGTTAACGTAGGAATGATGTTTGAAATTTTTATGACATTCTCTCAAAATATATTTTATTCTGGCGCTATTGAGCAAATGCTCATAAGACAAAATTCAAAACTAAACGAAAAGAAATAAAACGATGAAGGTGTGGGTTTAAACTGATAATTATATTTTTAACGAATAATTAATCATTTTTAGCTGTCCCATAAAATCTGGCGCGAATGTTAAAATTTTAAACTCTGGAACCGATCACTTTGCTACTTTTGAATCTGGCGTTTTCAAATTTACCGATAGTAAGGTTGTCTATCTTCATTGTCATATAAAAATCTGCTTCAAACAAGCAAGAGCTCCCAACAGCTGTGTAATTGATCCCAAAGAATGTGATGATCGGAGAAAACGCTCTTTGCTTGAAAATACTACCCCGGATACTATTATTAGTATAGGCCCTATAGATGTAGCGAGTGCTAATGTTATAGGAGATTTGGAATCGCTTGGGCAATTTGAAAAGATGATCGAAGAGAAAATAATAGAAGAATTGGAAGATGGGAAAATTAGAATTGATCGTGAGTGTTAATAATACGGTCGCAAAATAAAATGTCTTTCGTATTTTTCGATAATTATAAAACTTTATCGAAAAAGATTTTGGTGAACATTCAGTTAGGTTAGAGCAGAACTTGTGTGAAATCATAAAACAATCTTGGAAAATTATTTTTAACAAAATTGTATGTAAGTAAATGTGAGTTAAACAAAATGTGGTGACTTAATTTGACATTTTAAAGCATACTGTATGGTTGAGGCACTCATCGATCCGTGCGCCAGTTTGAAGTATAGCTTAGTCAAAGAAAAGAGCACTTTTTTGTAATAATTTGATGAAAAAATTTAATTTATTACGTTTTTTATTTGAAGGTTTTACTGTACACTGTGATCGCATTGACCCAACATAGAGCGTATACGCGTCAAAAAATACCTTGTCCGTTTTTGAGGGCCACAGTCGAAAAAACTCACTTGAGGCATTGTTGCCGCAAAAATACAAGTGAGAAACGACTGCAGAATTTTGAGAATTTTAGTGATAAGGTTAGGGTGACAGGATGAGAGCCAGAAGGAGAACGTCATTGCAGAGTTTAGTTTTAGAGGGATATTATATACCGTATTATAAACCGTAAAAATATCATCGTCGACCAAGGGAACGATCAAACTTTTTGCAAAAAATTATTTATGCGTTTTTTTTAGGAATTACAGTACTCAATTACAGTACTCAATTACGGTACTTATTTTCGCAAAAAATCTGAAATCTCTCCAAAACATATTTGAGGCTAATCTACAGAATAAAATAAAACCCTTTTTCCATTACGGTAAAGACTTTACCGTATAGTCGAATCTGCTCCGGAACTTATAATATTGTATAGTGGCCTATACAAAATTAATGTTGTTGAGACTTCAGTTCTCTTGCGCTCTTCGCGCTTATTAGCAAACGAATCACGCTGCACTCCAGGCTCAATACCTCATATGTTTTAATACATACTCATATGTTGTCAATAGTTGACTCAATACCTTATATGTTTTAATCGTTTAAATAATATAGTTTATTTTAAAGTTTTTAACAATTTTTTTAATCATTAGCGAGATAATTTTCTTAATCTTCGCACCAAGGACTTAATTGGGTAGGTTCCTCAATGAAAACCGATAGATAATTGACATTTGATAATCTAACTGCACAGAGCGGAACGGGCGGCTGAGCCATCTTTAACTGCGGTCTTACCCGAGTTAAACTTAATTACAATTTTTTTCAAAAAATAGTGTTTTTCTCGATTGAATTCACTTATTCACTTCATTCGAACCTATTGTTAAATTCCTTATGAAATCAAACAAAGTTCGACACATGACGTCATTTCGAACCAACGCGTTTTTCATTTTTTGAACAAAAAAGTTTTTTCTGTCCCTATATCGCCGAAATTATTTGTCAAATAATTTTCGGCGATATTTGGTCCCCCCTGTATAATGATTTTGAACCAAAGCCATAAAATACTTATTTTATTGTTAACTCCCGTAGTGTCTTTGGACCATCCGTGGTGTTGCATTTAAATCAAGCATATAACCGACGATTCATTATCAACATATATTTTTCACACATGCATCTAATAATATTATACAAAGAATTTTCTACTGTCCTATAAAACATTTTCTAAAAAAATTTATAAAAAATCATCAAATGTGAATAAGAAAATTAAGAACTCTCTCATTTTCGCCGATTCTGACAAAAAGTGCATAAATAACACAAATTTAGGGTTAATTTGACATTTTAAAATTTGAAATATTAAACCGTCACCAATTTGGGTATGTAATCTGCAAAAAAATTGAATGTTTTAAACAAAATTCTCTAGTACAATGACTCTTAAATTTTGTGGACGATTTATTCTCTCTTCTTTCTGTCGCCTACGCATTCTTATGTTATCCTTATTTCGGAAGTTTGGACTTCTAGAACTGCGCTATTTAAACCGGAGGCCAATTTAAAATGCAATAAAAGTCTTAGAAATTCGTGACGATTCTTTTCAGGGGTCTTCCACGTGATTTGAGTACTTTTTGAAAAAAAACATAGTACAGTAATTTGAAAAAAGTACTCAAATTAAGTCAAAAAAATTCAGGGTCAACTTCAAACGTTTTTAAGACTTTTTCTCATTACATGAAATTCTGAATAAAATCACGTGACGAAATAATCCAAAAATAGGTTAAAAATATGTCATAAATAAATCCTTATTTCTTGAAAAATAACATCACGTGACCTTTTTGGAAAATATCATTATGTTCAAAACTCTAAAATTAGGTGTTTATTATCCCACAAAATTTTCGGCGTAATTTGATCACTATTTGTTTACTTAAACCAAAACCTTATTTCCTAATTTGAAGGTCACGTGATCGTTTTTGGACTTTAGTGTAACCGGAAAAAAGTCTTGAAAACTTCTAAGGAACCACTTCACTTCTTTCAAAAATTGATTTAACAATTTTTGAAAAAAAAGTACTATTTTTATCAACCTAAATCCTTAAATATACGGTCACGTGATCATTTCGGGGCTATGGTGTAATGGGAAAAAAGCCTTAGAATTTTTTTCTGATCCCGCTCAAAAGCTTTTTTTGATGATTTAATTTTTTTTGCAAAAAATAAGTACTTAATACAGTAAAAATTTATCCAATAGTCGATCTATCACTTTGAAATTTTTATTGTACATGATTAAGGGTCCTAAATTGCGATTAAAGGCCATTGCAACCACGGATGGTGCAAAAGACACTACGGGAGTTAAACAGCTAACTTATACGTATGATGATGGACTCAATTGCTCAGTTTGCTAGCTGTAGCTGAAAAATCTATACTTTATTAAACCAAATCTATTTAGATTATTAATCTATCTAGATTATTAAAACAAATCTATTTGTGACCAAATTCACTCCTAGTAGTTGATACTACGTTCATCATAAAGTCGACCCTTCCGATTCTTTTGAGGGTACTGTCAAGTCTATACGATGAACTTGAGATTGACCTTGAACTTTGACCGGTCATTTAAGGTCAAATATTGGTCGCCGACCCTAAAGCAAAAAAATGGCTAACCACAAAACGCTAAATTTTCATTTGCCAAAAAATCAGCCGTCTACCACTTAATACGGCTTCGCTAGAACTGGATTCCGGACTACCTGTAAAATTTCGAAAAATTGACCGAAAAATCGAATTTTTTTAGAAAATTTTTGAAGAACAAAAAAATACTTCATCTTAAAATGACGAGAAAAATTCTTTACAAGATAGCTTGAAAACATTGATACCATTTTCGAGTTTTGAAATTCCTTATTGCAAATCGTCCGGTGAGTCCTCATACAGTGTCATTTAAATTTCGTTTAGTCAAATATAACATTCAAAATAAATTCAATTATCCTAATCTAAATTGAAATTGGCAGTTTGTGGAGTGGATAAACAGACCGTCTTTGAGAGAAAGCTAAATAGTTTTATTAAGAATTTTCTGTTTTCAAAACAATTTATTTTACTACTTTGATAAGAATTTAATTCTCTAATTAAAATTTAATCGACATAAACATAATATAATAAATATTTAATTATTCAATGGATCAATTAGGTATGTGATTCTAAATTTCACAGGGATTTTAAATATTATAATATGTAAGTTTTAAATTGAATGAAATCAAATTATTAATATCCGTTCGAAAATGTAGATATTTAAACTCGATGTAGATATATTAAGTCCCGTAGTTGCCGACAATTTATTGACCCGTAGTAACTCCTCGTCATGTGGGACCAGACGTTTTTAATCAAGCATATAACCGAAAATTCATTACCAACATATTTTTTTTATTGTTGATAATAAGAAACTAAAAACTCTCTCCTTTTCCACGATTCTCACGAACAAGTTCATAAGTAATAGGAATTTAGGCTTAAGGGTATGGTGGTTCCTAATTTGACATATTCTCGATGAAATATTAGCTAAACAGGCTTCAAGGATATTTTAAGATTAGCCAGTTTGTAGAACTAGCCTTCATCTTGCCTAAAACATGTGTCAACTTTTTTGATGCATACACTCCCAGACACATAAGCCAGACAAGGAGACCTAAGTCAAAACGGAAAATCTATCTCCTCTCAGGCTTTATTTTGAAATAACCTAAATTTAACATATCCTGTATAATTAGTATTTAAAACTTTTGAGGAGCCTTTTGTCGATAAGTGCTATATTACTTCTAGAATATGCGATAAACACCGTTTTTTCGACTTTGCTCATCGGAAAATCTATCTCCTCCTAGGTTTAATTTCAAAATTCACTCAAATGCAAAACGGTAGCTCGAAACAAATTGAAACTTCTGAGAAGCATTTTTTTCAATTTCGACCCCAAACTCAAAATATGAATTTTTCAAGGTCTAGTGAAAAAATTTCTGAAAAAAAATGTGCTTCGATTTTTTCGAAAGAAGACTCAAAAGAAAGCTGGGAAAACACTGAACAGAAAATTGGCTTACGTCAAGCCCAAATTTTGAAGTTTTAGTGGTCAAATTGAAACATCCGTTATTTTGTACTTAATTTTGAAAAAAATACTCAGAAAAAATAAAAAAAATAAAAAAAAATTTTGTTCTTTTTTGGGTTGTTTTGTGCTTTTAAAACATAAACGATTGATTTGGTTTATTTTTATGACATAATAACTGCAGAAAATGTAAGAACCACCATACGGTATGGACCATACCCTTAATTTGACATTTTCAAATTTGGAGTATAAAACCGTCACCAATTTTTCTGTTGAATCTGCAAAAAATAATTTAATGTTTTTATTAAAATTTCCACAAAATCAGCTTCTTAAGAATGAAAAAAGAACTATTTTTGATGACTAATTTGAGATGACGCGATCGAATTCAATGTTTACATCAGTTCATCCAACTCCGTTTATGGAGCTCTGAAACTTATCAGAACTGGTCAAATATGTTTTCTGGCGTAATCGTAGGCGAACAACGCGAATCTGTTATCCGATTTAAATTTGAGTACTTTTTGAAAAAAACATAGTACCTAAATACGGTAATTTGAGTAAGTACTCAAATTACGCCAAAAAGTTTTGAGGATCAATTTGAAATGTTTTCAAGACATTTTTCTTATCACAGCAAAGGCCAAATAAAATTTCGTGACGAAATAATTGCTAAATAAGGTTTGAAATATGTCATTAATTAGTCCTTATTTCTTGAATAATAAGATCACTTGACGTTTTTGGGCAATGCCGTTATCTTCAAAATTTTTAGATTGAGTGTTTATTCGGCCTCAAAATTTTTCGTCGTAATTTGAGCACTATTTGTGTACTCGAACCAAAACCTAATTTCTCAATTTGAAGGTCACGTGAAAAAAACAGTAGTATTTTGGCCAACCTTATTTCTCGAATATATGGTCACGGGATCATTTTTGGGCTATGGTGTACTGAAAAAAAAGCTTAGAATTTTTTTCATAACGATGAAAGTTTTTTTTTGGTGATTTCAAAATTTTTTGGATAAAATTAGTACTGTGATACAGTGAAAATTAAAAAAAAAAAAGCACAAACGTCAATTATTCAAATAATCAATCGATTTCTTTGTAAATGATCATTCATAAATGATTAGGGGTCCTAAATTGTGATTAAAGGGCATCTGGTCACGCATGACCAGAAAGTCACTACGGGAGTTAAAAATAAAATTTCTCTCATCAGTTTGAAAATAAATGCTAAGGTACCACAACTCATGTAACATGAGTCATGTTCTACAAGTTGTATTTTTTGTAAACATTTTTGATCAAAAACATCAAGTAAAAAAATGCAAAATTAGCTTTTCAAGAATTTTTTATTACTTTTACTTTAGCTGCTGTTTTGTGGTCTTTACTTATCGCACTGATGCTGGCTGCTGTTGGACTTGGTGCAATATTGGTTTATTGGTTACGACAAGATGCTGCAAAAGAAGCTAGTAATTTAGACATTGATACTACATCTAGAGGAACTGTTTCAACTTTTGACCCAACTTCTTAAAAAACTTTGAAATCTTCATAATTTTATATATTTAAAGAACAAATTTGGTCTGGATCTGACCAAAATATTGCTGCTTATTCCATACTGTAAAAATTGTAATAGGAATACGATCTTCAACTCCGAGGCCTAAACGGTTAATATATTCTATACAGCACTTTTTAACACTGGCGTACAATTTACTTCACGGTGAGAAACTCGCAAAAATTTTGAGAACAAAAATTTTGAATCTTGTTTCATGCTGATTAAGTAAATTAATATGGCCAAAAATATATATGTAAAAAGATTTTTATAAAAATGAATTTTGATTTCAGAAAATCACACGAAATTTCTGGACCACTTTTTTCATTGAGAGTTCGAGAAAATAGAGTTTCGCTACTACTGTAAATATATTCTGTGGCTGTAACGAATAATAAATTTCTTGATAATTTGCCATAATATTATTTCTTATCTGGTAAAGCAGCACGCACATAATAAATTGCATCATGTGATGAAAAACCAAAAGTTTGTATCCAAAATTAGCAAAAAAAACTTGAGGGGCGGTATGCAAGAATTCTGAGGTGAAAGGGGTACTAGTCGCTGGAATTGATTTTTCTCGATAAAAACTTAGCCTGGCTTTCAAGAAAGTAATAGGATTAGCTATTTTGTGGAACTAGCCTTCAGCTTGCGTAATATATGTGCGAAAATTTTTTGCATGCATACACTCCCAGACACATTAGCGAGACAGGGAGACCTAAACCAAAACGGTAAATATATCTCCTTCTAGGTTTTATTTTGAAATAAATTTGCTTCGATTTTCTCGAAAGTAGGCTATATATTGAAGTTTTAGTTGTTTAATTGAAGCTAACGTTATTTTTGAACTTCATTTAGAAAATTTAGAATTTTTTTTGATAATTTGGTCGGTAGTACACTTGTTTATCACCTCAAATAAAATTGGAGCATTTTCAAAGCCCCAAAGGCCTCATAAATCAGGGACTAGTATCCCCCTTAAGCCATTCGTCAGATATTACAATTGGATTTTCTGAATTTTCCAGCATGGTCTTAATTCCAGTTTTCGAAGAGAGCTACAACCAGAAGAACTCATATTTTAGTCCAATGTTTCTCTAGTTGTTTCTCTAGTTGTACTCCTACTGATATAATGTTATTACAGTAAGTTGCTTATATATTCTAAGAGATATATCGGTTTGAAATTTTTAAATTCTCATGATGACTCATATTTACGATAGTAAAAATAATTTGAATTGGCTCAAATGGTAAGGTGAATGACATTTTTTGTCTCCAAAATTTTTTCTCTGATGAAATCGTATATTTTCTTGAAACTTAGAGAAGAATTTGGAATGTTTAGTTGACATTTGTTTGTGTTCACCAAAATCCGGCCCTGAAAACAGCATCAAAATGACCATTTTTTTAATTTTAAATCTTTAATTTTACCCCTCGAATTTAGAGGTATTTTTCTGAAAACTAACTCAAGGTCAAATTCAGCAAGCCGCGTCTTTTAAGACAGGTCTCGGCTCTTTCAACCTAAGGGTTTTCCAGTAACTGGCAATTAACCGGTTTTTTGACCAAGATTTGACGGTTTCTGACCTGAAATGAAATTTTTCAGAAATTTAATTTTGTTTTCAAAATCTCATGATATCAAACAGAGTTTGCGGGAAAGAATGTTCAATTATAATGATATGTTTAACTTTAATTTAAAAATAACCAGAAAACCGTAAAATGCTCTTTATCGCCACTAGGAGGATGGATTTTTTTTTAATATATCAAATTTTCATTTTCAGGATCAACTTAACAAGCAAATAAAATTTGAATGCGATATGTATAATATTTCTAGAGTCATACAGTATGTGTTTATTTTACTTGTGAAATGAAAATTGTCATTAAGGTAATTACGGCCAATAAAAAATGGGAGCTAAGTGAATTATATTTTCAAACCCTTGACATCGGCTATAGCTTGGCTTTCAAAATGAAATCCACCTAGTTACCATTTTTAATTGGCTGTAATTACCTAAATGACAATTTACATTACGCAAGTAAAAAAAACACTTACTGTAATTTGTACGAATTATCCCGTTTAAAAGTTAAGAATTATTATCTGAATTATTGTTTGTTGTCTTCGAAATGCCGTCTTTGGTCAAAAACATCAAATTGTATCTTATCAAATAAAGATAAATTTTAAACAGTTGTGGTAAACCTTCCTTATGCGTTTTAAGAATCATCGTTTGAAAATAAGAACATAGTTTCATCGTGTTATACAGCTATAAACATATACCACAATATTGTTTTTAGTTGTACTCACATATATCCCTTCATCACTTTTTGGTTAGAATGCGTAGCCACTACTCCTTTTAACGTGTGATTTCAACGTTGTGGCTACGCATTCTAACCAAAAAGTGATTAAGGGATATAGACTATATCATATAGTGTATATTTCTATAAAAAAGATGATAGCATCTATTTTTCTTTTGTAATAAAATATAATGGAATTACACTATTTATAAAGTTGAATTACAGTAGATATGCAATTTGTTTGATTTTATGATTATATTTTGAATTCGTGCTTTTAAAATCTCTACTATAATTTATAGTTTATAAATCAGCAATAATCTCGAAATATTTATAAACCAGTTAATCGAAAATTATAACGTCAATTATTATTTTGTATTTAATTTATTAAATAATTTTTGAGGTTTACATTTGAACTAAGGCAAATATTTATATTTCATTTTTGTCAAAAACAAATAAAGTATTCATTTACAGTTAAATTTTCTTAATCTCCGCCAAATTGTCATATTCGTCTTTTTTAACATATTTTAGGGACAGATTGCTCGACTCCTCTACTTTTAATGCATTGGTGGATGGCCTCGCTGTTGAATAAACAAAAACCTTGAGACAACTTGAAGCACTGAGTGGAGATTATCTTCAGAAGATTCTTTATCCGCTCAATTTGCTAGTGATGGTTTGACAGGATCAGGTGCACATGGAACGTAGTAAAACTTACTAAAATATTTTCACTGGAATAATGTTTATAACTGTTCATGATCCCCCCTTCTGTTCTACAAATATTTTTTTTTACTTAAAAGACATACGAATAAATGCATAGTACAAAAAAAAAGTTCAGATTATTTCCCGCTAATATAACCACAGAGCTATTTTCAACCAGACAAGTATACTGGTGGTTAAATACGATTCCAGGTTTCTATGTCGTTTAATTCTGTCTGAATATTATTGAATATATACTGAATATATTATACTGTATATATACTGTATATATTATATACATCATCAATATACCTATTTTATTCGATATTGTTTATTATTGATTATCAAGAATTATCTAGAATTTCGTGGATTTATGTTCAATTATAATTGCCAATTTTATAAATTCCACATTATTTACATCATTTATGTATTGACTTTAAATTATAAGTTACTCATTTTCAGCTTTTTTGAAAATGTATAAAAAAACAATTTCTCAAAAAAATCACAAATCGTCCATGACGATATTATAATGAATAAAAGTTATTATATAAAAACATAGTACACTGGGTGCACCCTTATCCGTACGCACCCTTCGATGATACCCTTATCCGAACGATTTTTGAAAGTGACGAAACACCCTATCGTACGCCCTTATCCGTACTGTAAAATAAGAGAACAATTTCCAGATTTTCGAAAATTTCTCGATTTTTGAAAAAAATGAAATAACTACTAACTTGGACGTTTTTAAACTATTTTAGTAATATAGACTTTACAATGCAATAAATAAATTTTTATGGTTTTTGAATAAATAGTTATTTTCATTCTTTTCTTGGTTGNAAAATTCATAAAAACATAGTTATTGTCGAAAATTTTAATTTTTTTTCTCAATAAACCGTGATCAAAAATGTCACACGCAGCGATTTTACAATGAAAAGTAATACACGTGTAAATCTCATAACAAATAATAAAAATTTGTCCGCAAATTTGTCTCACTCTTGTTTTCTAATAACACGATTCTAGATTTCAAGTTCAAAGTTTCGCGTGTTATATTTCGGTGCGCATTTTTGTTGATATTAACTCGTAGACTTCAGACATGAATCTGTACCCAGACTCGATTTTAGCCAACGCGTCGCCACACTTTTAAATCGGCCATATTCGGCAAAGTTTCATTATCAACATTCATTTTTCAATAGCTTAAAATAATATTCAGCCAATTTGCTATACAAATGAAAAACAAAATAAAATTTTAAACAAATTTAAAGGCATTTAATGAGGTTAAGAAAACGAAAAATTGCGAAAATTACCTCCTGTTACAGACAAAAGTGCAATAATAAGATGAAATTAAACCTCAATTTATATTTGCAATTACCGCATATAAAACTTCAAATGATTTTTTATTGCTCTGTCTAAAAATAATTATATGTTTTCCACAAAATTCTCTAGTATAATGACTCTTAAATTATTTTGGAATCTAATTTCTCGTGGTGAGAAAGAAAGAGACACACGCCATGAACTCCTCACTTTTTCTTATGTAATCAGTGTTCCGGAAGTTTGGACTTCTAGGACTTCTTTATTCAAACCGGAGGCCAATTTAAAATACAATAAAAGTCTAAAAAATTCGTGACGATTCTTTTAAGGGGTTTTCCACGTGATTTGAGTACTTTTTAAAAAAGTCATTGTGCAGTAAATTAAAAAAGTACTCAAATTACGTCAAAAAAATTCCAGGGTCAACTTCAAACGTTTTTAAGAACTTTTTCTCATTACACCAATGTCCGTATAAAATCAGGTGACGAAATAATTCAAAAATAAGGTTCCTTTTCTCGAAAAATAAGATCACGTGACGTGTTTGGAAAATATTATTATGTTCAAAACTCTTAAATTAGGTGTTTATTGGCCCAAAATTTTTCGGCGTAATTTGATTACTATTTGTTTACTTTCACCAAAACCTTATTTCCTAATTTGAAGGCCACGTGATCGTTTTTGAACTTTGGTGTAATGGAAAAAAATTCTTAAAAACTTCTAAAGAACTTTTTTACTTTTTTCAAAATGTGATTTAAGCAATTTTCGAAAAAAAACAGTACTATTTTTGCCGACCTTATTTCTTGAATATACGGTCACGTGATCATTTTCGGGCTATGATGTAATGAAAAAAATGTCCTAGAATTTTTTTTTGATCACAATGAAAGGTTTAATTTTATGATTTAAAAAAATTTTGCAAAAAATAAGTACTGTAATACAGTAAAAATTTATCCAAATAGTCGATCTATCACTTTGAAAATTTTTATTTGTACATGATTAAGGGTCCTAAATTGCGATTAAAGGCCATTGCACCACGGATGGTGCAAAAGACACTACGGGAGTTAAACAGCTAACTTATACGTATGATGATGGACTCAATTGCTCAGTTTGCTAGCTGTAGCTGAAAAATCTATACTTTATTAAACCAAATCTATTTAGATTATTAATCTATCTAGATTATTAAAACAAATCTATTTGTGACCAAATTCACTCCTAGTAGTTGATACTACGTTCATCATAAAGTCGACCCTTCCGATTCTTTTGAGGGTACTGTCAAGTCTATACGATGAACTTGAGATTGACCTTGAACTTTGACCGGTCATTTAAGGTCAAATATTGGTCGCCGACCCTAAAGCAAAAAAATGGCTAACCACAAAACGCTAAATTTTCATTTGCCAAAAAATCAGCCGTCTACCACTTAATACGGCTTCGCTAGAACTGGATTCCGGACTACCTGTAAAATTTCGAAAAATTGACCGAAAAATCGAATTTTTTTAGAAAATTTTTGAAGAACAAAAAAATACTTCATCTTAAAATGACGAGAAAAATTCTTTACAAGATAGCTTGAAAACATTGATACCATTTTCGAGTTTTGAAATTCCTTATTGCAAATCGTCCGGTGAGTCCTCATAATCATGTCATTAAATTTCGTAGTCAAAAACACATTCAACAATAATTCAATTATCCTAATCTAAATTGAAATTGGCAGTTTGTGGAGTGGATAAACAGACCGTCTTTGAGAGAAAGCTAAATAGTTTTATTAAGAATTTTCTGTTTTCAAAACAATTTATTTTACTACTTTGATAAGAATTTAATTCTCTAATTAAAATTTAATCGACATAAACATAATATAATAAATATTTAATTATTCAATGGATCAATTAGGTATGTGATTCTAAATTTCACAGGGATTTTAAATATTATAATATGTAAGTTTTAAATTGAATGAAATCAAATTATTAATATCCGTTCGAAAATGTAGATATTTAAACTCGATGTAGATATATTAAGTCCCGTAGTTGCCGACAATTTATTGACCCGTAGTAACTCCTCGTCATGTGGGACCAGACGTTTTTAATCAAGCATATAACCGAAAATTCATTACCAACATATTTTTTTTATTGTTGATAATAAGAAACTAAAAACTCTCTCCTTTTCCACGATTCTCACGAACAAGTTCATAAGTAATAGGAATTTAGGCTTAAGGTAGGTGGCCAATTGAACATATCTCGATAAATATACTAAACAGGGTCAAGGATTATATTAAGATTACAGTTGTAGAACTAGCCTTCATCTTGGCCTAAAACAGCAAACTTTTTTGGATCATACACTCCAACACACAGCACCAAGAGACTAATCAAAACGAAACCTATCCCTAGCTTATTTGAAATAAACCTAAATTTACATATCTGATAATGAGTATTAAAACTTTTGAGAGCGTTGTCGATAAGTGCTATCTACTTTTCAATATCGATAACCACCGGTTCGACTTTTGCTATCGAAAATCATCCTACGGTAATTCAAAATCACTCAAATTTTGCAAACAGGGAGCCGAAACAAATTGAAACTTCTGAGAAGCATTTTTTTCAATTTCGACCCCAAACTCAAAATATGAATTTTTCAAGGTCTAGTGAAAAAATTTCTGAAAAAAAATGTGCTTCGATTTTTTCGAAAGAAGACTCAAAAGAAAGCTGGGAAAACACTGAACAGAAAATTGGCTTACGTCAAGCCCAAATTTTGAAGTTTTAGTGGTCAAATTGAAACATCCGTTATTTTGTACTTAATTTTGAAAAAAATACTCAGAAAAAATAAAAAAAATAAAAAAAAATTTTGTTCTTTTTTGGGTTGTTTTGTGCTTTTAAAACATAAACGATTGATTTGGTTTATTTTTATGACATAATAACTGCAGAAAATGTAAGAACCACCATACGGTATGGACCATACCCTTAATTTGACATTTTCAAATTTGGAGTATAAAACCGTCACCAATTTTTCTGTTGAATCTGCAAAAAATAATTTAATGTTTTTATTAAAATTTCCACAAAATCAGCTTCTTAAGAATGAAAAAAGAACTATTTTTGATGACTAATTTGAGATGACGCGATCGAATTCAATGTTTACATCAGTTCATCCAACTCCGTTTATGGAGCTCTGAAACTTATCAGAACTGGTCAAATATGTTTTCTGGCGTAATCGTAGGCGAACAACGCGAATCTGTTATCCGATTTAAATTTGAGTACTTTTTGAAAAAAACATAGTACCTAAATACGGTAATTTGAGTAAGTACTCAAATTACGCCAAAAAGTTTTGAGGATCAATTTGAAATGTTTTCAAGACATTTTTCTTATCACAGCAAAGGCCAAATAAAATTTCGTGACGAAATAATTGCTAAATAAGGTTTGAAATATGTCATTAATTAGTCCTTATTTCTTGAATAATAAGATCACTTGACGTTTTTGGGCAATGCCGTTATCTTCAAAATTTTTAGATTGAGTGTTTATTCGGCCTCAAAATTTTTCGTCGTAATTTGAGCACTATTTGTGTACTCGAACCAAAACCTAATTTCTCAATTTGAAGGTCACGTGAAAAAAACAGTAGTATTTTGGCCAACCTTATTTCTCGAATATATGGTCACGGGATCATTTTTGGGCTATGGTGTACTGAAAAAAAAGCTTAGAATTTTTTTCATAACGATGAAAGTTTTTTTTTGGTGATTTCAAAATTTTTTGGATAAAATTAGTACTGTGATACAGTGAAAATTAAAAAAAAAAAAGCACAAACGTCAATTATTCAAATAATCAATCGATTTCTTTGTAAATGATCATTCATAAATGATTAGGGGTCCTAAATTGTGATTAAAGGGCATCTGGTCACGCATGACCAGAAAGTCACTACGGGAGTTAAAAATAAAATTTCTCTCATCAGTTTGAAAATAAATGCTAAGGTACCACAACTCATGTAACATGAGTCATGTTCTACAAGTTGTATTTTTTGTAAACATTTTTGATCAAAAACATCAAGTAAAAAAATGCAAAATTAGCTTTTCAAGAATTTTTTATTACTTTTACTTTAGCTGCTGTTTTGTGGTCTTTACTTATCGCACTGATGCTGGCTGCTGTTGGACTTGGTGCAATATTGGTTTATTGGTTACGACAAGATGCTGCAAAAGAAGCTAGTAATTTAGACATTGATACTACATCTAGAGGAACTGTTTCAACTTTTGACCCAACTTCTTAAAAAACTTTGAAATCTTCATAATTTTATATATTTAAAGAACAAATTTGGTCTGGATCTGACCAAAATATTGCTGCTTATTCCATACTGTAAAAATTGTAATAGGAATACGATCTTCAACTCCGAGGCCTAAACGGTTAATATATTCTATACAGCACTTTTTAACACTGGCGTACAATTTACTTCACGGTGAGAAACTCGCAAAAATTTTGAGAACAAAAATTTTGAATCTTGTTTCATGCTGATTAAGTAAATTAATATGGCCAAAAATATATATGTAAAAAGATTTTTATAAAAATGAATTTTGATTTCAGAAAATCACACGAAATTTCTGGACCACTTTTTTCATTGAGAGTTCGAGAAAATAGAGTTTCGCTACTACTGTAAATATATTCTGTGGCTGTAACGAATAATAAATTTCTTGATAATTTGCCATAATATTATTTCTTATCTGGTAAAGCAGCACGCACATAATAAATTGCATCATGTGATGAAAAACCAAAAGTTTGTATCCAAAATTAGCAAAAAAAACTTGAGGGGCGGTATGCAAGAATTCTGAGGTGAAAGGGGTACTAGTCGCTGGAATTGATTTTTCTCGATAAAAACTTAGCCTGGCTTTCAAGAAAGTAATAGGATTAGCTATTTTGTGGAACTAGCCTTCAGCTTGCGTAATATATGTGCGAAAATTTTTTGCATGCATACACTCCCAGACACATTAGCGAGACAGGGAGACCTAAACCAAAACGGTAAATATATCTCCTTCTAGGTTTTATTTTGAAATAAATTTGCTTCGATTTTCTCGAAAGTAGGCTATATATTGAAGTTTTAGTTGTTTAATTGAAGCTAACGTTATTTTTGAACTTCATTTAGAAAATTTAGAATTTTTTTTGATAATTTGGTCGGTAGTACACTTGTTTATCACCTCAAATAAAATTGGAGCATTTTCAAAGCCCCAAAGGCCTCATAAATCAGGGACTAGTATCCCCCTTAAGCCATTCGTCAGATATTACAATTGGATTTTCTGAATTTTCCAGCATGGTCTTAATTCCAGTTTTCGAAGAGAGCTACAACCAGAAGAACTCATATTTTAGTCCAATGTTTCTCTAGTTGTTTCTCTAGTTGTACTCCTACTGATATAATGTTATTACAGTAAGTTGCTTATATATTCTAAGAGATATATCGGTTTGAAATTTTTAAATTCTCATGATGACTCATATTTACGATAGTAAAAATAATTTGAATTGGCTCAAATGGTAAGGTGAATGACATTTTTTGTCTCCAAAATTTTTTCTCTGATGAAATCGTATATTTTCTTGAAACTTAGAGAAGAATTTGGAATGTTTAGTTGACATTTGTTTGTGTTCACCAAAATCCGGCCCTGAAAACAGCATCAAAATGACCATTTTTTTAATTTTAAATCTTTAATTTTACCCCTCGAATTTAGAGGTATTTTTCTGAAAACTAACTCAAGGTCAAATTCAGCAAGCCGCGTCTTTTAAGACAGGTCTCGGCTCTTTCAACCTAAGGGTTTTCCAGTAACTGGCAATTAACCGGTTTTTTGACCAAGATTTGACGGTTTCTGACCTGAAATGAAATTTTTCAGAAATTTAATTTTGTTTTCAAAATCTCATGATATCAAACAGAGTTTGCGGGAAAGAATGTTCAATTATAATGATATGTTTAACTTTAATTTAAAAATAACCAGAAAACCGTAAAATGCTCTTTATCGCCACTAGGAGGATGGATTTTTTTTTAATATATCAAATTTTCATTTTCAGGATCAACTTAACAAGCAAATAAAATTTGAATGCGATATGTATAATATTTCTAGAGTCATACAGTATGTGTTTATTTTACTTGTGAAATGAAAATTGTCATTAAGGTAATTACGGCCAATAAAAAATGGGAGCTAAGTGAATTATATTTTCAAACCCTTGACATCGGCTATAGCTTGGCTTTCAAAATGAAATCCACCTAGTTACCATTTTTAATTGGCTGTAATTACCTAAATGACAATTTACATTACGCAAGTAAAAAAAACACTTACTGTAATTTGTACGAATTATCCCGTTTAAAAGTTAAGAATTATTATCTGAATTATTGTTTGTTGTCTTCGAAATGCCGTCTTTGGTCAAAAACATCAAATTGTATCTTATCAAATAAAGATAAATTTTAAACAGTTGTGGTAAACCTTCCTTATGCGTTTTAAGAATCATCGTTTGAAAATAAGAACATAGTTTCATCGTGTTATACAGCTATAAACATATACCACAATATTGTTTTTAGTTGTACTCACATATATCCCTTCATCACTTTTTGGTTAGAATGCGTAGCCACTACTCCTTTTAACGTGTGATTTCAACGTTGTGGCTACGCATTCTAACCAAAAAGTGATTAAGGGATATAGACTATATCATATAGTGTATATTTCTATAAAAAAGATGATAGCATCTATTTTTCTTTTGTAATAAAATATAATGGAATTACACTATTTATAAAGTTGAATTACAGTAGATATGCAATTTGTTTGATTTTATGATTATATTTTGAATTCGTGCTTTTAAAATCTCTACTATAATTTATAGTTTATAAATCAGCAATAATCTCGAAATATTTATAAACCAGTTAATCGAAAATTATAACGTCAATTATTATTTTGTATTTAATTTATTAAATAATTTTTGAGGTTTACATTTGAACTAAGGCAAATATTTATATTTCATTTTTGTCAAAAACAAATAAAGTATTCATTTACAGTTAAATTTTCTTAATCTCCGCCAAATTGTCATATTCGTCTTTTTTAACATATTTTAGGGACAGATTGCTCGACTCCTCTACTTTTAATGCATTGGTGGATGGCCTCGCTGTTGAATAAACAAAAACCTTGAGACAACTTGAAGCACTGAGTGGAGATTATCTTCAGAAGATTCTTTATCCGCTCAATTTGCTAGTGATGGTTTGACAGGATCAGGTGCACATGGAACGTAGTAAAACTTACTAAAATATTTTCACTGGAATAATGTTTATAACTGTTCATGATCCCCCCTTCTGTTCTACAAATATTTTTTTTTACTTAAAAGACATACGAATAAATGCATAGTACAAAAAAAAAGTTCAGATTATTTCCCGCTAATATAACCACAGAGCTATTTTCAACCAGACAAGTATACTGGTGGTTAAATACGATTCCAGGTTTCTATGTCGTTTAATTCTGTCTGAATATTATTGAATATATACTGAATATATTATACTGTATATATACTGTATATATTATATACATCATCAATATACCTATTTTATTCGATATTGTTTATTATTGATTATCAAGAATTATCTAGAATTTCGTGGATTTATGTTCAATTATAATTGCCAATTTTATAAATTCCACATTATTTACATCATTTATGTATTGACTTTAAATTATAAGTTACTCATTTTCAGCTTTTTTGAAAATGTATAAAAAAACAATTTCTCAAAAAAATCACAAATCGTCCATGACGATATTATAATGAATAAAAGTTATTATATAAAAACATAGTACACTGGGTGCACCCTTATCCGTACGCACCCTTATCCGTACGATG
>SCLH01000400.1:859023-871508 GCA_004367855.1 Oikopleura vanhoeffeni | reverse complement strand
GTGACACTTTTCGAAAAAAAATTCAAGCTTGAATTGTTTAACATAAAAAAATCATTTTAGCTTACCAAAAAAGTTGAGGAAATCGGAAGAAATTTTCTGAATGAATATTTCAAAAATTCCGATAATTCTGGAGTTATGGCCAAAAGTGCTGCCGGAACTATCGCTTGCTTATATTTATATGATTGGGTTTATCACAACGATATAGCTGCTGGCGCAAGGATAAAAACTGGAATTTTTGATTTTGTGAAGAGTTTGCCGTATTTGAAAGAAAAAATTCGAGTCGAAATCGAGAAAGAAAAAAAGGAGCTTCAAAAATCTCTACAAAATGTAAATTTCGATAAAATTCATGAAAAAATTAAAATAAACTAAAAAATAGGTGTGACAGGTCCCGAGTCGGGGGGACTCCCGACTCGCGATTGCGAGACCATCTCGTTGACAATTATTGGCAAAGAGCAAATAGTGTCTGATTTTCAGAAAATATTTGTTCTCTAACGAGAAATATTTCGGATATTTTATGAAATTTGGAACGCGAAATGTCAACTTCAAAAATATACAAATAAAAAATAAACTTGCTGATAAAATTATTCTTATGAACAACTTTTGAAGATACATTTGTATACATTTGAAAAGGCAAACAAATGAAAAGTTTTTTTATTTACTAAATCTTTAAAAGTTAACATTGTAAATTTATTATATGATTCTTATGAAAAATGACTATTTAGACTGTCATCCAAATGATTATTTATATGCTGTGCTCCAGATTGAGCTCCGCGTTTCTCATGAAATAAGTCGTCATTTTCTTGATTGCTAAACAATCAAAATACCGTAAATAAGCTCAAAATACGATTTTTAGATAATTTTTGACCCAAATCGGGTAATTTGAAAAAAGTGGTATGTGCAAGTTCTGCCCGATAAATTAAAGCCTAAAATCAATCGTCATGCCCGAAAACTCAGGGAGGAGATATATCGAAAATGATGCCTATGTTTCAAATTTTATCGTGACGTCACAAGATAATACATAGTCCAATCACATCACTCGATTGTCGAGAATACGATGATTTCATTGGTCACTTTCTCTTTTTGTAACGTAGTGATAAATTTCGACACATGGGCATCATTTTTGATATGAAGAGAGATATATCCCCTATTCACACTTTTGTGAATATCCCGGCCCTACTTCTCAAAAACACACTACGTTTCCTAATCCGATATCCCTTTATCACTTTTTGGTTAGAATGCGTAGCCACAACGTTAAAATCACACGTTAAAAGGAAGCGTGGCTACGCATTCTAACCAAAAAGTGATAAAGGGATATTGAAGAAATAATTTCATCAGTTTTATAAGCTCGTTTCTGATCGAACTAGCCATCGGATGGCTGCCATCCGTGAACTTCGATTTTTAAATGTGCGACGTTTTTGTTGGGATAAATCAGAGGGAAACACTATTTGGGCACATAATTTGTATTTTTCCATCAATAATTAATTGAAAAATCTGATTTAAATTTTTTAAGCGATAACCACCTAGTCATTTTATTATTATTTCTGAAATTAACACTGCGAAAACGTTTTAATTTTAGAATGGTGCTACTTCATGGGTTACTGAAATGCCACTCGAAGGAATGTCAACTGAATCCTTAGTTAAATTAATGCAAGAATATGTCGATTATGATACGGTGGATTGGGAAGCGGGTAAAATCAGTGGAACCACATTTACTAACGATCCGGACGTCTCAAAAGTATGTTCGTATATTTTCAATGAATTTGGCTATACAAATCCATTACATCCAGATATTTTCAAAAGGCATAGGATTTGAACCAACAACTGCGATTTGTAAAAAGTAAAATAAAATATAAAATTTGATTAAATGGATTAAGGGCCCTGGTTGATAGATCCTGACTATGAAAAAATCAAAAGCCTGTCTTTAAGAATACGCTTATGAAATTGGCTCAAATTTAAGCGTCCAATCAATCACATTCTCGCATTTATCATCATTCGAATCGGATAGGCCCAAAAGTTTTGGGCCAAAACCTTTCGCAAAATTTACTATAGTCTTAGACTATTAGTCTATACTGTACAAAGCTAAAAATAGGGCAGATGTGCCGCGAAAAGTAAACATGGGCGCTCAAAAATTTGATATTAACCTAGTTTAATTAATAACAGTGAATTATTAACTAAGTGATTTCTATACTTTAAGTAAGCTTTTTTAAGGAGGTTGTGGGTGCTAAATGTTCGTAATATACAAGCAATTAGACAAGCTGAAATTTAGCAAATTTAAAAATTGGTGGATTACGAATACGATAAGACCTTTTTAAATTCGATGGTCTCAAATTTTTTTCATTTTGTGCTCAGTGGGTTCGCCGTAAGCGAAAATGAATTTTGAGAAAAAAAAATTTCTTTAAAAACTCAGCACAAGGTGGCAGGACGCGTTAAAATTTCAAAAAATCGAAAAAAAATCTACGCGTGATTATAATTGAACACACTGAGCACAACATGAAAGAAATCTAAGACCATCGATTTCAAAAAGGTCTTATCGTAGTCGAAATCCACCATTGCTGTCTATTCATGAAGGTAACTATAAAAAATAAACATTTTCCCTACCAGCTATCCTCATGGTTTGAATTTACATATGCATATTCAAATGTATCAACTCCTACAATATCTACAACGTTGTAGCCATTTCAAATTGATTGCAGTTGGCTAGATTTTACACTCACAAGTTCTGAGCAACAACCGTTTTAGAAATTTCTGAATAGAGAAATATAAAAAAATTAATTTTTGAACATTTTCGAAATATAAAATAGTCACAATTTGTCAGCCGAGGGCTCTGAATTGATTTAATATCGTGGTATATCCTTTTACCGACGGAACTCCATCTCAAAAACGTTTACTATCTTTATAGGCTATAGCGCGTGTTCGAATCCCACTTATGTTGTCTTAGTGATTGTCTTAAGTATGATTATAGGCGAGGATGCTTGATATTGGGACCGCTAAATTTGATCGGTGTGTAATCACTCAAGCAATCACTTAGACAACATTAGTGGGATTCGAACTCGCGCTGAAGAGATAGTGAACGTTTTTCAGATGGAGTTCCGTTGGTAAAAGGTTATATCGTCGTACATATATCGTCGTATATGAACAATATAGACTTTGTATTAGAGAGATGTTTTATACTCTACAGAAATTACGCAAATTTCAGAATTAATTATCCTGTTCAAAAGTCTACGAAAAATGGAAGCCGAAATTCTTGCTATGTGTCTACATCTTTATAATGCGCCACCAAAAGCCTGTGGTCTTCTCACAGCTGGTAATTAGCTTAACATGGTTTTTATCGATTCATAACGTTATTTTTAAGATTATTTATGATCACTTTGGGCTTGTTAGGTTGTTTATACTCATTAAAGATAACTTGTCATATTTAATGAACCGTACGAATAAATTTAAGTACTAACTTGAAGATTTAGAGAACACGAAATTGTGGTTAGGCTGTAAAGAATTGACAATGTCACTGTCACATACACTTTGGTTACATACACCATTGTCACATACACATTCTCTCGAGAAAATCTGATTATATTTATCAGATTGAACTCTGTGGATAATTGTATAGACCAACTTTTACTAGGACACTTGATTTGACCATATAGTACATTTTTGTTATTTTTTTATATATCCTTGCCCAACCTAAGTGGATCTTTAAAATGCTTGATATCTCTATAACGCGTGTTCGAATCCCACTGATGTTGTCTAAGTGATTGTGTTAGTATTGCCTTAGTGATTACGCACGAATCAACTTTGGCGGTCCCAATATCAAGCACCCTATTATCATAGCCAAGACAATCACTAAGACACCATTAGTGGGATTCAAACACGTGCTTAAGTGAAAGCAAGCATTTTCAAGATCCACTTAGGTTGGGAAAAGGATATTAAAAGTGGTTCTCATATAAGCGAAACGTCGTAAAGATATTTAAATTAAAATTCTCTATATAATATTGGCTATATGATATAGCTATATCATTAGCCTATATCCTGTAAAAAGGGAGTGAACACAAAAAATCTAATGTACTAGACTGGGAAATTACCGCTCTCTAGCGCCTCTAACCTCACATACGTGCTATATTTGAGTTTCGCCTTTTTTGAAGACTTATTTGTCTTTATTTTTGGAAATATTATTAATTGTTAAATGGCGAAATCGTTGTGTAGTAGAATCTTGTTTGGAATGAAAGGAGTGATATCAATATTTGTGATAACGGGACTTCGATTTTATTCAAGCATAGACTAAGATAGGTATTTGTGATAAGAAAATATTTTTCAACTTTAGGAAATGACGGTATTGACATGAGGTAAAATTGTCTTTATTAGAAAATCAGGAAAATAATGCACCAAAAGATAATCGGCGGCATCTTTGTAACTTCCAACTTTGATCTGTAATTTGTACTTGGCAGTTGGTTATTTAACACTCAAAACAAGACTGAGAAGAAAAGTCTAAGCAAGGCTATCCGACCAAAAAATCGACCTCGGAATTTCGATCAATCAGAGGCGGCATTATTTTAATATTGAAACAACTTTTTCGTTTTTTAATCAAATGATACATCCCGAGATCTGAATTTGCGCGGAAAACGTAGTCTTAGCTCTCATTTAAAAAATGATGGCAATGCTGAGACAGTAAATTACAACAAAAAAACTATTTTGACGGTAATTTTTTCATTGCGCATCGCTTCAAATCTTGATCAGATTATTATGAGGCTTAACAAGTCGGCTCTTGAATCTATTCGCAATGATTGTACCATTTGTCAACCATAAATGATTTTGTACTTTAATTTTTTAATTTCCTTTCTTCGGGTCTGCACTCCAACTTGAGAAATAATTTTTTGATTTGATACCGTTAGTAGTTCTGCCCGTAATGAATGATTTTGATTTCTTAATTTAACAACTCATAATTTGATTCTGGGATGCTCAATCGAAGGCTATCTCCTGGGCTATTGCAGACTCCAACACGTTTTTTATTCTCATTTTCAAAACCAAAAACTTACACTGTATACTTTTTTTTCAAATAACTTCTTGTCGAAAAATAAGTCTACCTCGAATATCAGAACAGAAAAAAAAAAAATTGATAATATAATCAAAAAACATTTTTGACTCATTTTTATGTGAATCTTGCCAAATTGTTCGTTATAGATAAGCATCCTGAAGATTCTACTACGAAACGATCAAATAAGACTGAACATCCAGCACTGATAAATGGATTCCAGTAAGTTTCGCACCTCGGAGCAAAACTCAATATTCAAACGCAATAATTGAGACTTCGCCAGTCTCAATTATTGCATATAAAGTATAAGCTTTGGTTTTGAAAATAAGAAAAAAAAATGAGTTGGAGCTGCAATAGCGAGGAGATAGCTTCGATTGAGCTGTCCAGAATCAAATTATGAGTTGTAATTCAGAAATCAAAATCATTCATTGCGGGCAAACTACTAACGGTATCAAAATCAAAAAATAATTTCCCAAGTTGGAGTGCAGACCTGAGAAAGGAAATTAAAAATTAAAGCAAACAATCATTGCGAATAGATTCAAGAGCCTACTTAAGGGTATGGTGGTTCCTAATTTGACATTTTCTCGATAAATATTAGCCAAACAGGGCCTCGAGGGATATAATTCAGATTATTCAGTTTGTAAAAACTAGCCTCATCTGCGTAACACATGGTGTCAAAACTTTTTGCATGAATACACTCCCAGACACATTAGCGAAACAGTGTTATACTTGCCACTTTGGGCAAGCTTTCAGGATTAAAATCGGTTCTGACTGACACAAGAATAAACACAAATTATATTATTTCATATTTTATTGGTGTGATTCTCTAACGGAAAATAGGAATNTTTTTCAGATGGAGTTCCGTTGGTAAAAGGTTATATCGTCGTACATATATCGTCGTATATGAACAATATAGACTTTGTATTAGAGAGATGTTTTATACTCTACAGAAATTACGCAAATTTCAGAATTAATTATCCTGTTCAAAAGTCTACGAAAAATGGAAGCCGAAATTCTTGCTATGTGTCTACATCTTTATAATGCGCCACCAAAAGCCTGTGGTCTTCTCACAGCTGGTAATTAGCTTAACATGGTTTTTATCGATTCATAACGTTATTTTTAAGATTATTTATGATCACTTTGGGCTTGTTAGGTTGTTTATACTCATTAAAGATAACTTGTCATATTTATGAACCGTACGAATAAATTTAAAGGGTACTAACTTGAAGATTTAGAG
The DNA here is from genome assembly GCA_004367855.1 of Oikopleura vanhoeffeni. Lineage (NCBI taxonomy): Eukaryota > Metazoa > Chordata > Appendicularia > Copelata > Oikopleuridae > Oikopleura > Oikopleura vanhoeffeni. Next base: position 865,245 of record SCLH01000400.1, on the reverse strand, counting down.
AACACGAAATTGTGGTTAGGCTGTAAAGAATTGACAATGTCACTGTCACATACACTTTGGTTACATACACATTTGTCACATACACATTCTCTCGAGAAAATCTGATTATATTTATCAGATTGAACTCTGTGGATAATTGTATAGACCAACTTTTACTAGGACACTTGATTTGACTCATATAGTACATTTTTGTTATTTTTTTTATATATCCTTTGCCCAACCTAAGTGGATCTTTAAAATGCTTGATATCTCTATAACGCGTGTTCGAATCCCACTGATGTTGTCTAAGTGATTGTGTTAGTAATTGCCTTAGTGATTACGCACGAATCAACTTTGGCGGTCCCAATATCAAGCACCCTATTATCATAGCCAAGACAATCACTAAGACACCATTAGTGGGATTCAAACACGTGCTAAAGTGAAAGCAAGCATTTTCAAGATCCACTTAGGTTGGGAAAAGGATATCAGAAGGGTTCTCTATATAAGCGAAACGTCGTAAAGATATTTAAATTAAAATTCTCTATATAATATTGGCTATATGATATAGGCTATATCATATAGCCTATATCCTGTAAAAAGGATACGTGAACCAAAAAAACTCTAATGTACTAGACTGGGAAATTAGCCGTCTCTAGCGCCTCTAACCTCACATACGTGCTATATTTGAGTTTCGCCTTTTTTGAAGACTTTATTTGTCTTTATTTTGGAAATATTATAATTGTTAAATGGCGAAATCGTTTGTGTAGTAGAATCTTGTTTGGAATGAAAGGAGTGATATCAATATTTGGTGATAACGGGGACTTCGATTTTATTCAAGCATAGACTAAGATAGGTATTTGTGATAAGAAAATATTTTTCAACTTTAGGAAATGACGGTATTGACATGAGGTAAAATTGTCTTTATTAGAAAATCAGGAAAATAATGCACCAAAAGATAATCGGCGGCATCTTTGTAACTTCCAACTTTGATCTGTAATTTGTACTTGGCAGTTGGTTATTTAACAACTCAAAACAAGACTGAGAAGAAAAGTCTAAGCAAGGCTATCCGACCAAAAATCGACCTCGGAATTTCGATCAATCAGAGGGCGGCATTATTTTAATATTGAAAACAACTTTTTCGTTTTTAATCAAATGATACATCCCGAGATCTGAATTTGCGCGGAAAACGTAGTCTTAGCTCTCATTTAAAAAATGATGGCAATGCTGAGACAGTAAATTACAACAAAAAAACTATTTTGACGGTTAATTTTTTCATTGCGCAATCGCTTCAAATCTTGATTCAGATTATTAATGATGCTTAACAAGTCGGCTCTTGAATCTATTCGCAATGATTGTACCATTTTGTCAACATAAATGATTTTGTACTTTAATTTTTTAATTTCCTTTCTTCGGGTCTGCACTCCAACTTGAGAAATAATTTTTTGATTTGATACCGTTAGTAGTTCTGCCCGTAATGAATGATTTTGATTTCTTAATTTAACAACTCATAATTTGATTCTGGGACTGCTCAATCGAAGCTATCTCCTGGGCTATTGCAGACTCCAACACGTTTTTATTCTCATTTTCAAAACCAAAAACTTACACTGTATACTTTTTTTTCAAATAACTTCTTGTCGAAAAATAAGTCTACCTCCGATAATATCAGAACAGAAAAAAAAAATTGATAATATAATCAAAAACATTTTTGACTCATGTTTTATGTGAATCTTGCCAAATTGTTCGTTTAAGATAAGCATCCTGAAGATTCTACTACGAAACGATCAAATAAGACTGAACATCCAGCACTGATAAATGGATTCCAGTAAGTTTCGCACCTCGGAGCAAAACTCATATATTCAAACGCAATAATTGAGACTTCGCCAGTCTCAATTATTGCATATAAAGTATAAGCTTTTGGTTTTGAAAATAAGAAAAAAAAATGAGTTGGAGTCTGCAATAGCCGAGGAGATAGCTTCGATTGAGCTGTCCCAGAATCAAATTATGAGTTGTTAAATTCAGAAATCAAAATCATTCATTGCGGGCAGAACTACTAACGGTATCAAATCAAAAAATAATTTCCCAAGTTGGAGTGCAGACCCTGAGAAAGGAAATTAAAAAATTAAAGCAAACAATCATTGCGAATAGATTCAAGAGCCTACTTAAGGGTATGGTGGTTCCTAATTTGACATTTTCTCGATAAATATTAGCCAAACAGGGCCTCGAGGATATAATTCAGATTATTCAGTTTGTAAAACTAGCCTTCATCTTGCGTTTAAACACATTGTGTCAAACTTTTTTGCATGAATACACTCCCAGACACATTAGCGAACAGTGGTATACTTGCACTTTGGCAAGCTTTCAGGATTAAATGCGGGTTCTGACTGGAACAAGAATAAACACAAAATGTATTTTTATTTCATATTTTATGGTGTGATTCTCTAAACGGGAAAATAGGAATGAGCAACAAAAACCGATTGGTTTGTTGCTCGACAGTAATTAGGCAGGCGCGAAACACCAATTTGTCTCTTTCGAGATACGTTTTGTCAACAGGGAGACTAAGCCAAAACCGAAATTCTATCTCCTCTGAGGTTATATTTTGAAATAACTTAAATTTTAACATAACCTGCATAATTAGTATCAAAACTTCTGTGGGAAAGCGTTTTTGTCGATAAGTGTTTAGTTTTTTTAGAATATGCGATAGACCGTCGTGTTTTGACATTTTCCGTCGAAAATTCTATCTCTCTGCAGGTATATTTCAAAATTCACTCAATTTTGCAAAAGGAAGCTCAAACAATATAAACTTCTGTGGAAGCGTTTTTTTAATTTCACCCCAACTCAAAATATGAATTTTTTCAAGGGTCACTTGAAAAAATTTCCGGAAAAAATGCTTCGATTTTTTCGAAGTAGAGCTCAAAAAGAAAGCTGAGGAAACACTGAAGAGAAGTTGGCTAACGTCAACCCGATATTTGAAGTTTTAGTGGTCAAATTGACACAAACGTATTTTTGAACTAATTTTGAGAAAAATATGAGTAAAAAAATCGAAAACGCAAAATTTTCGAATTTTTTTTTGTTCTTATTTGGGTTTTTGTGCGTTTAAAACTCAACGACTGATTTGGTGCATTTTTATGACAATAAGTGCAGGAAATGTAGGAACCACCATACCCTTAAGCCTCATTAATAATCTGAATCAAGATTTGAAGCGATTGCGGAATGAAAAATTAACCGTCAAAATATTTTTTTCGTATTACTGTCTCATTTTTGCATCATTTTTTAAAATGAGAGCTAGACTACGCTTTCCGCGCAAATTCAGATCTTCGGGATGTTAAATTTGATTAAAAAACGAAAAAGATTTTTCAAAATTCAAATATGCCGGCCCTCTGATTGATCGAGAATTCCGAGGTCGATTTTTCGGGTCGGTAACCTAGCTTAGACTTTTCTTCTCGGTCTTGTTTTGACTGTTAAATAACCAACTGCCAAGTACAAATTACAGATCAAGTTTGAAGTCACAAAGATCCGCCGATTATCTTTTGGTGCATTTTCCTGATTTTCTAATAAAGACAATGTTATTCATGTCAATACCGTCATTTCCTCAAGTTAAAAAAAGATTTTCTTATCACAAATACCTATCTTAGTCTATGCTTGATTAAAATCGAAGTCCCCGTTATCACCACAAATATTGATATCACTCCTTTCATTCCCAACAAGATTCTTACTACACAAACGATTTCGCCATTTAACAATTATGAATATTCCCAAAAAATAAAGACAAATAAAGTCTCCAAAAAAGGCAAAACTCATATATTCTGTCAACAATATGCAATTTTGAATAAAATAATAATTCTGGACATTAATCATCAGAAATTCTATCTCCTCCTAGGTTACATTTTGGAATTTGTTTAAATTTTGGCAAAACATAGTCCAAAACAATCAGAAACTTCGTGAGAGCGTTTTTGTCTAATTTCAACTCAAAACTCGAAATATGATTTTTCGCGAAAATTTTGGAAAATTGTTTTCAACACCCAATACATTTTTAACAATTTTATTGCCCTTTTAGCCCTTTTAAATAAAGGTTTTGTCTAATTTAGCGAAACTAAGGCCCGATTCGTCAAATAACTTTTCGAGCAAAAATTTTTTTGTTAAAAATTCTGCAATTTTATTCTTATTTTGAAAACGCAAAACACGAAACCTGTGAAAAAAACAATTTTTAAATCGAAATTAAATATATTATAGATCAAGAGACCAGTACCTCATTAAGGGAGTGTTCATGTCTGATTTCTATGGAGACTACGAGACAAATTTTCGCGTTTTTTTGGACTTTTTTCTAACTTTTTTGACAGAATTAAGTCAATTTATTAATTGAGTCAGAATTTAAGTCAAATAATAATGCTTCTTTAAATTTGATCACTAAAACTTCAACATATCAGGTCGACGTAAGCCAACTTTATCTCCAGTGTTTTCCCGGCTTTCTTTGAGCCTACTTTCGAAAAAATCGGGGCCCAATTTGGGGAAAAATGCACTGCAATCCTTAGAAATGCAACAAAGGGTACTTAAACAATTTTTGCCCTAGTTTGACACTAAACCTCGGAGGAGATAGATTTTAAAGCCAAAAATTGTGACAAAAACGTCAGTTTATTTGACCGCTAGGACAATTCAGCCATCGAAATGAAAAAACGTACACTGCAAATCTTAGTTTACTTATTCTTCGTATTTTATCAACTTTTGAACAAAGTTCGATTTGGTCTGGGAGAAGATAGATTTTAAAATTTTTCGAAGTGACCTCCTGTAACGACTTCGTGACAATTGGTGTAGTCATCAAAATCTTAGTTGATTTCACAAGATAAAGGCTAGGTCCAAAAGTTAGCATTTTTTGGAATTATTGCTCAAGCTTCAGATTTTTCTAAACTAGCTCTGCAAAATTGCTAATCATACATGAACACCCCTTAAAATCCTTTTTTTCAAAATATTTTTAAACCGAAAGTTCACAAGTATGGGACAATGTACCATTTTCAAACATTGTTTTTTTACAATATAATTACGGTGTATTTCATGGACCATATATTACAAGATATACTTTCAAAATTTGAGCGCAATTAAATAATATGTCTGGATATTAATCATTCAGATTCTATCTCCTCTAGGTTACATTTGGAATTTGTTTAAATTTTGGCCAAACTAGTCCAAAACAATCAGAAACTTCGTGAGAGCGTTTTTGTCTAATTTCAACTCAAAACTCGAAATATGATTTTTTGCGAAAATTTTGGAAATTGTTTTCAAACCCATACATTTTATTACAATTTTATTGCCCTTTTACGCCTTTTAAATAAAGTTTTGTCTAGTTTAGCGAAACTAAGGCCCGATTCGTCAAATAACTTTTCGAGCAAAAATTTTTTTTGTTAAATTTTGCAATTTTATTCTTATTTTGAAAACGCAAACACGAACCTGTGAAAAAAAAATTTTTAAATCGAAATTAACATATATTATGATAGTCAGAGACCAGTACCTCATTAAGGGAGTGTTCATGTCTTGATTTCTATGGAGACTACGAGACAAATTTTCGCGTTTTTTGGACTTTTTTCTAACTTTTTGTCAGATTAAGTCAATTATTAATTGAGTCAGAATTTAAGTCAAATAATATATGCTTCTTTAAATTTGATCACTAAAACTTCAACATATCAGGTCGGGACCGTAAGCACTTTATATCTCCAGTGTTTTTCCGGCTTTCTTTGAGCCTACTTTCGAAAAAATCGGGGCCAATTGGGGAAAAAATGCACTGCATCCTCTAAATGCAACAAAGGGTACTTAAACAATTTTTGCCCTAGTTTTGACACTAAACCTCGGAGGGATAGATTTTAAAGCCAAAAATCGTGACAAAACGTCAGTTTATTTGAGCGTAGGACAATTCAGCCATCGAAAATGAAAACGTACCACTGCAATCTTAGTTACTTATTTGTTCGTTTTATCAACTTTGTGAACAAGTTCGATTTGGTCTGGGGGAAGATAGATTTTAAAATTTTTCGAAGTGACCTCCTGTAACGACTTCGTGAGCTTGGTGTAGTCATCAAATCTAGTTGTTTCACAAGATAAAGGCTAGGTTCCAAAGTTAGCATTTTTTGGAATTATTGCTCAGCTTCAGATTTTTCTAAACTAGCTCTGCAAATTGCTTAATCTCTATATTTTTTCGGGTGTTTTCATGGCTATATTATATTTTTATATATATGTACCGATATTTGAGATGGTCTATGT
>SCLH01000400.1:847244-859002 GCA_004367855.1 Oikopleura vanhoeffeni | reverse complement strand
TTTGAAAAGTTATATTTGTGTTATATTATTAAGTTTGGCGGCCAATTATTTGCCAGTCGTCGAATAATTAAACTATATATTTGACGTTTTGTGTTTTTGTATTTATTTCAAAACAATCACGAAGCCAGATTACATTATAAACTTATATGAAACCGCACATGAACCATGTCTTACTTGTTTTTCTTTGATAAAATTAAAAAATAAAATAATTTGAAATGATGGCTGGGACTGTAGTATTAATTAAATTATTGCAGTCTTTTGACTTCTAAAAGTTCCCACAATCACAGAAAATGATTACAAAAAAATAATTACTAAAAAATTGCAACGCGTTGACCCCTGTCTATTTTTTTGTCTCTTTATTTAAACTTCCGTTTAAAAAGTTTAAATTATAATAAATTATGGTTGGGCTTGGTGGTTTGATTAACTTTTTTAGTCTTCAGAGTCTATTGATTCTATTTTTGATGTACTTCATTGATATAATGCACTCAATAGTTGATAAATTCAACAAGAATAGTTTTTTCCTATTTTGGTTTATCGATTAAACTTGTTTGATCGTTTGTGTTAGGGAAACCAATCAGCTGTCGGCAGGCAGAGCTTAAAGGCCGGGAATACAGAAGCGTCAAATTTAAATTTGCACATAAACCTTTTTTTATCTGAAATTTGTTTATTCTTAATAAATTATGACTTACAAAAAACAAATTATGAGTAGACAAAAAAGAAGAGCTATTTGGCGCGTAAATTGCCAAGAATGTAGCTGAGACTGAACAAATAGTCCCGGAATTAAATTTTTGTCATTTCTACGTCCGTAGTTATGAGTTTGGCCAGCGTAATCTCTTACCAGAAAGGCGGGATATGTCCGGCTGTCTGGTAGACTTATTATTCTCTTTAGGCAAGACTAAGAAAACTGGTGTGGAGTAGTCGAGCCGTAATAAAGCGCAGGTGGGACCCTGCGAGTTAATACCTGCTAAATATATAATGAGGCAGCGCCTGAGGTATTTAGATCGGGTACCGGAAGTACCAGGTGTGAAACTGGGTCCGCTAGCCGATTTAAGTACTCTCCCCAAAAAAAATGGAGGGGGGGTCCAAAGGGATAAACTCTTATTGAATTCGTTTTGGTTTATTTAAATGAAAGTATTACCGGAAAGGGTAAAAGGGTACAGGCGCGAACTAAATTTATTTAGGAAATCTCGTTTTATAAAACGACAGGATTTATTAAATAAATTTCGGCTCGCTGGGCAAGCTGCTTGGCAAGGGCGCCTTCGTACTGAAAGGAAGTCCAAATTCCGCGGCGTCTGCTTAGCGGAGCACCGGAAGTTCAAGAACCGGAGTTGGGGCACCAACGGAAGTCTGAGATGCGGCGCTTCCTGAGTTAACTCCTGCTGGAGGTAAGGTGGTTATTATAAATTAAAACCCTAAAAATAAATAATTAATCTCTTTTATCTATCCTTTTTATTTCGTACCGGTGGCCTTTTCTATTTTCTCGATTAATGAAAAGATTAATGTGAAAATAGAAAACCCCAATATAATTGCGTAGTGTCCCGGTGGCGACACTTTTGAATAAATAGTGGATCATTTTTATAGATCCTAGAATATATAAAAATGAGTTCATTTTGACGATGTACCCCCGCGAAAAGTGCAAAAATTTAATTTTTTTGCAATATCGGTAAGTATAGTTACCGGTACTTTACGTATTTATTACGCCCTTTTGGTTTGTAATTGTGTATTTAATACCACTTCATGTATTGTGGTTTCCTTTTTGAAAAAATGTGTAATGGATGACTCATTTATATTACTTTTGTAAATTGAATTTTTAAAACTTCAACTTATTTTTAATTTATCGCTGAAAAAAATACATTTTGCTTCTTGAGAAATTTTATTAGAGAATTTCACGAATTTAATTGGTAGAAAATTTTGTTTGATAATCGAAAATTATGACATTATTTTTTGAGGAAATATTTTTTAGTAAAATTGACTGAAAAATAATTTTTCATAGTTAAAAAATTATACTTTTTTGAGCTTCTGTAGCGTTTCTTGTCCTTTGGTTTTTGGTCTGCCCGATGCATATCGATTCGGTCTCTAGGAGACAATTGCTGCTGGTCAAATCTCTGGTATGGCATCATAATTTCGGTTATATTCGAAATTGCGTGGGCTTCGGATCATAAGCTTGGTGGTAGAAAATTCCAATTGCGGGGTGACTGCTGGTAAGTCTTTTGTAATTTTTGGTATTGGCCAATTTTTCTGGTGATATGGGTCGGAGTTATCTTGTTTGCCCAAAAGGCCTTTCGGGCGCGTTTGGAGAGATTTTACCAAGGTATCCGTGGAGTAAACCTCTTGACTTATGAGGTCATTGATGGGTCGGCACTATAGCACTTCCTCGAGTGATCTAAAATCCCGATTTTTATTTTCTGTTTCAAAAAATTTCGAAAAAATTTTGGAATTTTTTTTTATATTTTTTTGAAAAAAATATTATTTTACGAGAAAAATTTATATAAAATAAAAACTATATGGCTTCAAAAGACAAAGACATTTATGGAAAAAATCGCCAGCTTTTCTTATAGACGCAAACCACAGTAATTATTTTATAATTTTTTAATTTGGGGTGCCCTAGTCATCTTGATTGCTTATTTTCTTGCCGGTTTTCTTGAAAACGCTTTGGCTGATTCGAATATACGGTAATGAATGGTAGCGGAGATCACGAATTTTCTTGAAATTTTTTGTGCTACTATTAAGCGATATTTTTGGTTCGAAAAAAATATTTATAATTTCAGTCAATTTTTTATTTTTGGAATATTATAGAGATTTATTCGAAGTCATGCCAAATTATAGCGTAAAATTGAAGTAAGTTTTATTTACAGTGACTAAATGCACACAAACTAACCATAAAAAAATTTTAAATTCAAATTCTGGTCATTTTTGCACTTATTCGCGTAAGACCATAATTTTTATTTCATAAATTCTATTTCATTATTTTGTACACCAGCATTATATTTTATAAAAAAGTATATCGATCTAGGGGCCATTTTTCGTCGTCTAAAAAACGGGTTTAGGTGTAATATATTTATAAGATGAAAAAATGAATACTTATAGTGAAACATTAGGGCGTGTCTTACAGTGAAGTTACTAAAAGTCTCTACCAAGCTAAGAATAAATTTTTGGAAGGTCGCTACTGCGGCCTCGTATTTATGAATTATATTCAAGTTAAATATTGAAAAAATTATTTTATTTTTCAGGTATGGCGATGGGATACTATCTGCAAAATTTCGTTAGGGTTTGGGATTTGCCAGAACCAGATTGGTTAGCGTAATGTTTTTTATTTCCCTAAAAAAATGACTCAACGAAAAAATGCTTTTTGAAGAAAATTTATGAAAAAAATTTTAAATATAATATTGACTGAAAAAAATTAATTTGATTAAATTTCGGTTTCTTTTTCAATCATTTAATGATCGTTTTTTTAATCATTTAATGATTGTTATAATTCCTTTAAGGACTCAAAAGTTTTAAACTTAATTATTGCTGAAAAATGTTATATATAAAATTTATTGTGGTCGACCACTTAGCTTTTTTAAAAGTTTTTAATTTCTTTTTACAAAAAGTTGTGATTTGATCACTTTTATTAAATAATCAATTAAAAATATATTATAAATTTGTTTTAACAAATGAAAATAATTAAAAATATGTAAATTGTGTTAATAAATGAAATATTTTACCTAAAATCAATAATTTTCAAAAAACTACACCATGCGGGGTTTTTTGCAGGCAATCGGTTTTTGTTTTTCGTCAATTCGAAAACTATCGTGTTGTACCGTCGCTTAAAAAGGACTGTACAAGGTCCCTCATTTTGATCTTTGGCCGTTGTGGGAGATCTGTCGATACTTTCCATTTTTCGGCAGCTGTCAATTAAATTGGCCAGTGCCTTTGCGTCCGGTTTAAAACCGGTGTCGAACTCTGTCTTGTTCGTCCAACGTGTTAATTTCGCGTGGCCATTGCGATTTTCTCGATTCTTTGCTGGCTAGCTACCTAGTACCTCTTTTGTAGGAATAAAAATTCCCATTTGCTAGAACTTGGGCAAGTGTAGGCGATACACGCATTTGAAGCGTAATATGAAAGAGAGGAAACTGGGTAGCTTCGGCACTGAAAGTGAAAATTTCTTTTCAAAAAATTTTATTTGAACAGTCATTACTTTTTTGTTTCCAAAAAACTATGAAAAAATCGCAAAATATTTATTTTTTTTGTTTATTTAAATTTCAAATTTTATTAGTAATCGATCAACCGCTTTTGCGCCAACATCGAAATTTAAAGTTGATGACTCCTGAGGAATTTCAACTGGTAATCGTATCGAACTCGAAAAAGGAAAATTTATTCCTGAACTACGTGAAAATGGGATGATTGTGGATTACATACATCAATGCAAAGTCGTTCATGATGTCCTTATTCCTCAGTTAGAATTTATTATAAAATTCATCGTCTCTCTCCCGACAAATATCAAGGATACCTCCTTCAAAAAATAGATAAAATGACATTTAGGTGGGTCCGAATCTCTTGGGATTGCTGTCTTAGCCGCCAGAAACACTGCAATGGCACGTGGTGTGAAATGGCCGGAAGTTTTAATGTGCCGAACTGCTCATTGCGGAATTGACAAAGCCTGCCATTACTTTAGATTAGGGTGGAAATGCGATTTTCAAATAGGCTCAAGTTATATCTTCTTGGCTATAGATATTAGTAATTTATCATGTCACATGAATCATGTGGGTTTAAAATAGAGTATGATACTTTTCCAGAAGCTTACGATTGCATATAATTAGCCATAAACCGAGTCCGTTTCATTCATTGTGTATCATAAAAAAGGCACTAAAAACTTCTTTTTGTGAAAAAGATATTTGAATTTTCAAAGTGTCGGTTCGAATGTCAGAAAATGTCCAACTTTTACTAACAAAATTTTGATATTAAGATACTTTCAAATTTAGATGCAAGAAAGTTAAAATTCCGAATTTGTATTCTCCACTCTATTTAAGATGCAAATTGGTAAAAGTGAACGAAGATCCAATAACTTTTACAGCGCCAATTGATAAGATGAGGAAAATGATCAATAAGTTAGTATAAATTTGAGTTTTGTGAAATTAAAAAAAATTTAAATTATCGAAGAAAATGAAAAAATTTTACAAGGCAGTTGATGTGAAATGTCGATAAAAAAGATTTATCGTGTGAAAACATGTTGACTAAATAATATTTCACGAACCAACGAGCGCTTTCAATCATATTTGGCTTATTCATGAGGTAAACAGCATTCAACTGCCGAGCTCAGTTGAGAAAGTTACTTTCGGGGAATTTTACAAACGGTTTTTTTTCAATTTTCACCAAGAAATTACAATTTGATAACCTTGAATAGCTAGCAGGTCAATTTCGAGCAGACGCTCATAGGTTGACCTTTTTTCGCTTCAAATATATGACTAATAATTCAAAATTTGGTTTTTATTAATAACCCGTAATACAAAAATAACTCAGTAAATACAGATTACATACTGCTTTCAGTATATGTGGCAGTATATGTGGCAGTCAATAAGATTCGAACTCGAGACCTTATGAATTAACACTAAGAACGAAACGATCTCTTCACCTAGCAGCTTAGGTCTCGAGTTCGAATCTCATTGACTGCCACAAATAGTGAAAGCAGTATGTAATCTGTATTTACTGAGTTTTTTCTGTATTACGGGTTATCAATAAAAACCATATCGATTACGGGGTCCTCTGGTCATTATTAGCCACTTTTTGCAACCCACGTTTCTTTCAGATCCACGAAAGGGATCGCTTTTAGATCTGGGGGTCCTCTGGATAATATTAGCCGATTTTTCAGTTTGGGGGACCACTGGTCATTATTAGATGTTTTTTTAGTTTGGGGGTTCACTGGTCATTATTAGACGTTTTTTGAGTTTGAGGGTCCGCTGGTCATTTTTAGACGTTTTTTTAGTTTTCGGCAGAGGGCGCCATTGATCTCTACAAACTGAATCGGAGAATAAGGTCTCACATGTGAATATTTAAAAGAAAAATACAGCTATTAGTTTTATTAGTAAAGAAGATCGCTCTTTTATTTTAAAAAGATCATTATTTATTTTAAGTACTCGTATAGTAGGGGCTTTCTGGTTGAAATTATCATTTTCTATGAAAACTNTTTAAAAAACATCCAAAAAAAATGTTAAAAAAATAATATTCTAATATATTAAACAACTAGTGAGACATCCAAAATTCTTAAAATCCAGTCAAAATAATTTCAGCACAAAAAATATGGGCTGCCTATAGAACCCCCTAAGCTAGACATATCTGAGGAGTACAAAGCACAAAGATCATCCTAATCTCGAGATTCCTTGACAGTTCACGTACCACTTGACCAAGCTCGGTTAACCAGCGTTCAAAAACAAGCGGCCTTCCACTTTTTTTTCAACGAAACAAGGATCCTAGGCCTTACATCGAAATTTTGATATCGTGGCATCTGGTTGAAATGTTGGAATGGCAACTACCTAGGAGCCTTTTCGATGTCGCCCCAGGGCCAGCAATCGGGTTCGAATGACGAAAAAATGGCATTTTGAGGAGCATTGTCTAAAAGCTTTTCCGTAGAAAAGCTAGAAATGCAATTTTGGAATAAAAGGAGCCTCAATGTCATCTCGAATCATACCAGAAGCTGTTTTAATTTTGACATATAGGTTCAATCGTGGGGGAAAAAAAAAGTGCCGAAAACTACAATTTTGAGAATAAAAGTGATAATTAGAAAATTAAAAATGTCACCGCAAAAGATTCCTGGTAATGTTTTGGTTGAAAAACCGATATCCGCAACTATGTCTGCTTTGACCACAGTGGGCTAGGATTCTAGAAAAAAACCAAACACCTGCAGTGATAAATTCAAAATTTCACCCAGACGTCCACGAAATATCGAAATCACTTCCGATGTAAGCCCCAGACGCTTGTTCGTTAAAGCCAAATCTCCAGGGACCGCGTCTAAACCGCGTAAACAGATGATGACGCTAATGTCAAAGAAAATCTCGAGATTAAGGATAGCTAGTTCATGTCCTCCTCAGAAATGTTCCATCTAATCAGTCCAGTCGTACGAAGCCTCCCTCCAATTCCCAAAGAAGACTCACACCACCCATTTAAGGAAGTGTTTCGCGATTAAAGCTGTTATCTGCAGTTTTATACAGTTTCTTGAATGAAACTTGGTAGACGGGTATTGAAAAAACTTTCCATGGAACGTCAGAACTAAGCCTAAGAAAATGATCTCAACTAAGTAGTCTGATACAATTCAACCTACGCCACGCACTTCACCATGAAAAGCCTCCCAAAAAACCACCAACAAAGCTACTCCTCCACCAATTACATCCATTTTTGTTCATTTTTTCAGTCAAGTTCCGGAAAGCAATATCAAGCAAAACAGGCTCTTTTTTTCAAAAATTGCTTTTAAACGGATAAACAATTCAAAAACAACAAAAAAAAAATTCCAAACGAAACTAGTCGAAGAAAAAATACCTTCACAAAGCAAAATTTGAAAACACACACACACACACCACACACACCAACAACACACCAAAAGCTTCAGAATAATTTGATCATTGCTTCTCCGAACTTGACCAAAAAAACAAAATTAATGAAAATTGTAGAGAGTAACTTTAAGTGTGCAAATATTCGAAAAAGAAGCAACCTCAAATGCCCTGAGAACGAAGTCTGATCCAAAAATTCGAAAAAAACCGCAAATACTTAAGCCTAGTTGAGCTTCAGATAAAGAAAACCAAAATTATCTCGAAAATTGCGGAGGAAGTAGGTTGAAAAACCCTCCTACATCGTCGATTTCAGATTTCGTTTTGAAAAGTTTAAAGTTCTGTCCGACAAAAAAAAACTCCAAAAAAAAACGCTCTAGATTATTCTTGTATTGATGGTCCTGAGCCGAACAACAAAAAATAAATGAAAATAATAAAACTGAACGGAGGAGAACAGCTTTTTAGGTTTTTGTAAGTTGGGGGTTTACTCTACGTTAGCTGAGTGCGAGGTGAGTTGTATCAGATTAACTGAATTCTGAATGAATTGTGAAGAGTTTCTTACGTGAAAAATTTTTGGGATAGTGCCACAGCCTAGTTAGCCAAAACGCGATCTTCAAACCAGGTCAAATCAGCGACAACCTACTCACCTTAAGGGTTAGGCAGCAGGTGCACATTGGTACATTTTCGACAATGATGAAAAAATGTGAAAATTTGTATTATTTTTATTAAAGAAATTTCATACTTCAAACGTATATTTAAATTTTACATACTTAACGGTCTGTATAACAATATAAAAACCATTTTCATACAACTTCCAGCCAACTGACCCGATGTGAGACTTTTTTTTAAAAAGGCAGATATTTGACAACTTCAGACATTTTCGGGTGAATGCACCAAATAATGGAGAACATTATCCACATCAAAATTCTTCAATATAAACGTTTTTTTGCCAGAAAAAAAGAGAAAAACAAGCTTTCGAAAAAAAATTGGACCTGCCAATTGAGTAAATATACAAAAAGTCCTGACTTAAAAGTTACAGTACCTATCACACCCGCAATTTTAACAGATTTTAAAATAATAAAATTTATAAATGCGTCCAAATGCAAAAACCGTTCAACAAGCAAGTGTTGTTAATTCACATCAGAAGTGTAGAAACGATATGCACTTGAACTTGCACGGTTGAAATACGAAACCAAATACGTACCAGAAAATTCACAAATATTTGGCCAGATTTTACTGAGATTTCCAAAAAACACTAACTTAATAATGTTTGACTATTTCGGAACATATTCATAATAGTTCTAAAAGAGTCGAAACAAAATGACAAAAAACAGTTCGAATGAATTTTCAAACAGCAGTCAGAAAATGTAAACATCAATGAAAAAAATTAAAGTGCTATTTTTTCTTTTTTTCAAGAAAACGCACTTGATGCAAGTTTTTTTACAAATTTTAGAATGCAATGCGGAGCAGAATAGAGCCCACCTAAAAAATGAGTGAGCATGCAAGTATAAGATGCCACATTGCTTGTTGAAACAACGAAAAACAAGATAAACACGCCTCCAAGTGGTGGAAGTCTAAAGAATTTCCGAATTTACGGTCTAATCATAAACTTTGCTAAATTTGCGATAAATTTTTATAACGCAGTCCGACAATAAATTCTAAATTGCGGTCAACTCGAAAATTTGGTCCCTTATCAATACATTCGAAATTTCCGAATCAATGCATAAATACTTTAAATTTGCGGGACAATTTCAAAAATTGATTTCAAACCAAATGAATTTGCAGTCTTATCAAAATATTCCACACAATTGCGTCACATTGTTCTAAAAAGTGCGGTCACCCACCCATAAAATCCCATGTTAAGGAAATTTTAAAGAAAATTACGGTAACAGAAAAATTGCGTAATGGCTTGATGTGGTTTGATTTCGATACGGATCGACTTTTCCGCATTCTCCCTAGGAATTAGATGTAATAGTTGGTCTAGTACATTAATTTCGTTAAGGAAGTACCAATGTCTAGACCAACACAGAATTTAACACTCTACTTCCTAAGGGAGTATATAGCAATGGATCGTATCGGATCGACTGACCCTACATTTACATATTAATCGGATGACTGACCCCTTAATTAAGAGATTGGATCGGACGATGCCCAAATTTAATCATAAGGATTGAACGGAATCGGAAAAAACGATACCATCTAAATGCCGATCTAATAACCCAAACATCCAATCCAGTTTGCCGACCCTGTCCACCTGAATATATATAAAAGAAAATTACAGTTATTATTTTGTCGTTAAAGGCATTGTTATAAGAAAGATAGCTCTTTGAAATTAAAGGAGCATTATTAATTGGTTTCACGTATAAGAAGGCCGTTCCTTGTGGAATCTAATTATTGGAAAACTATCGAAATAGAGTCACATTACAAGCTCTATTAGTTAAACTAACTTAAAAATAATTTTTTTAACTTTCCTGTCAAATGCTTGATCGCTCCAAAAGACAAAGATGAATACAATTCGATATCGAATGATCAAATTTGCCCGACAATGTGCTCTGGGATTGTCCAGATAAAATGTGTGTGACTCATACAATAAAAATCATGTGTCGATTGCAAGATGGCGCATCTTAGATGGCAACCAGAACACCAATCAAATACTTTTGCAAATAAACGCCAGGTTTAAAAATGAAATAGTTTCATAGAAAATGATCATTCAACCAGAAAGCCCCTACTATACGATAACTAAAATAACCATAAGATCTTTAAAAAAAAAGAGACGATCTTCTACTAAAAACTAGAACTGTATTTTCTTTTAATATTCACACATGAGCAACCTATCCCGATCCATGGACGAAGGCTGACAAAAAATTTTAAGATTAATTTGAGGCACTTTTCTAAAGGTTGGACAGCCTATTCCAAACATGGAAAATATTTTATTTTTAATCTTTAAGATTTATCAAAACCTTGTCTTCGCATACAAAGTATAATGAAGTTACTACTTTACTCCGTTAATTCTTGAGGCGCAGTTTAAAAAGGTCCAGATTGCCTCGACCACCCCCTTAAGAGAGTAGCAGCGATGTGGCACATTGAAGTCAATTTAACTTACGAAAATAATTAGTTGGTTTATTTTTTGTGGCTATTATCGTTAGCTGAACCAGAATAATGTGTATCAGGTTAAAATCATTTTTATCTATTTTAGGAAAGATTTGAGTTCGAACTTTTATTTTTGAATACGTAAAATTTTCAAAACATTCAAAGCATTTTAAAATTTTCCGCACTTTTCGTCAAAAATTTTTTCTGATTTTGTATTTGAAATCTGTAAAAAAAAGAAAAAAAATAGACACTTTAACTTTTTTCATGAATGTCTACATATTTTCTGACCGCTGTTTGAAAAAACATAAAATCTTTATTTGATATTTTTTGTCGACGTTTATAGAAATATTATGAAAATTTTCTGCAAATCAAGTCCAAAAATTTTTATAAGTAGTTTTTTCAAATCTCTATAAAAAACCAAGCCGAATCACTTGTGAAATGTTCAGGTATCTATTGGGTTTCCGTATATCAACCGATGGAAGGGTCAAGCGAATATCGCTTCTGAACTACTGATGAAATTTACAACACTTGCTTGTGACACCGGTTTGTGCCATTTGGCACGCAATTTAATCAAATTTTATTAACGCAAAAAAAACTCAATAAAATTTTGGGTGTAATAGGGTGTAGTAGGTTTAATTCGAAAGTCAGGTGATTTTTTGATATTTACACGCAATTGCAGGTCAATTTTTATTCCTAAAAAGCTGTTTTTCTCTGTTTTTCATGGAAAAAAAACTTTCATATTTAGGAAATTTTCACATGTGGATAATGATTCACCCACTAATTAGCGCATAGAAACCCCATTTTTAGGGAAACCCACCCTTGTCAGGATAATACCTGGAAGGTCATAAAATATATCGAGAAACTGGTTTTTGTATCATTTACACAAGTAAATTTTTGATATGGAAAACTTTTTGTTTCTTTCTAAGTCAACCGGTTCACCGGTAATTGATTTTTAAACCGAAAGTTCAGGAGTTCGAATCTCAGTCGGCACAATTTTTTTGCCTGTTTTAATCGAAATGTATTTCTTCTCGATAATAATCGGTCTCTATGTGGCAACGGATTAACAGAAGTGTGTAAATAACAAAAATTGTGTACGGCATATTTCCGAAAAAACATTTTTTTTGTAAATTCCTATGTTTTGCCTCAGA
>SCLH01000400.1:821851-836957 GCA_004367855.1 Oikopleura vanhoeffeni | reverse complement strand
TTTGCTTAAAATAATTGAATTTCTAGAATTCGATTAAGACATTTCGATAATTTTAATGTCATGCATCGTTTAGGCGGGTCATATAATCACGCAATAAAAAGAATGTTCATACATGGTGAATACCGGTTTTATGCGGGTTAAAAGAAAAAAAATATCGAATTTAAAAATTCTAGATTTTGTTCTAGATTTGTTTTGAAAAAATAATTGCCACCATGAAGATTTCTTGGGTCAACTTCAGTCAAAACCGAGATATTAATGTATCATAAATTAATTCTATTAAGGGCCAAAAAAACCGACACTACACTCTCCCTCCTAAGGGGTAAACCGACGGGAGGCTGTACTCGAGACTCCAGAAGTGATAGGAAGCTAATTTTAGTTTCATTGGCTGATTTTCGTGGCTGGTTGCTTCCAAAAATTATATAAAAAAAAATTTTCGATGTTCAAAAATTTCCTACAATTTTCTATATTTCCAAGTTTTATCTTCCTTAACCCACTGTACTTTGAAGTAATATTTTTTTTTGCTCTAATTTTTTGTTGCATAATCACTGTGAATTCAGACTAGATGACAATAAAAAAAAATTTAAATAATCGAGAAAAAAAAAACATTCCCACATGATTTTCTCTTAGATCCAGACATTTTGGGGTAACCGACGGAGACTGTTTCTCGAGAGCTCAGAAGTGTAGAAGCTGAATTTTTGGCTGCATCTTTATTTTGTTAAACGAGTTTGGCTTAATAAACACATAAAAAACAAGATGAATTTCGATGAATGAAATTTCCGAATTTTTGGCCATAATGAGAATTTTTTCTAAAGTATTTTTCTCAAGGTAATTTTACTTTTTCTTCGTGAATTTCTAGCATGTGGATCTGAACTCATTTTGCACAATTAATTTTACCTATGTGGCACCTTACTCTGACACAATGTAATTTAAAATTATGAATTTTTACTCAAAAAAGTTTGAAACTTTTTTCTTCAAGAACCCTAATTTTTACGAATTTGAGGTAATAAACTTTGAATTGCAATCTAAAAGGCCAATTATAAATGAAAATTAAAAAAAGAACTCTTTGTACCTCTTTTGCTTTGCAACACTTTTAAAGAAGGCTTTTCTTTAAAAAAAAAATCTGATATTGTTCGATCTAATGCCATTGTACTAGCGACTTCCCAGCCATCTCACTTTTTGATGTTCTTAGTACACAACAAAATCTCAAAAATCGAGCGGCTGTACGGCTGTAAGCTCACAAATTAAAGTTTATACTGAAAAAAAAGAGAAAATTTTGATATCCAGGAGCTAGATGTAGTGTAACCAATAAAATGGAAAAATCACTTTTTGGACCGGTAATACCGGCCGGTCCGGTCAGTACAAACTTTTGACAAAGCCATTTTTTGAACATTTCAAAACAATATCTCCTAGAACATCGAAGTTTGAACTCATACGGAATTGCGGTTACTTTCCAGGACTTAACGTTTGAAAAATCAGTAAAACCCGTCGTTACCCCTTAAGTCGGAAGCAGGGCAAACTGCCGTCATCCAAGGAAGGCGAAACCCGGCCGCGAGAATTCCCGGCCAAAGTAAACAAACGCGCCCGTCAATGTAAAAGTGGTATCAAAGCAGCATTATATTGGTCCCAAATTTTTGATAGATGACTTATTTTGAAATTCTTGAAATAATTTTAAATTTTTTTACTGTACATATTTATTATGACAATATCGATATAATACGTAAGACAAATAAGAGAAAAATAACAGATGAAAATAATAGAAAATAAATGTAATGCCAAATTTCGAGACAAACGAATGTGCCATCCTAAGTATAATCTATGTGATTTAATTTTGAAATTTCGCTCTGAGGTAGCACGGACCATATTGTCAGTTTGTTGGGACAGGTGGATGAAAGTTTCTGGCACAGCATCTGCGGTTATATCGTCAGGTGTCCTCAGAATTTCCAAAAATTCGGAATTGACTCCTTGAACTGTTTTTCGCTTTTTTGCTTGGTGGAAATAACTGCTTTCTTTTCATTTTGAATCTTCGTGATTTTTGCCAAAAATTCAGCACCTAAAATAAAATTTTATTGGTGAGTTTTTTCGAGTGAAGTCGCGCTAAGAAAAGTGATCCCAAATTCGTCTTATATTTTGATCCAGAACAAATAATACCATAATAAATGGTTAACTCTCCAAAGTCAATTATCTTCTAGGAAATTTGAAAAAAAATTTCTGGGAAAGGCAAAATTCAAATTTCGAGTTTTTGCAAATCAAGCTCAGGCGCGTCTCTTTGTCGAAATTAAAAAAAAGGCTTAACATTAATCTGGTCAATTGTCTGAATATTGCTATATCTAAGTTCCATTTAGTTTCTATGTATACACATAGCGCTATAAACTTTTTCCCCAAAAAAACAAAAAAAAACAGTATGTGCAGGTGATTTTAGCACTAGAATTATTTTTTTTTAAAAACATGAGTCTATAATGTCTCGGCTAAGAGTATTTATTAGTCTTCCGTGATGTTAAGCTCAAAAATTAAAACTGAACCCGCTGTAGCAGTTAGAATTAGGAAACAATAGTTCGGTTGATGTTGGTTAACCGGTCGGTTATGGCATATAACAATAGCACATGAACGTTTCTAAACAGTCGAAGTTCTTAGCTTCCGCAGTATGTAACTGAATTGTTTCTATCATGGGACATAAAAAGGTTCAAGGAGAGACCAGTTATAAATAGGCAGAGTTCCACTTATACTAGTAAGTTTGTAACTTATATGTCATTGTCAAAAATGTATGATTTTCCGAGAAATAGAAGGTGAGTGAACCTCTTTTTTCTCTCGCAGTAATAAGCGCTCAAAGTCGTGCGTTTATATAGGCTTTGGGTGTGAGGCAAAGTTCTGGTTTCTTGGTGTGAGGAGGTTAAGAATCAAACCCTCGCAGTTAATTTACAATTATATTAACCGTTAAAAAGACGTTGAGTTATACAACAAATGGAATACTGCATTAGTGAATTGATACGCGTACCACATTTCACGGCATTTTGGAAAAAAATAATAATCAATTCATACCAACATAGTACTGCCGGAAGAAGCATCGAAAACATGTCAGTTACTTTCAAGTAAATAACACGATAAAATTTTTTATTTTCTATTTTTCAAATAATTAGTGAAAGCGAAGGAGCTATAATTGAGCATAAAGGAGGTTCTAGATGCAAATTTATGCGTAAGAAGTGCTACAACGTGTTACAAAACTTGCGTGGAAACTTTGTTGTGCCTGGAAAAAATACAGAATATCGAAAATCATGACGGAAAAGAACGTGAAACATACCGCCACAATATGGAACTTATTTTTAGGGAAAGTTGAAAAAATTTTTGATTAGACAACGGAACAAATTTGGTTTTAATAAATACAAATTTTAATTATAACACTTGTTGATCCCCACACCTATTTTATTTTTTTCTCCTCAATGCTGCTACAGAAAAAAAAGTAGAGCACTTGTTATTTTTTTCGAGAGATCAGCAGTAGCCCTTATAGCCAGCTACTTTCCAAACATATACTCAGTTGGTAATCGTGAAAATGGATTTTCTTTGGTTCTACAACTAATAATAATCTTTTTTTTTATTCTTCCACTGTTAAGAATAGCTGATAAAGTCGTTTTTGGGCTTGTGGTTCAGATGAAAAATCTACCTGCAAAAACTGGACTGATCTACCCCTCGACCTATCAATTCGAGTCGATCGTTCCTTACTGGTCAAGAAATGCAGAATTTAAAGACCGGTATAAGTATTGACAGCATTTCCTGCCGGAATATACGATAAACTTGATGCAAGCGGCGATTTCTGTTCATTAATTTGTGACAGCCGGGTGAAGAATATGATAACATGATAAAACATCGCGTACAGAGTAGGAAAACGTCAGAACCAATCTAAATTTTTCAGAAGTGAAAAAGTCGGAGAACTAGTCAGACCAGTCTACCAGTTAGTCAGTAATTTCAAAATTTATATGTTCTTGAGATACGCTCGTTCAATACCAACTATAAGCACATTTCGGCGACCAAATTACTTTATCAAACACCTTGAAATTTTGGAACTGCCATTGGAATCGGTTTAAATCATGATTTTGGGGCAACCTAATCATATTCTCGCATTTTGCACTATCAAAATAGTCACTATCTGAAAGCCCTTAATCTTTATCTACCTTATATCCGTGTACTTTGTTTAGTTTTAAACGATGTTTGAAAATTTTAGCTTTTTCCTTGCCCATGATGCGCTAATCACCGAGCGCGCTTCACGCGAGTCTCAATAACCGCAAAGAGAGAAAGTTCAAGATAATACGAGAGAAACTTTAATTTCAATTTAATGTTCGACTACATTAATATACTTAATTTCGTCACGTGGCGTAAACACTATCACACATAAAAAGAAAAATACAGTTTGTTGCAGTATGTAACTATGTTACATACTTCATTCGATTTTAAGTTGGCCTATCATTCCAGTGGACTTAATTCTCACGAGGTATTGTGAACATAGGCGTAACAAATAAGCTTAACACTTTAACTAAGTATCACACTGACAATAAGTTAGAAACCACAATAATTGACCCTGAATTTGAAAATGGCAACATAAAACAATATTTCCGCTAGTCGACGATATAGTGTGTTTAGTTAAAACAAAGTATAAAAACAATACTTTGAAAAACTTAACTCGTATGACTCTGGGTTACAGTTCACTACGGAACAACAGACTGATCAAAAGTAATATATTTTGGATACAGTCATGTCACACAAATGGTAAATTGATTAGAAGCACCGCAAACCAGCTGCGTCAGGAAATGTTAATTTAATTTCAAAAAGTCCTTTTCAACCCAAAAGTTATAAAATTATCTTCTCTCGAGGCAAAATCAAGATGTAACCATACTACATGCAACCCCGAAGCATTTAAAAGCTTTAGAACAACAAAAAAATTTTTCTTAAAAATCAGTTCCGCAAAAATAAATAGCATTCAAAAATTTTTGAAGTCACAATCGAGAGACTTTCGGCCCTCAGACTCCTTAAAGCTAGACGATAGAAGAACTAAAATGATGAAACTACTGAAAAATCTTATGAATCCCTTTCACTAGTTGTTAGATTGCGCTGTAACCCCTCTAAAAACATAAGAGAAATAACACAATAAAGTTAGAGAATCCCACATACATCATAGAGACTATTAACCTTAGATCTCCAGATAATATTAAACTACAGGACACTACACATTTTCCACTGATAACAGACCGAGGATATCAATAAAGACACACTAACCTAGTACTTCCCTAAGCTCTATAGAAAAACACGACTTTTTTACTTCATATCGAGCAGCTAGCTACATGAGATTTAATTATTTTATAAGTTGACATTTTGTTCTCATTATAGTGGCACTTTATTCATCAGCAAAGATGGGTTAAAAACTTTATATACTGGCTATAAAACACGAACAAGAAGCTACTCCTAGGATAAACGGTAATTATCCAAATATAATGCATATGGAATCGGAGAGTATATAAAAGTCTAAAATATTATGGTACTAAAGTTAATTCGGAAAGAAAACAAAGTTTAATGAAAATGTCCTATGTTCTGAGTAAAAGTCTAGATGAAGAGAACACGAAATTATGATTTGAGAGAAGAGAAGAATGCAGACAAATCCAGAGACATGGAAAGGTACGAAACGCTCACCCAAGAGAGAGTAATAAACTAGAGTATATGTAAGTGAAACTCATCAATGACCACAGATTATTTATATATTATTGGCTATTATTAGAACACACCATACTACGGTACACAAATAAATATAAAAACGAGAATAACTAGTGTATAGAATGAGGACGAGTAAATAACAATTGAAAAAACCTCGGTATAATTAAGATTATCAATCGAGTATATTATTTGAAAAGTCGGCTACTATATAAGTTCGCAGATATCTATGATTTCTTGTACTTTGGAAAGTTGATTTTTCCTACACAAAAATATCAACTAAATCTAAGTAGACCTCCGGGGTCATTTTGCTGTCAGTTCTATAACGTATGCGAATGTGAGATTATAAGATCAAAAACCATCTGTATAACGGCCACCGGCAGAGAGAGAGAGAAACATATATACACGAGACTATGTTATCAGAGCAGATGCAGAAAGATATAATGCGACTAGACTTGAAACCCACGCAAATTATCCTACGTGACCTCCGCTATACTCGCGGACACACAAAATCTTGTATATATATAATAATATAACTTTTTTCGTCTGACGTTCCGGCGAAGGTGAAAGCGCATACAGACATTAGAGTCTTTCGTATTTGAGAAAAGTGTCTCTTTATGGCAACAGCGATAGCAATAATATTAGACATATATTGTCAAGGAATAGTGCAAAATTATAAAGATTTAATAATATATACATCTCTGACTAATAATGTTATATACTTTGATGTCGATGCATACAATGTCTCACTTAGACAATATAAATAAAATTTGATGAGTAATCATGTAACAGTGATTTGCTCATCTAAGAAAATTCTGTCTATCCACTCGAATCGCTTTGTTCAGGGAGTTTTCCTAGTATAATCTATGTGGTCGGTGAGACCGAAACGGCACATCATATAGGACCAAATTTATATTTCTCTCATACAGTAATATTAATATGCACAAACATAAATGGGCATTTTACTTTTGTGTGTGGATATTCTGTTCACTAGAGATAATAGCAAGAGTTAGTAGAGCTCCGCGAGAGGAAATACTATTACGTCTCATATTACACCGATTTGTACCCAATATGCTAGTGCCCATATGCCCTGAGAGAAAATTTGAGCGCAGTATCAGCGATCGCAATAGCTCAGTTATTATAAAATCATCTTCTAGACGTACGATCATATAGATTATCTGATCACTATCAACTAGCCCTCAGTTAGGCTATCAGCAACCATTTTTCTGTGATCCAGATAGGCATTTCTTTTTTGACTTACTTTTAGTGGAAGTCATTACTTCTCTTATAGAGCAGTATTTGGTAAGTTATATCTTCAGTTTTTTGAATAGCTAGTGGTAAGACGGGGTGTTCGTTTGCACTAATATCGAGACGACTCAATAGTAAAAGAATTATGAAATCTCATTGTATTAATTTTTTTTACTATTTATATACAATATAACTGATCGATACTAGCGCGACGCTCAGAACGTGAGAGTCAAAGTCAATTGTTTTTATTTCACAACTCTTGCGTAGCGAGCATCTAACCTTGTGAGAGAGTACTTGTCAAGGTATATTACGTGAAAAATAAAAATGCATTTGATATGTCAATAGATCTATGTCAGGCACACGATATCTAGAAGAGGATTGGAGGCAATATTATTATATTCATATCGATATTTAAAATATACAATTATAGGAACATTTATTAGACGATGAAAAATTTATGGACAAAACTTTCAATAAATGGAAACGCTTTACAACACTGGGGCGTTCAACACCTACGCAGCTAATATTCGGATAGTAACAAGTGGAATAAAGCGTTTCTAGCAGAAATCAGAATATAAATTATCATGACACAGAATACAGAGGCGAGATAGTATACATATATTAAAAATGTACCTTATCTGTACAGACAATACCTGTAATTTTTCACTTAACTATTAAATCAAGCGAGGTTTTAAATACCAGTATAATATATAGTAGAGCATAAAACTCTTGCGCGAATCAATTAAATGAAACGCAGAATAACATAAATGGTACATATCACAAGGGCTTATCGGCTGAATAGCCCTCAAAACGAAAACAGCAGAAGAGATACTATCGAGCAGATTCAGTACACTGCACTATTGACCTGCACCCCATTATATCACGATTTAACCGAATGGTGAGCAACAGAGCTCTCACAATTAAGCGCGCTAGCGCAGATAGGCATATACAATATTTATGAGACAGAGAAAAAATCCAGTAAAATAACTAGATAGCTATTCGCACGAAGACTTGGAAAACAGTATACCATCTAGGCATGATATCTATTATTTTTAAATGTATTTATGTTGAGGTCATTCAGACTATAGGTAAACAATAATAATAATCTAGAAATGAGGAATATTTTTCGAGAGTTTTGCGAGAGTTCCGGGCCTTACGGGCGATAGTTTGTGAACTTTTATCAGATTCGTTGCGACCTATGTTGGTCACTCGATTAAAATAGAAAACATCGTATTTTTTGTGTAGACGCGCGGATCATACAATCAAAATGTGTGCAGAGCAAGTAGCAGCTTTTAGGAAACGTGCTTTTTGGTGAGAGCAACGTCTTATATAGCATATATAACAAGTTATGAGAAAAATACACATGATAATTCATAATTAGGGTATCAGTGTGGCAGACTATCTGAAGAGGAGACCACACTATCATCATGATAATTTCAATTCTTCTTCATACCGACAAATGATATACAATTTCCAGTGTCTATTACTACTAAAATATGATACTTTCACGCGCAGACTCGGAGACAATGGAGAGTGTCCGCCACTAGTAATGTAGACCCTGAGTACCCTTATATTTTTTCAGCACGATATAAAAAGAAAACGGCATATTCGCAGGTATCCTTGCTTCCTATTAGGTGAAGGATAATAAAGTTGCAAACACACACATTCTTGCGAATCATGAATCTATGAGTAACTTTTTTCATATCAATTAATCTCTGTGTACATGTATAATTACATAGAATTTACAATCTTTTGATTTATCGTGGAGAGGATTGATATGATCTACGAATAGCGCGAGACAAAATCTGAATCAACGTAGCGTTCAATGTGCATTAATGTCTCAGAACGGCCGACAGAGATAGACAAGATATGTAATGAGTCCAGAGTCTGGACCACAGCGAGAGTGATACACGGAAAATAATGGAGATTATAACTCACCTATGATTTCTCACTAGTTTTCTAGTAAACTTTCTCTAAAATTAAGACATCCTAGAATATGGAAAAAACCGAACCAGCTCATAAAAAGAATACTTGAAATACCTACCACTCTGTATGCAAGGAAAAAATATATAGAACCCTCAAAGTACCTAATTTTGACACTCTAGAACACTATGTTGTATCCAACATGCAATAGTAAGAGTCACATACACGATATGTGGCATACTGAACGTTACTGCATCATTGCGACAGGTAGACTATCTATATATATATTAGTAAATATGCGCGAACGCGGTAAAGAAACGTATCTTTGTTATTGGTCTATCTGAGAGAGGTCGTTATTATATACATGTTGTTTTTCCTTAATGACTCGATGAGGAAGAGAATAGGCGGCTTGACTAATAATTTCATATTTATACAATACATGCCTCGAAGTTTCTAGGTGGAAAGCTAAATTTCTGAAAACTTGCGAGAGATACGTATTAGTTATCTTTTAAGAATTCCTTATATAGATATCAGAGAGGACAGAAGAATTTTTCTGAGAGCTGTCACAGAACAGCGTGGCTAACAGTTTCCTGGCTATCTCTTCATGGACATGTGAAAAGAGACGCTCAATTCACAGCGCAAAACCAGCACGCACCTCGAATACTTCTGATCACTCTCTCTTCATACTCTCACACCTAACAAAAATGACATGAATCTCGCGAGGTTTGTTTATGAACCAACAACTTTCAGTTTAAAGTGTATATTGTCTCCACGACCATACAAGTATAGGACATGTAGGTTTTGATGCGATAAAGCAACTTTACCATCTTTTTTCTGCAGACCACTTGCTTGTTATTTGCGTATATATAAAAATTTCACTGTAAACAGTTATTTTTTTATTAAAATTCACGAACTATGATATCTCGATAATTAGGAGTAGGCTTTACATAGCGTATAGACAAGAATCAATCCACTTCGTCTTTACGAGAAGAGCAGAAATACATACATTGAGTAATCGGGGTTAATTGGCAGTAGAACAAAAAGAGTAGGATGTCAGCCGCGCAATCGAGAACCAATTTCGTGAACACTAATAATCTGAGATTACTTTGAATATTGTATACAATATTTATCACGAGTAATTAAGTCTTTCAATTGAAAACATGAGAAAATATAAAAAGGATCTTGCAAAAGTATTCGTAGAAGCTCGACTGTAAATTAATTGATTTTTCGCCGTGCACAAGTACTCTGTCGACTTCATCACACTGAGCATATGAGTAATGCAATAACGCCCCGCGAGAGTGAGGAGAGGGACAGTTTTTATTTTTAAGTCACAGCCAGAGAGATCAAACATACATAAATCGCATAGCTGTTAGAGAGGATGATAAGTCTATATGCTATATAGCCCTAGTATGCTACACCAAGTGGTAATCCTTAGCATATTAACCCTTCTCAAATTTAAAAATTCAGAGATCATCAGACTGAGCCCTACGTCTTGTACAATAACTTCAAAATTCCTGTTGTTCTAATTAACTATGATGTGTGGATACTCTATCTATTATTAGACACCATAAAAAGCGTATACGATAATAAAACTATATATACGCAAAGAAAATTTAATGTCTCTATTTGATGCGAGAGTTAAAGTAAAATTATCATGATTTCATTTGATTATATCCTACTCATGTGAGTATAATAATGACTAGTTGGAAGTTAATATCAACAATGCAGTTCACTTGAGAGAGTACTATCCAGAGTGAGCTAGATCTCAGCACAGAAATAACAATATTTTTCGTTCCTCATATTATCATGTTTAAATTTTTCCGTAAAAATGTATACAGTTGAAAGGCTCAATAAAACTTTCTTCTGAGAAACTAAATCGAGAACATCGAAACTAATATTTGAAATGTGCGATTTGACGAAAACACTACAATGTTACAACAGAAAAAACGCACAGATTCTGAGCGAAATAGGCATAATATTTTTTTATCGTCAAGATAGAGCTTATTAGTAGAGAGAATAAATGAACTCTCTAAGAATCTTAAAGTATACATGTATCAATTATACTAAGAGGTAGAATTACCCGGTCAGAAACGTGAATATAACGTGCCAGACTATGCGCACGATCATTGCCTCATGTTATATAACGACACTTTCACAAAAGCTGTGTATTATTCTCTGCAATACAATCACGAGAGCACTATTTACGCACGTTCAATTTTGCTAATAGAATATTCAAATGGACGTCTAAGAGTTATCTATTATGATAAAAGTAATTTAGTAATCAAGATATAAAACACTTTGGTTAAGCGATTAAAGACTGATACATGGTTGTTTAAGAGGTTGTTTCTTGTAATTGAATGTTTGCTCTACGGTAGGAAATTTAGGCTATCTCCAGTTATAAGAACTGAGTAATGGAATCAAGACCACAAGATTGGAGCTTACATTATTGCTTTTGCGTTAACATTTATATTTACTTTTGAGATAGCGGAGTTGCTTTGCAATTACGAAGTTCATTTTCGTTTTCAGGTATCATCATTTCCGAAGACCAAAATTCAAAAATTTAGAATAAGTTCAAACGCAGTACAGCACTGAAATAGCTAATCCACAATTGACTGAAAATACATATATTATGAGCAGGCTAATTTTGATATAAGATCGAACCGGTGAATTGTGCAACGATCTGTACTAATTGAGGGGACACCCTCTTGAGCTCAACATTGTACTGCCTCGAGGAACGGCCACATCACAATATGTACAGCTAGACAATATCATAATTCAGATGAAATTGTAGTAATTATGCTAAATACTCAGCCGTGCTGAGTTCATCAAGAAATAATTCGAGGAGCAATGATTTGGGAAAATTATCGAAATATTGTTAATATGGTAGTCTTCACATGCAAACAGTACAAAAAATAAAGGCTGTTTAATCAAAAAACTTAGTACAAATTGAATCATGTACGCGAGCGATGTTATCGACAGATATACTACACAAACATCTGAGATATATTGTATGTCAGTCCTATTAAAAGCAAAGTTATTGAGAGGAAATATCACAACACACACACTAGAAGTTCATCTCCAATAATAACTTCAATAGTCAACATTTTAAAAAATATTGGAGGTATGAGCTATATATAAGACACGCTAACGTAGTTAGAAAACTGCTCACCACAAACAGAGAAATATGGATAATGCAGCGTAATCTAAAGAATGTCGACACATGCCAGCATATTTGTACCCAGATATTTATTGTTGACCGGTATTCACCAGCGAATAGTAATAATAGCACTTCAATGCACGAACTTAAAGGCCCTTATCAGCGACGTGAGAGAGAGACCCATCGTCAAGAAAAACTAGACAAAAGTTATCGCGAGACAAAATCATTCCACAGCTGAGCATGAAAATTCACTCAGATTATACTATACAGTTTTTGCATCCCTAGATACAACACACTCTATATATTTTGATAACTACAACTCGGCTCCAATCACATTATAAAAAACTAAATCGAGCAACTTTAGATTATATTTTCTATTATGGAGAGCCGGGACTTAGATATAACAAGTTAAAGTGTGAATATGGGGTATCGAGATTATTTTTGATATATCAGAGTTATATATTATTGTTCGGATATTGACGAAACTCCAGATCTAAGTACATGTAAAAATTTATATTTCTTTCCATGCGTATTATCAATATCCACCACCAATATCCTTGTTTTTTATTATAATATCTATAGCATACTAATATATCTTATTAAGCTGTACATTTCAGAGCAAAAACGCCCTTAAACCTTTGAGGTATATATAATTTTCTTTTGTATCTAGAAATGCTCACTTGAAGTTCTTTATTTTTCATACTTATCATAGTTCTGTAATAAAAGATCGTGAGTTCTATCAGAAGTCTGTCTGAGAGAGTTATTTTACTATGTTCACTCAAAGTAGAGGATTCAAAATTGGAGCGCTCCTCACATATGTTCAGTCGAGAACTTCAATTGGTCATAAACACGATGCATATCAACCTTTGTCTGAGAAAGAATAACTCTAAAATTTCAGTGAAATCCGTTCAATACCAATTATTCTAATAATTACGCCTTTTTGACAAATAGATTTACTGAATAGAGAGGATTCAAAACTAATGCTTCCTCAGGAGTTACGTTTAAAACATGGTTTCCAAGACTTTATCTTTATAAAAGAGAACATGGCTTTAAACTAGGAATTCTCAGTTCTGACTATTTAAAATATATTTTTTACGAGTGTAATAAAGAAATAACGCTGAACACTAGGTCGTATGATTCACCAATATTCTATCAGAGAACACAAATTATTCGAAAAATACAATGACAATAAACAGAATATAATTTCTACTCTTACTATGAATCACTTATCACTTATTTACATTCGATAACGAGTGTGAGGTCTAGATCTGAAGAGAGAGAGGAAAGTATGTCAAAACATTTACGATATATCGTTTAAAAAAATATTTATGAGGGATGCCGGACCTATACAGCTAGATAATTTTCTAGTGTACAAAAAAATATGTCATGATAGGTAGCTCTATAATAAGTAATAACGAGTTGTCTTTATAATTCATTTGGTCGCTAAAATTCTCTTGCGAGATCCACGGAATTGAATTCCATTTTTTTGTTTTATTATATAAGCGAGAATAATTAACTGGACCTAATATCAGCAAAATACATCATTTTAATTATCAGCAGACGAACATGAGTTAGGTGTATTTAGTTTACTAGCGTACGCGGAAGAATTAGTGATCGTAATCCTTTCCTGAAGTCCAGAGTAGGACAAAAGTGAGAGAAAAATTTATAAAGTTAACGTAATCATAACAATTGCTCTGACGATTTAGATAAAAAGATTAAAATTGCTGCCAAATTAGAACTCAGAGTGGCGAGCACCGATCATTATATAATAACACAGAATCTCCGACATTTGCGCGAGAATAATCTGATATACTTCAAATTTTGTAAAGCACAGACATATACCAATTTTGATGATATTCTGGCAAGCTCATATAGTAGTTTCTGAGTAGAACCCACAAAGTGCCACCCATAAGCGAAGTAATTTGACTCAAAAGAACCATTGCAAATCAAGACGAATTCCTGTTTTCCTCTTTCTTCTGTATGTTTGAAAGCGTCGTTTGTTACCGAATTTTACCCTTGCATTTCCTAATTGTTTTTTTATATCATCATTAATACGTCCATTTAGCATGTATTTTTAGAGCCAGTATCGGAATATTTTTTTGATTACAATAAATGACGAATCTGTGCTGAAGAAATCATATTTTTTGCTACAATATCCGATAAAGTTTGATTTTCCAAGTGGGTTTTTCATCGATGTAGTTCACAACTTCATGATTGTAAACATATTTCCCGAATCGATTTTGCCCAATACTATCCCTTGTCGTTTCGAATCAATGCTGTGCTACAAGTTGTTGTATGAAAAATAAATGAATTATTCATTTGATGGAATTAAACTGGTATTGGTTGACCTGATACTTAATTGTTACAAAAAAAGCTTTTTAATAGTGAAGCCATAATTCTTTTAAGCGCCTCATAATTGCGTTTAAGTTTGGACATGTACCAAGTTTTCTGGCAACACTGAGTGTTCCATCACTCTAGTGAAAAAATTGGGGTTGCCGTATCAGACTGGAACGGCATTTTCAATATTTTAAAAAGATAGGATTTTTGGAGATTCTGCCGTGGAGAAGGTTAGTGTTATGAGGCAATTGCAAAGTTAAGGGTGGTGTGAGTCATCGAATTCAAAGCTGAAAATCGGATTTTTCAATGGCCAATAGCCGGAGTGCTACAAAGTTGTTCGAATCAAATATGACTCACCTTTCGAGGTAAACAAACTGACGAATTATTTTTAAAAAAAAATGTATTTCTTCCCTGAGCTTTTCAAGGTAAACAATGATTTATGACTGAAATAAAACTCGCACGCAACGTTGGCAGATTACCTTGATTTTTGGCTTCAAGCATTATAAAAACCGTATTTTGACGTATTTAGGGGTCTCCAATCAAAAAATGTAATCTCCTGAGGATGATTTTCCTCC
This sequence comes from Oikopleura vanhoeffeni, assembly GCA_004367855.1. Classification (NCBI taxonomy): domain Eukaryota; kingdom Metazoa; phylum Chordata; class Appendicularia; order Copelata; family Oikopleuridae; genus Oikopleura; species Oikopleura vanhoeffeni. The sequence goes on along the minus strand of SCLH01000400.1, from coordinate 822,026 downwards.
CTGGATATAAGAAATGTTAACACATTCTAAACCACATAAATGTGTATATGATGAGTTACAACCACAGTGAAGATCACCTGGAAAATTTTGTGTCCAATATTATGTTGTCGTTTTCATAATCGTGTTTTATTTCCAAAAAATTCAAGAAATTCACACTTATTTCATAGGAAATATT
>SCLH01000400.1:715747-821830 GCA_004367855.1 Oikopleura vanhoeffeni | reverse complement strand
ACTGGACTTGATCTACCCCTTACACCAATTCGAGTCGACGTTCCTTACTGGTCAATAAAGCCAGAATTTAAAGACCGGTATAATATTGACAAATTTCCTGCCGGAATATACGATAAACTTGATGCAAGCGGCGATTCTGTTCATTATTATTGGACACCTGTGAAAGAATATGATAACATGATAAAAATAGCGTACAGAGTAGGAAAACGTCAGACAATATAAATTTTTGAGCAGTGAAAAAGTTTGGACAGTTAGTCAGACAGTCTAAGTTAGTCAGTAATTTCAAAATTTATATGTTCTTAAATACCCTCGTTCAATTACCAACTAAGCACATTTCGGCGACCAAATTACTTTATCAAACACCTGAATTTTGGAATCTGCCATTGAAATCGGGTTTAATCAATTTTGGCGGCAACCTAATCATATTCTCGCATTTTGCACCATCAAAATAGTCACTATCTGATAGCCCTTAATATATCTACCTTATATCCGTGCACTTTGTTTAGTTTTAAACGATGTTTGAAAATTTTAGCTTTTTACCTCTATGCCCATGATTGCTAATCACCGAGCGCGCTTTCACCGAGTCTCAACTACCGCCAAGAAGAAGTTCAAGATAATACGAGAGAAACTTAATTCAATTAATGTTCGAACTACATTATAATATACTTAATTTCGTCACGTGCGCGTTAAACAAGCTTACACACATAAAAAAGGAAATACAGTTTGTTGCAGTATGTAATATGTTTACATACTTCATTTCGATTTGTCAAGTTGGCCTACATTCAGTGGACTTAATTCATCACGAGTGTTATTGTGAACATAGGCGTAACAAATAGCTTACACTTTTAACTAAGTATTCACACTGACAAAAGTTAGAAACCACAATAATTGACCCTGAACTGGTTTGAAAATGGCAACAATTAAAACAATATTTCCGCTATGATCGACGATCTAGTGGTTTAATATAAAACAAAGCTATAATAAAACAAACTTTTTGAAAAACATTAACTCGTCATGACTTGGGTTACAGTTCACTAGGGAACACGACTGATCAAAGAGTAATAATTGGAACAGCATTGTCAACACAAATGGTAAACTTGACTTAGAAATGCACCGCAAACCGGCTGCGTCAGAAAATTTAATCAATTTCAAAAGTTCCGTTTCACCCAAAAGTTATAAAATATCTTCTCTCGTAGGCGAAATTCATAGATGTGACCATACTTCATCAACCCCGGAAGCATCAGAACGAGCTTTAGAAACAACAAAACAAATATTTATTAAAAATCAGTTCCCGAAAAAAAAAATTAATAGATCAAAAATTTTTTGAAGTCAAATCGAGAGACTTTCGGCCCTCAGACTCTCAAGCTAGACGATTAGAAGAACTAAATGATGAAACTACTGAAAAATATACATTAAGTCTCCCTTTCACTTGTTTTAGATGCGCTGTAATCAATAAAAAACTAGTCGAAATATTGAGTCTATTTACTCCAAATTTTAAACTACGCANAAACTTCAAATGATTTTCTATCGCTCTGTCTAAAATTAATTATATGTTTTTTACAAAATTCTCTGGTAAAATGACTCTTAAATTTTTGTGTGATACTTATTTAGAAAGATTTGAAAGAATTGCTCTCACCTTCTCTCTCGCCTACGCATTCTTATGTAATCAGCATTTCGGAAGTTATGACTTCTAGAAATGCTCTATTTGAACCGGAGGCCATCCTACAGTATAATGCAATAAAAGTCTTAGAAATTCGTTACGATTCTTTAAAGGGGTCTTCCACGTGATTTGAGTACTTTTGAAAAAAGGCATGTAGTACCAATATACAGTAATTTGAAAAAGTACTCAAATTACGTCAAAAAAATTCCAGGAGCAACTTCAAACGTTTTTAAGACATTTTTCTCATTACACCAAAGTCGGAATAAAATCACGTGACGAAATAATCCAAAAATAAGGTTTGAAATATGTCATAAATAAACCCTTATTTCTTGAAAAATAAGATCATGTGACCTTTTTGGAAAATATTATTATGTTTAAAACTCTTAAATTAGGTGTTTATTAGCCCACAAATTTTTTCGGCGTAATTCGAAGACTATTTGTGTACTTGAACCAATACCTTATTTCTGAATTTGAAGATCACGTGATCGTTTATGGACTTTGATGTGATGTAAAAAATTTTTTAAAAACACCTAAAGAACATCTTCACTTATTTCAAAAAGTGATTTGAGCATTTTTTGAAAAAACAGTACTATTTTGACCGACATTATTTCTTGAATATACGGTCACGTGATCATTTTTGGGCTTTAGTGTGATGAAAAAAAAATCTTAGAATTTTTTTCTGATTACGATGAAAGGTTTTATTTGATGATTCAAAAAATTTTTGCAAAAAATTAGTACTGTAATACAGTAAAAATTTTCAAAAAAACGCACAAACGTCATTTTGTCTTCAAGTTAATCGATAACTTTATAACTGATCTTGTCATTAATGTTTAAGCGTCGTAAAATACGATTAAATGGTGAATGGTCACTACTTGCCGGAAATCGAGTCTACGAGTTAACACTTTAACTAAGTTTCACACTGACAATAAGTTAAATATCACTTGCAAATTAATCTTTATTTGAGTTTACTCTCACAGCAACGAAAATTTGTTGAATCACGATTTTCTGACGCAGGGTTTCTGTTACATGGGCGGAACGACGGCTCAATTTACCATAATTATAATTATTATAAGTTATAATTTATAACAAACAAAATGGGCACTTTTGGTCGAATCGGGACTGTAAGCCCGATATATCGCCGAAGGAAATCTACGCAATTTCACGATTTGTACCTAATATCTGCTAGTGCCCATATCGCCGAAATTACGTAGGTTTTGAAAGTTATTATTAAAAATCACTTTGAGTGCGTCATGAATGACGTCATATTTTAAGATTACATTTATCAAAGCAATTTTTATATCTTTTTTAGTGGAGTTCTTAATTCTACACATTTTGGTATTTTAGTTCTTTTGAAAATCTTGTTAAGGGGGTGGTCGTTGCAAAATGAGGCTCTAAAAACAAATTTTCCTGATTTAATTTTTTTATTAAATTATAGACAACTGCGAGTATAGGGGCATTTTTTTTAACTGCGTACATGGCCAGGCAAGTACTTTTTAAGGGTCTAAAAATATTTTGTATGAAATAAGTTGAAATTTATCAATTTTTGGGAAATAAAAACACGATTTATAAAAAAATTGAGAGAGAAATTTGGACAAAACTTTCAATACTGATCTGCACGGACTATCCAGCTAAACATTCATATTAGTTTCGAATGTGTAACTTTCAAATCCAGGGAGGAGATACATTTTGATTGAGACCCCTAAAATAGGGTTAAAATACTGTTTTTTGGTGATTCTGAAGAAAATTGGACAAAACTATCGATACTGATCTGCACGGACTATTCAATTGCACATACATATAAGTTTCGAATGTGTACCTTGAAAAACCAGGGAAGAGATACATTTTGAAAAAAAAATACCGTCAGTTTTGTAAGCACGTTTCGGATAGGACGAGCCATCTGTCACTTTCTATATTTTTTTTAGGATGCAAGATTTTAGTTCAAATATATCAGAAAGAGGTAATATTTGGTTCAACGATTTGTACTTTTGCGTCACTTGGCCATTGAAAACTTCGTTTTTTTGCGTTAAAATGCGACGGCCACCCCCTTAAACTCCTTATAAAATTAAGAAAAACTTTTCAAATTATGACGTCATTTCGAACGCCCACATGTTTTTAATTTTTCAACGAAAAAAATTATTTCTGTCCCTATATTGCCGAAAGTGCCAATAAAGACGAATTTTTCGAATAAAACCTTCGGGGATATTGGGCCTTTCCCTGTGAAGGTTAAAGTTGCCAAACTGAAAGCTGAATTATATTTTTTTTCAACTCTGTTTCAAGCATATCATGGTTCATCTGGTGGGTTGATTGATCCAGATTCAAGAGATGACCCATCTGTTCAAAATCCAGAAAAGGCTGCAGAAATGTTGGCACATCAAAGAAAAGAACTAAGTAAAATGTTTCCTGGAATAGACACTGAAAACGGCCCAGCTATCAATGAACACTGTATATACACTGTAAGTAATTTTCAAATCAAATTATTAATTTTGACATCAGAAAATTCTCGCAAACTTTATATCGTAGTTTAAGAACTTACGATAGTCACATAATACTAAATATATCGTATCGCCAAAACTATTTTGGTCACAAATTATTTTTTTCCCAAAATTTTCGGAAAATATCTCTCAATTTTTCATCACTAGAGTAGGTGAATTTTCCATTATTTATATATATTTCTTTAAGAATCGGCAAGAATTTCGAAATCTTGCATTTCGCGCGTCTAGTCGGTTCCTTCAAATTGAATAGCGCGCGCCAATACTACCCCCTAGACCCGAATATTGTTAACTCTCTCTTTCCCTACTAAATTTGACTAAACTCGCGAGTTGCAAAACTTTTTACTCTTGTTAACTGTTAAAGGTATATCTATCTTTGATGCCACTTTTTAGCCAATTTTTTTATATTATTCGGTTTTTGAAAACGACTTATCCGATTGAGTTCTTACATAGCTCAAACTAAGCACAAATATCTAATGAGTAATACAAATATCTAATGGGTAAAATAAAATAAATGGTCCCGAATCGGACTATTTTTTGAATATTATCTGAGATTACTGAAATTGTTTGATTATCAGTTTTTGTTAAAAAATTGGAAATAATGGTCTGATTCGAACCATTGTTTTTAATTTATTTTTCTCTAAATATTTGTGCTCAGTTTAAGCTATCTAAGAACTCAATCGAATGAGTCGTTTTCGAAAGCCGAATCAAATGCAAACCTTGGCTGAAAAAGTGGCATAAAAGCCCCAGCAAGTACCCTAAGAGATACATCGCCCAGTTATCAACTTATATTTGATTTGATGATTTGAACCAATCATATATGAGCATTAACCGTCGTTAAAACATATGAGGTCCATTTGATCGTCAGTACATTTTTGATAATTCTGATATATGTTCTTGAAGTTCAAATACGGTAGCACTGCTACCGTATCAGTCTCACACAATAATTTCGGTTCGTAAAATATAACATAAGTATATCGATAATGACAAGCCTATTATGAAAGCCTAATCACCACATGTTTCCAAACAAGTTCTGTGGTAGTTTGTTATCGAAAGTTTATGAAACTCTCAGGTCTTGTTCTGAAATTAATGGTGAAGTAAATGAAAGGCTTTCAGCATCATCTTGTCATGATAGATATATGTATTTCGCCGCCTTATCCGTACGGTATGAATTAGTAAAATATAAATAAAATAAAACACTTTTAAGCATGCTACATGATGGGGGGCTCTGATTGGCTGTCCCATTAAAATGATAGGAAAATATGACTTATAGTTTGCGACAAACGTCGCTGCGACCCGAGTTGATTGTATAACACCATACCCCACGAGTGAAATAGTTTGAAACGCCTAGAGTTACGCCCTGACTCTGATTGGGCAAATGGCTGAAATTCATAGTTTTAAAGCCTGCTCATTGGCCAGAGGAGGAGAGCGTAAAATAGGCGTTTTAAATTATTTGAATCATGTAGTATTTGTATGAACAAATTTATTAACAAATGATAACATTATGACGTCATTTATGAACGGTAAGCGAAATGCCATATCCTTTCTCCAACCAAAGTCAATTTTGTAAATGAGAGTGATCTTTAAAGCGCGTATTCGCATCCCACTAGTGCTGTCTTAGTGATTACGCACCAATTAATTTTTGCGGTCCCAATATCAAGCACTCGTGCCTATTATTATAGTCACTTAGACAACATTATTGGAATTCTAACACGCGCTATAGAGAATCTCTATTAGAGATCACCTTCATTTTCAAGATTCACTTTGGTAAGAAAAAGGATATAGGATTATTTTGATCGTGATAATAAAGCTATGCCGAACCAGTAGTACAAAATTTATTTCTTCCAGCGTGTTAGGCCAAATATTTTTTTTTAATATGTCAATTACCTATATTTTCAGCTGACGCCTGATGCCGATTTTATTCTTGATCATCATCCTTATTTCGAAAACGTTGTCATAGCTGCTGGATTTTCAGGCCATGGATTCAAAATGGCCCCAGAAGTTGGGCGAACTTTGGCAAACATGATATCTGGTGAGGAAGTTGAATATGACATGTCTCCATTCTCAATAAGACGCTTTGACAAATAATTAAGAAAAATTCAAATGTTTTGGTTTAAAGTTCCGTTTAAACACATTTCTGATGCTGATTATATTTTTTTCTGTTTAAAATTAAAATAACTTCTAAAATTAGAAAAAAATATAAAAAAAAATTAAGCAAATTTTTTATCGTACACTTTTTTCTATGATTTTCAAATCGATGCTCTTCGATACGTTAAAATAAGCTGCACTACTGTATGAAAAAATTTCCCGGGCTTATATAACGATGTCCTTTTAATTTTTTGTTCCCTCCTGTTTTTTTTAAATAAATTTATAGGCATTTTAAAAATTTTTTAATTATAACAATGAGTATAACATCGATTACGATCCTCGAGTCGAAAAAAGTGATTTATACTTTTCTTTTGAAGATAAAATTTTTTGGACTCAGGGACCGTAATCGATATTTTAATTGATAACTACTTTAAAAGTTTCAGCTATTTTTTTTATTTATGACAAACAGAAGTGAAGTTAAAACATGCAAAATCAAGAAGAATTCCTGTTTTTCATATTTCTTCTGTATGTTTGAAAGCGTCGTTTGTTACCAATTTTCCCCTGTGCATTTCCTAATTGTTTTTTTATATCATCATTAATACGTCCATTTAGCATGATTTTAGCCAGTATCGGAATATTTTTTTGATTCAATAAATGACGAATCTGTGCTGAAGAAATCATATTTTTTGCTATCAAATATCCATAAATTTGATTTTCCAATGGGTTTTTCATCGATGTATTCACAACTTCATGATTGTAAACATGATTTCCGAATCGATTTTGCCCAATACTATCCCTTGTCGTTCGAATCAATGCTGTTGCTACAAGTTGTTGTATGAAAAAATAAATGAATTTATTCATTTTATGGATTCAAAATGGTATCGGTTGACTGATACTTAATTGTTACAAAAAAAGCTTTTATAGTGAACCATAATTTGCTTTCAGCGCCTCATAATTGCGTTTAAGTTTGGACATGTACCAAATTCTCTCTGGAACACTGAGTGTTCAACACTCTAGTGAAAAAATTGGGTGGCCGGTATCAGACTGGAACGGCATTTTCAATATTTTAAAAAGATAGGATTTTTGGAGATTCTCCGGTGGAGAAGGTTAGTGTTATACAATTGCAAGTTTAAGGGGGTTGTGGGTATAGAATGCTGGAATTGCTGGGGAATATAGCCCTTTCCTCCAGCTGGACTGAAAGGGTCGATAACGGGCAGATAAGAATAAATGAGAAAAAAAAATACTGTAGACTTAAAGCTTCTCTATCAACTGCAAGTACATTTTTTGATTCTGGTGAAAGGTGGCTCACCAGTGCCGTACTGAAAAACCGGTAAAAATATGTTCTCAATTCACAACAGTAGTTAAAATCTCGGTCAATTTTGCTTTAAATTNAATATTCCTAGAAATAAGTTGAATTTCTTGATTTTTGGAAAATAAAACACGATTCATGAAAAACGACAAAACATAAATTGGACAAAATTTCCAGTATCTTCACTGTTGATCATCAGTTACACATTTATGTGGTTTTGAATGTGTTATTTATATCCAGGGAGAAAATTCTCCTCAGGAGATAACATTTTGATTGAGACCCCTAAAGATAACGTCAAAATACGTTTTTGATAATGCTGAAGCCAAAATCAAGGTAATCGCCAACGTTCTGTTCGGTTTATTTCAGTCATAATTCATTGTTATACCTTGAATAACTCAGGAGGAAATACATTTTTTAAAAAATAATTCGTCAGTTTGTTACCTCGCAAAGGTGCAGTCATATTTGGTCGAACAATTGTAGCCCTCCGGGCTATGGCCATTGAAACCGATTTCAGCTTTTAATCGATGAATCAACTAACCTTAAACTTGCAATTGTATAACACTAACTTCTCCACCGGAGAATCTCCAAAAATCCTATCTTTTAAAATATTGAAATGCCGTCCAGTCTGATACCGGCCACCCAATTTTATATTCCGAGGTTATTATTTACGAATTTTCACTTAAATTTGTGTTTTTCAAACGAATTTTAGAACAAAATAAACAAATAAATGACCTATCATCAGGATCGAGCATCATACAATACTAATCTGGGGGACCTCACGTTCTGACGAGTTTTTGCCGCCAACACAGTGAGCATCTACCATACTAGCGCCACTTTAAGGAAACCGCAAGATGATGAGTCCTTCATTAGGGTAGTACAATAGTAATCATGAGCTCGGTTCTGTGCGAAGGTTGGCCTTAACATGGCGCTATTATGATAAATGCTATTACATAACTCCAACCCACGCAAGAATATTCATTGCTCGGAACCACGACATCCACGATTAGTATTGTACAACTTGAGTGAACAACATTTTGGTTCAAAACTGTTTTGTACTTTTTTTATACCTTAGTCAAAGTCTGTAGCCTTGACGGGATTTTTATATGCCTCCAAGCCACTGTCTGAGTCTCAGACACTGACAGATACTATCATACTAAGTAGAAGTACTTAGACACATTTTGTTTCAAAAGGCTTAAAATGCCTGTGTATTATCATGAAAAAGAGGTCAAAGATCAGTAAGCTATAGAATTTTATACACGTATTTGTTTTTTTAATCTGCATCAGAATCATCGCTAATTTCGATATTACTTTGGCGTAAAAGTTTAACCAGCATTCGGTCTATTCTAGAAACTTTTGAATCCACACTTCGTATCTGAAAATTTTCAAATTAATTTTATTCAAAAATAAATCAAACAAATCTAATACTAGTAGTAAAAAACAGAAAAATTCAACAAAATTATTAAGAAAATAACTTACTTGTTTTTGGGATCGAGTCATGGAGACCTTGAGTTCATCAATTCCTTCCCATACTTCTTCAAGATCATTTTGATCTTCTTGTTGCAATTCTTTCAACTAAAATCAAAATATTTTCAAAAAATCTACTTTTTGTGAAAATAATTAGTTTTGTTTAGTCGATAACGATAAAATCGTTAAAGCATACAGGGGGATTGCTCAATGCCGAGAAAACAGTTTTGGCCAAATTGTCGCATTATTGGGCATGAGGGGGTGGTGTTAGTCGATTTTGAGCACTTCAGAGGCTGTCGTACGGTTAACAATGCAGACTGGATTTTTGAAACATTACTGCAGTCATAGGAAGGATCTATTTTGATCTCACGATCCATGTTGACAGTTTAGTACAACTCCAAACATCTGTTAACTCGCGTAAGACGAGTCCTCAGTTTTTTTAAGGAACAAGGATCTAGAGCTTATCTCGGAAAGTTTGAGATTTGGTGAGAATAGAAATTGGTCTGAATTTTAGTGAATCGGTTCTGTTTTTTTCGATTTTCGCCTCAGGGGTTAGGAATGTGCCGAAACGTTCAAGACGTTTTGATAAAAGGCTTTTTTTGTGGAAATGCCAGAAACGTCATTTTCGGAATGTAACAAGCCCGAGGGGTGGTGAACATCGAATTGGTCGTTAGTTTTTAAATTTTGCCCTGATTGGCTGTAAATCGACAAAAAAGTGCGCGAAAATGACAATTTTGAAAATAAAAGTGAAAATTAGAAAATTTAAATATCACCAAAAGATTCCTTGGGTATGATTTCCTGGAAACGATATTAGCAACTATGGTCTAATTTTGACCACAGCGGATTCTAGAAGAAATTAAAGTCTTTCATTAAAATTATGATTTGATCTCTAGCACTGTGGGTGTTGAAAATCAGACCATAGTTGCTAATATCGTTTCCAAGAAATCATACCCAATCTTTCGGTGACATTTAATCTAACTATCACTTTTGTTTTCAAAATTGTCATTTTCGCGCCCTTTTTTGTCGATTTACAGCCAATCAGGGCAAAATTTAAAAAATTACGACCAATTCGATGTTCACCACTCCTAGGGCTTGTTACATTCCGAAAATGACGTTTCTGGCATTTCCACAGAAAAAGCCTTTTATCAAAACGTCCACATTCAGCCAAATTCCTGACCCCTGAAGCAAAAATTGAAAAAAAACAGAACCGATTCACTAAAATTCAGACAATTTCCTAGATTCTCATCAAATCTAAAACTTTCCGATATAAGGTCTAGGATCCTTGTTTCTTTGAAAAAAGCTGAGGGACTCGTCTTTAACCGCGGTTAACCAGATGGTTGGTGAGAGTGGTACTAAACTGTCGAATGGAATCGTGAGATCAAAGATAGATATTTCTAATGTATGTTTCAAAAATTTCCAGTCTGCATTTTTCTAACCGTACGAAGCCTCTGAAATCCCAAAAATCACTAACACCACCCCCTTAAGGCCATGTTGGTACTTTCGGCAAGATAAGGACAAAAATTTAATTTTTTGTTCAAAATCAAAAAACGAGTGGGAGTCCGAAATGACGTCATAATTTGAAAGTTTTTTAGTTGTATTAGGTTTTTTACAGTAGGTTCAAAAGAAGTCAAACACCAAAATGTGAAGAACTAAGAACTGCACCGAACACAATCAAATAAAAATTCAAGAAAGTTGATTTAGGAAATTCAATCTCGAAATATGACGTCATTCATGACGCACTCAATGCAACTTTAAACGCCCATGCAAGTTCGGCGATATTGGCTTATTCGGCGATATGGGCACTAGAAGGATTTTAGCTCATAATCGTGAAATTGCGTAGGTTTTTCGGCGATATTGGCAAATTCAGCGATATTGGACCGGGTATATCGGGCCTCCTCTTGTAGTTTTTGAATCAAAAACTTGGATTAGTAAGTCAGTTTTGTTTTGAAAAATACACAGTGTATTATACACTAGTTGTTAACCACTTAAAACGTCCATTTATTTTAAAATAAGATTGTACATTTATACATCACAAGATGATGACCTTTTGTATCAGCTGATTGCGTTTACTTATGGTTCCACCAGTCTGCAAATAAGTCTTAACCGTTGCGAGGATTTGAAAAACGACAAAAAAAAATTGGTAGACGGTTGGGTTTTTGAAAATTTCTTATTATCAACCTATTATCGTCAAACATATTCTTATACCAAAAACTCGACAAATCCGCTACGACCAATTTCTTTAAAATATATTCTATAGCTCTATTATAGCTCATTAATTAAGCCATGAGTCACGATTTTCAGTCAAAATTAAAAAGCATTAGGATAACCGAAACAAAAGAGGTTAATTTTTTTTAATTTTACCGTTTTTTCGAAATGTCCCTCATTTTTGCAGCAAAAGTTTTAATTATTTTCGTTGAAAATAATCTGATAAGTTTTGAAATGTCCGATAATTTCGATTATTCTTTTACGGATTAATTAAATTTTAACTTAAAACCCTACTAAATGTTTAAATATTTGACTAAAGTAGTGTCTTAATATAAGGTATGTCAGTCTAGGAAAAAATACTTAAAGAATTACTAGTATTAATTTACTACTCATGAACTACATATCTATGATATCTTTCAATATGTATTACTTTTAGTCGCACTCTTATTTTGATAACATATATTATATATTAAAAGTGCTTATCAAATATGTGGTCATTGAAAATTGTTCTGCGTAGTATCCCTTAGGTACTTTTGTATTCAAAAGGATCTACGCCACGCCATGGATCCCAGTGCGTTCATAAATAAACGTTAAACAGCCAATTTGTAATTTCAAATCAGTGGTTGCCGATATCCAAAAATTATATGAATAAAAAATATGTTATCCGTTTCAGGTATCCGTGAACTATTTCATCGGTGAAAACCTAATTTGATAAGTTTTAAACTAAAAACCTGTTCAATCATTTGAGAATAATATTCATTTGCAATTCCGGGATAAAGTAAGAACTTTTTATAAAATTTTAACCAAATTTATGAATCATTATTTTTTACCTTTTTCGTCGTTATTTCAGATTCTGGGTCAATCCAGGCGAAAAAATTTTCGATCCAAACGCCTATACTAAAGTCAGTTCCACCAATTTCGATATCAGTTCGTCTTTTTTCATGAAACCAGCTGTATCGCATTCCATTTGGAATTTTGTACTCTGATTCAAGAGCTAGCTGAATTTTCAAGGCTTGTCGTCGTAAAACAGCATTATCTTGTACACCCTTTTTGATTTAAAATTTTTTTAATATAATACAATATTCATAAAATGTAAATTATACAAATTGTGAAATATGACACCGATTTGCTTGAAACTGAAATAAAGAAAGGTTAATTCTTAATAAAATTACCCAAAAAAGTGTCATAGTTCAAATTTTAAAGTATTAGACCTGTTTATGCTTAAATAAATTTCTAAAATATATAACTGTTTTGAATTGTGAAAAATGACAAGAGTTTCATTCCAAAATAACTCAAATATTTATACTTTTCGAAGAAAATAAGAAGAAAATATTTTTATTGTGAAATATGACACCACTTTTTTGCTAGTGGTGTCATATTTAGTACACAATGCAATATGACCGAAGTTTGCTATTTTACAAAAACAAAAAAGAACTGTTTTTAAATTGTTGAAACCTTCCTTGATATCGTCTACAGCTAGACCAATAAGCATATTTGATATTATTATCGTCATTACCACCATAAATGCAATAAACATGACATAGGCAACATCATTGAAAAAATTTATTTCGTTCCATTCAGTACATTCGTTCGTGTTAGGGTCTAAATCACCGCAATAATCTTCAATAAAAGCTCCAAACATGCCCTTAAAATTTTTATAATCAAAATGAAATAAAATCGAAAAAAATTTCGGAAACCCTTGAAATTTTACCTCATATTCATACTCTCCAATCATCATAACTATCGATTTTACAATTGTCTTTGGAAGCGAATCAAATGGAACTTGGTTTTGAAAAAGCATATATAAAGAAAAGGAAAATCCAATAATAAATAAGGCAAAAACGGTGACAAACCGGCAAAAAGTTCGGAATACGGTGATAAACATTAGAATATAAATACCGAAAACAGGCACTTTTTTCGGGATCAGATATGAAGAATTGGGGATCAAATTGAAAATAAAATTTCATTAATTTTAAGTTCAAAATAATAATGTTGCCTAACTTTTCGTTCGAAAAAATAAATGGTTATTTGAAGACAACTTTCAATCCGACCAGCAACAGAACACCTTCATGAAAATACATTATGTCCTTAATTTTTGTGCACTTTCCCTTTTTACGGTAATTGAGACATTGATCAATGAAAATGTTTTGTTTTGAACCATGGCTTGTTTTGAAAAATTGTCACTTATAGCTGGCCAATCATCGCTCATGCTTCGTGAAATTGTCAATGACCGCAAAAAGTGAGTAAAAGTGAATAAGGCACATACTGTAGGTTAAAAAAGGAGCAATACAAGGACAGAAAATATAAATAAAAATTTTTTCTTGAATTTTGAAGTTTTTAAAATTGGACAAAAAATGATAATTCTTCCGGTCCAATCCGTCCCTTTTTGCATAAATAGTAATAAAACCATCCAAGATAACCAAATTGAAACTGCCCCACATTGCCATTGCCAATCTAGTTTTATATCACAAAATGCAGGATTGAAATCAAGCACAAAAATTATGGTTAAGACGTAAAAGAAGATTTCGATGATATTTGTGAAATCAAAGAAGTAATCCACAAAAGATCGAGATAAAAATTCGAAAAATTCAATTATAAGTCGTAAGCCGGCGAGAATGATCACAATAATAGACATGGCATATCGGTATGATGGAGGACTTTTTGACGGCTTTAAATTTGCATATTTATATGTTTGGTTAGATAAGTAACCTATCAACCCCTTGATCCTTTTTTCAGATAGCAGAAGATTATAATTCTTTACTTATAAAAGTGTTTAAAATTTGAAGAAAAATTCAAATTCAAAAACTCATTTTTTATTAGTTTTACAATTTTGATTTAATCAAATCGCCTTAATTGACATTGTCATTTTCACAAACTAGAGAAGTTAGAAAAATAATTCCTGAACCAAAAGATAGAGAACTGGGAAAAACTTCTTGTTTAGTTAACCATGAGAACGCGCGCGCTAAATGACCACTCAGCTTCTTAAAAATCATGGTTAGTCGAATCAATTTTTGAGCGGCGATGAATTTATTTTTGAGTAAATGGTAAAATTTAAAAAAGTGGAAATATAAAAAAAAATGCAAAAATTTATAATGCAATTATTTCTTGACGCATTTTAAATTAGCTAACACTGCAAGTAATTCAATTCTCTATCAGATGAAACTATATTTTTACAAGTTACTGTTATTTGTTCATAATTATGAATCTTTAGTGGCCTCATCATATCATATGACAGAAAATTTATTTTCAAATATTTTCTCTTGAAAACTACCCAGGTATTCATATTTTCAGGTCTAAATGTCCTCTGAGTTAGAAGATGAACAAACTGTAATTTGACTCCTTGCCAGGAGTCAGATTACATAAAAATTACGGCAAACGTTTTGGCACAAAAAGTAGTACTGGCCTTAATCAAAGTTTAACTGCTGAAATTACCTTTCATACCAAAAAATTGTGCAATAGATTTTTAATGTAGTGTATGCAGTTTTTTTTAATTTTGAAATAATTTTTGGACAGCTTTGAGGTCGTTTATTTTTAGAGTTTTTTTCTATAAACTTGCGCAAACAATATTTAATTGCTTTATTTATAGACCAATAAAAGTTTATTTTTAGAGTGTACTTGTCATATTGTTTAATTCAAAAACGTGCCGGTAACAGTCGCCATAAAGTTCCCTGGCTGATTTTTCATCAACAATTGGAATACAGCCAGCAGAGCAATCAATAGTAAAATTATTTGAGGTATAATTTGCAACGGAATAAGGCGGAGGAATGGTGAAAGCATACGTGTTCAATAAGGCAACCAACACTGAAAAAACAGTCAGGTTGATGTAGTAAACCCATTTTCCCACACTGTTCCATTTTGATTTGTATAACGATATGATAAGAGGGTGAGTGAGCAGGTTTTGGCGTTTATATTCGATTAAATAGTTTAGAGGATGGTTTCGTAAAAGGGCACTTTTGTTAGTAACGTAAGGTAGGCCTGATAAGGAATTATCACTAGCTAAACTTTTAGCAAAAACACGAACAAATCTTATTTTCTAAAATATTGAAATCAAATAAAAAATCTAGCAAAAATATAGAAATTAAATCCAATCTAATATAGCCTTTTATCAATTTCGCGAATAAGCAATTTCGGGAATAAACACTTCGAGCTCTAAATATTTCCCTAAAAAAGGTTTAAATTCAATTTTTCATTATTTTTCTCAAAAATATTTGCAAATTTATTAAAAAATGGCCATTAGAGCCCTTAAAGCTCGGCTTTGTCATTCATTTGAAGCATAAATTACAAAATTCGCATGAAAAGTGTAGGAGTAGGCTTTTTAGTGAGGTATACAGTATACTGTATACTATTTTCGCCGGGAATTAAAAAAAGCCTTTCTTTAACTCTCGTAGTGTTTTTCTGGCCATGCGTGACCAGATGGCCTTTAATCGCAATTTAGGACCCTTAATCATGTATGAATGACAATTTACAAAGTGATCGATCAACTATTTGGATAATCGACGTTTGTGCGTTTTTTTTCGAAAATTTTTACTGTATTACAGACTGTAATTAACAGTACTTATTTTTTGCAAAAAAATTTAAATCATCACAAAAAGCATTTAAGCGGGATCAAAAAAAATTCTAAGACTTTTTTCTCATTACACCATAGCCCCAAAATGATCACGTGATCACGTATATGATCACGTATATTCAAGGAATAAGGTTGGTAAAACTAGTACTGTTTTTTTCAAAAATTACTTAAATCAATTTTTTGAAAATTTCTTTCCCATAAGAACTCTCTGATTTTTTTCCGGCGATATTTTATTTTGTTTTTTTTCGATGCGAAAATTTACATTGGAAATTTAGATTTTATTTAAAGTTAATTCATTCGTTTACAAGTTCAAATCTTCCCTAGGTCCAAGGCACCCTATCCTAAGCCAATCAGCATCCGACACATTTGAATTTTCCAAATTTTTGCGGCAATTGTGCAAGGGGGTGTTATTATCTTCATCCCAAGTCTGAGATTAATCCGTTATCTTTGCGGCAAAGAACCGAAATAACATGTTTCTTTCAGCTTCCAGCGGCTCTATGCTATTGCCGTTTGCTCAACGTCATTTTAAGTTAGGATGGCTTTAATCAGGGTAGAAAAACTATAAGGCTGGACATCAACCGCGAAGGTCTGGGGGTTTATTTTATATAATTTATATTATGATAGTATTTGGAAGGTATCAACCGATCAATGCTCAGATTCAGCATTTTAAATATCAGGGATCTGTCTCTCTGAGGGTCTGTAATCCATTATCCCTTTAACACCTTTTGGGTGATTTGATAGAATGTAGGCTAAAAAGAAAGAGAAAGCGGCCTGCTGAGTTGGCTAGAAGGGGTCTCAGGACGTGTTAGGATTGGCTCCCCAACCCTACATCTTTCAAATCACCCAAAAGGTGTTAAGGGATATTACCCCTCTTATCTCGAATCTAAAAATTTTAAACAGGGTTAGTTTTGACGCTGGAAATATTGGTGCAAATATGTTTGGTGGCGCTGTTTCGAGCGTCCAAACGCCTTTTTTGCAAAATTAAGATAGACGGATTTTTAGCCATCATTATTGTGTTTCAGAATTCAGCGTAAAATTGGCCTCCATATGACAATCTCGGGAAAAAAGACAACGTGGTGTAGCACGGAAGTGGAAGTGCGCGCAAAAACTCAGCAATTTCATTAAATTCATGAAGATATACAAAAGATGCGCATGCAATCGACTATTGTCTAAACGGTAATTGGCAACTGTAGGTTCTCAGGTACCACAAGTGTTGTTTTGCCGCCCCTCGGAAAGTGTGGTTTAATTTACGCACGCAAACTTCATGCGTCCGTTATTATACAAAACTTTGTTTGTAATTCATTAATAAATAAAAGCAGGAAATTTCTGGAGATTCAATTTTTAGTTATTTTCCAATAAAACAATTCCAAAACTTTGCCGATGGCTGATTGTGTGAATACAAATTGCTCAAAAGACAATTAACTCCGTAGTGGCCGAACAACTCGGTCCACTAAAGAGCGAAATGGTCAAATTTTGAGATTTCACAGTAGAAATTGTTGCTCTCTGGCGCCTCTTCAGTTACATATTGACCCATAATTGCTAAATTTTCATTGCAGCCAAGTCGATTATTTTGGAGGGTATAACGAGTTCTCTACGATGAACTTTGAAATTTACACGGTAATTTGAATATACGGTGCACAAATAACGGTATTTTGAAAAGTAATCAAATTTTCACATAAAAAAAACTTTGGCAGATAAGGTTTGTGAATATTCATAAATTAATGCCTTATTTCCTTGAAAAATAAAGATCAGTGACGTTTTAGGGAAATGCCGTTATGTTCAAAATTCTTTAGATTATAAGTGTTTATTCGTCCTCAAAATTTTCGGCGAAATTTGAGTACTATTTGTATACTTTTGTAGTAATACTATTTGTGTTTACTATTTGTTTGTAATATTGTTGTACGTTGACTAAAACCTTATTCTTAATCTTGAAGGTCACGTGATCGTTTTTGGACTTTGGAGTGATTGAAAAACCTCTTCAAATGATTTAATGTTAATTTTTTGAATAAAACAAGTACTATTTTGCGCAACCTTATTCCTTGAAAAATACAGTGACATGATCATTTTTGGGCTTTGGTGTAAACGGAAAAAAAATTTAGAATTTTTTTTCTGAATTGCGATGAAAGGTTTTATGGCCGCCATTGCAAAAATTTCAAAAGAAGCACAAAGGTCAATTATTTAAATAGACGCATTTAAATCTTGTAAATGTTTGTTCATAAATGAATTAAGGGGCTCGAATTTGCCGATTAAAATACCAATTTTTTTTTTGCTGTCACGGGCATAACCAAGAAAAGTCACTGACTTGAAGTTAAGTTTGGACGTTTAGAATTTCCAATGCTCAAAAATTATCTGATCGGATCAATATTCAGATCGGACAAAACATGTGATCGATCGAAAGCAAATTGGGAAAATTACTTTACCTGATCAGAAAAAACTCCTTAACTTCAATCTGGTCGCAGGATTGTTTAATAAAGTGAGCTACAGTTTTCTCGATCTTTCAAAATTCTGATCTATCTATAATAATTTTGAAATATCTTCAGAAAATTCTACTGACTTCACATTAATATATAGTACATGTATATCCTTGAATTTCAATGTGACATGAAATAGACAGGGGGCCCAATATCGCCGAAAGTTTTTTTGCCAAAACAATTTAGGCGATTTCGGCAATTCGGCGATATTGGCATAGTTCGCCCATATGGAGGACAGAATAAATTTTTTTGTCGAAATAAATGAAAAATGCGTAGGCTTTTGTAATGACTCATATTCAAATATTTATTTTATTTTATAAACAAAAACATATTTTTTCCAATCTTTTCTCAAATTTTTATACTGCATTCTGAATGTAACTATTGAGGGTAGTACTTTGAAGCGAAAAACCTTGAAATTAGGCGGTTTTCGGCAGTTCTTTGAAAAACTAGTTGGAAATTTCAAAAAATTCCGCTCCAATGCGAAATAACAACTAAGTGTTTCCTGCGTTGATGCCAAGTTTGAGTAAGATCGTATGCCTAAGCTCTAGGAAGAGTAGTAAATTTAAAATTTTTGGTTAGGTGTTCTAGAACTCGCCGCATGGTGGTCACCAGGGTTGGCCAAAAATTATTCTGATAATTATTTTTGTAGATTCAAGGAATAGATCTACCATAATGGTTAATTCTCAAAAGTTTCAAAAGCCAGTTTTTGTATTCTGGGAAATGGAGTACAAAAATACATTTTTGCCGAACCGCCTACCCCCTAAACAATAGGTTTGAATGAAGTAAATCACAAATGTGTAGAATTGAAAACGTAAACGGTATCAAAATAAAGTTGAAAAAAGTAAATTTTGAAGAAAATCAATCATGAAAATGAGGTCGATTCATGACTCACTCAAAGTAATTTGGTAATATAAATCTGACAAAATTTCGGCTACTTTTGGGCAAATTCGGGGATATTGCACTGAAAGTATTTTAGCTAAAAATCATAAATTGCGTAGGTTTTTTCGGCGATATCGCGCTCCTGGTACCAGATCTCAAGATTATATCGTCGCATGTAATAATTTTATTTTATGATTTATTATTCTATTTAATTATACCGCAGCATTCGTTGTATCGAAAATTATAAATGCACAAATAAAATGCATTTTTAACACCAAATATTCTAGAGAATCGGGTTTTTCGGAATAATTTATTATGACATTTATTTATACTTTTATTATATACCATTTAATTCTTGAGGATAAAATTTTTACCTTGTACCAATTTTTTATTGTCGGTAATTTCTATACGGCTAATTTAAATTTCGCAAGTAAAATAACACATACTGTATATTAATACAGGGTGTAAGGTTTTTACGGCTTCTTTTTTCCAAACTGGCTTACACTTGATTTCCGCTGTTTTGATTGGTTGTCAGAAGGTTTTCTCAGATATCAACCCAATCAAAAACGGCGGAAATCAAGTGTAAACCAGTTAGGAAAAAAGAAGGGAAACCTTACACCCTGTAATATTATATACAGTATATATCATGATCCCGCAAGAATTAAATGGTATAATAAACGACAAAATAAATTAATTACGATATACCAGATTCTCAGAAACGTAGGCTTTTTTAGTGCTTTTAGGAGGCCTACTAAGTATCATTTTCTGAGCGTAGGTTGAATAATCTGATGATCTGAGTAGTCCTGCCGAAATCCTGAAGAGTTATCCTACTAGTATTTAAAAAATAATTGGACGTTCCCTTCCCCTTTTCTTCCCTTCCCTTTTCCTAGCCTGATCTTTCTAATACTAAGTTCCTTAGAAAATGCACTTGAAAACTTCAAAAAACAGCGTGATTATCGACGCCTACTCCCTTAATTTTCAGAAATTCTAAGAATTGTTTTCGTGAAAACATAGCCTTAGAAAATCACGTGACCGTATCGAGGGAAAAGTCAAAACTTTTTTTTATTTCAGCAAAGTCAAGAAAAAATCAAGTGAATTTATAAACAAATTATTGAATAGTACTCAAAATCTTCAAATAAGTTGCCCTTTTGTCCTCTGAGAGTTAAAAATTGTTCTAAAATTATTTTTCTAAATTACAAACTGGACAAGTTTGTCGTCAAAAAAAATTTGCGTGTGTTTCCCCGTTCCTTGTCCCTCCGAAGTAAAAGATGCATCAGACATAGAAGTGAGGTCGATTGATTGTTCAGTTTTTGTTTTATTCCATTCTTGGTTCAAAATGATAAATTCATCATCCACAAAATCGTAATTAAATCGAATTTTTAATTTTTCCGATTCCAATGTTTTTCTACTGACTTCCGATAAGGGTCTGAAAAACGTAGGTTTTCCAAATTGCATTGGTGAAATGTCCATGCATTTATTAAGAACTACCAGTGCTTGATCTGGCATACTTTGTATTAATTTTCGCATAGGGGTAATAAATGGATATTCTATTTTCCCTGTAGGAATAGCATTTGATAAAGCTTCTTTCCAAAATTCTGATTTTAAAATTTCTTCAACCACATCCTCGTGAAAATAATCGATTGCGTAATCTATAGCACATCTCCCTTCAACATCTACGGCAACCAGACTGGCTCCACGGGCTAGTAGACATTTAACAACTTCCAGGTGCCCATTTTTACATCGCCAAATGCAAGGGGGTAACTTATGATAGGCTGTCAACGTGAGTCGTCTTGAATGCTGAGGCTATTTTTCTCAGACATCGAATGTCAAAAGTGAAAGACAAATTGGCACTTACCATATCGGCCAACGTTGAAATATGGCGGAGAATATAGAAACTCGTCAGTGATATCAACTTATCGCTGACGAGCAAGTGAATCACCCGCAGGTTTCTAATTTTATTATAAAATAAACCGTCTATCGACAACTTTTTAGTGGAAATATGGTTGATTGAATAGAACTTTTTAGCTTACTTTGTATAATTTGTTTTTTCAGACAATTATCTTTGATTTCAATTTCTGTTCTCGTAGTACTGAGTTTGTTTTTGTAGAATATTGAGAAACTGATTTTTGCATGAACTTGCCAAAACCTACAGCCGTGTAGAAACGGATTTATGTACATTTTTTTGATTGGATTCCAGGGTACCGGCAATTACCGGTTTATATATAAAATAACGGTTTAGATATAAAATAACCGGTTTCCGGAGTTCCAATCATTTTTGTCAGGAGTGCCATGGATTATTCAATTTTGTTAAATATTCGTTTATCAATTATTTTATAATAATATTTTAAAATAACGCTTTGCAATTGGTTCTTATTCATGACTTCTCAAAAATACTCGGATATCATTGGTTCTTCTTGAAATGGTCAAAAACTTAATCAAATTTCATTGGTCATAAAATAGTTTGGTATTCTTATTTGAAAGCAGCCTGAAATTTCTGGCTCCACTTTGTCTTTTATGCTTTTAATTATTCACTCAAAATTTTGTCGGACAGCCTAGCTTGTGATTTATCCATAGGATCTAATGGTGCATCATTATCTAGTAGTTCTATACAAACGTCCAGGGCCCCTGCTTCTGCAGCACAATCTAACGGAGTCCATCCTTTTGTATTCGTCGTATCGACTTGTGCTCCTGAGTTGGGTTTAACAGGGGGAACAAGGGGCCAATGTGAAATTCAAAGAAATATTAAAACCACTCCTAGTAAATCAATGCTTAAAAATGTTCCAAATATCAACAAAAAATTTAGCCACCTCGTGGCCAGAAATAATTTTTCAAAATGAGAGTTTTCTGATTTAATTTTTTTAAACAATTTTATGAATTGGTTGACACTAAAGTTATAAGGAGGTTACTCACAGCGAAAGTTAGAAAAATTTTGATACCGTAAATTTTACAAAAAATTGCTGATTTTCACTTTAAAACCGAAATTATTATAGATGGAAAGTTTGTTTCATTTAATTATATAGTCCTGAATTCGCCAAAATTTCCGATTAGAATAATGTTAAATTCTAGCAGGTATAATTTAGTCTGTCACGTCTCCAAATTTTGACCCGACAGCCATATTATGTCAGATTTTCTTAATTTTTTGGCTGTGACAATTAAAATCAGATTCTAAAACTTGAAATTTCCCATAAAACTCTCCTGATTTTTTTCCCGATATTTCATTTTGTTTTTCGAAAATCTACATTGGAATTTAGATTTTATTTAAAGTTAAATTCATTCGTTTACAAGTTCAAATCTTCCCAGGTCCAAACCCTATCCTAAGCCAATCAGCATCCGGACACATTTGAATTTTCCAAATTTTGCAGCAATGTGCAAGGGGGTGTTATTATCTTCATCCCAGTCTGAGATTAATCCGTTATCTTTGGCGGCAAGAACCGAAATAACATGTTTCTTTCCAGCTTCAGCGGCTCTATGCATTGCCGTTTGCTCAACGTCATTTTTAAGGTTAGGATTGGCTTTAATCAGGGTAGAAAAACTTATAAGGCTGACATTCAACCGCTGAATGTCGGTTATTTTATATAATTTATATATGATAGATTTGGAAGGGATCAACCGATCAAATGCTCAGATTCAGCATTTTTAAATATTCAGGATCTGTCCTCTGAGGGTCTGTAATCCATATACCCCCCTTATCTCCGAATCTAAAAATTTAAACACGGGTTAGTTGTTGACGCTGGAAATATTTGGTGCAAATATGTTTGGTGGCGCTGTTTCGAGCGATCAACGCCTTTTTTCAAAATTAAGATAGATCGGATTTTACCATCATTATTGTTTTTTCAGATTCAGCGTAAAATTGTGCTCCATATTGACATCTTATCACCTCGGGAAAAAAGACAACGTGGTGTAGCACCGGAAGTGGAAGTGCCCGAAAACTCAGCAATTTCATTAAATTCATGGAAGATATACAAATGATGCGCATGCATCGACTTTGTCTAAACGGTATTGGCAACTGTAGGTCTCAGAGTACCACAAGTGTTGTTTTGCCGCCGCGCCGAAAGTGTGGTTTAATTTACGCAAACTTCATGGTCCGTTAATATACAAAAACTTTTTTTGTAATTCATTATAAATTAAACAGGAAATTTCTGGAGATTAATTTTTAGTTATTTTCAATAAAACAATTCCAAAACTTTGCCGATGGCTGATTGGTGGAATACAAATTGCTCAAAAGACAATTAACTCCCGTAGTGGCCGACAACTTCGGTCACTAAAGAGCGAAAAATGGTCAAAATTTTGAGATTTCACAGGAGAATTGTTGCTCTCTGGCGCTTTTTCAGTACATAATTGACCCATAATTGCTAATATTTTCATCAGCAAGTCGATTATTTTGAGGGTACTAACGAGTCTCTACGATGAACTTTGAAATTTACGGTAATTTGATATACGGTGCACAATATACGGTATTTTGAAAAAGTAATCAAATTACATAAAAAAAACTTTGCAGATAAGGTTTGGAATATGTCATAAATTAATCCTTATTTCTTGAAAAATAAGATCACGTGACGTTTTAGGGAAATGCCGTTATGTTCAAAATTCTTAGATTAAGTGTTTATTCGGCCTCAAAAATTTTCGGCAAAATTTGAGTACTATTTGTATACTTTTGTATATATTTTGTATATACTATTTGTATGTACTATTTGTTTGTAATATTTGTGTACTTGAACTAAAACCTTATTTCTTAATTTGAAGGTCACGTGATCGTTTTTGGACTTTGGAGTGATTGAAAAAACCTCTTCAAAAATTGATTTAAGTAATTTTTGAATAAAAACAGTACTATTTTTGCCAACCTTATTCCTTGAAAATACAGTGACATGATCATTTTTGGGCTTTGGTGTAACGGAAAAAAAATCTTAGAATTTTTTTCTGATTGCGATGAAAGGGTTTTTATGGCGATTCAAAAATTTTCAAAAGAAGCCACAAAGGTCAATTATTTAAATAGACGATTTATCACTTTGTAAATGTTTGTTCATAAATGATTAAGGGTCTCGAATTGCGATTAAAATACATCTGGTCACGCATAACCAGAAAGTCACTACGGAAGTTAAGTTTGACGTTTTAGATTTCCAATGCTCAAAAATTATCTGATCGATCACATATCAGAATCGGACAAACATGTGATCAGTCGAAAGCAAATTGGAAAATTACTTTACTGATACAGAAAACAACTTCACATTAACTTCAATCTGGTCGCAGGATTGTTATAAAGTGAGCTACAGTTTCTGATCTTTCAAATCTGATCTATCATAATAATTTTTGAAATTCTGTCAGAAATTCTTACTGACTTCACATATAATATATAGTACATGTATATCCTTGAATTCATGTGACATGATAGACAGGGGGCCCAATATCGCCGAAAGTTTTTTGCCAAAAAATTAAGGCGATTTCGGCAAATTCGGCGATATTGGCATATTCGGCCATATGAGGACAGGAATAAATTTTTTGTTGAAATAATGAAAAATGCGTAGGCTTTTGTAATGACGTCATATGTCAAATAATTTATTTTATTTTATAAACAAAAACATATTTTTCCATCTTTTCTCAAATTTATACTGCATTCTGAAATGTAACCTATGAGGAGTAGTACTTTGAAGAGCGAAAACCTTGAAATTAGGCGGTTTTTCGCAGTTCTTGAAAAAACTAGTTGGAAATTCAAAAATCCGCTCCATTAAATAACAAACTAAAGTGTTTCCGTGGTTGATGCCAAGTTTGAGTGAGATCGTATGCTAGCTCTAGGAAGAGGAGTAATTTGAAAATTTGGTTAGGTGTTCTAGAACTCGCCGCATGGTGGTCACCAGGGTTGGCCAAAAATTAATTCTGATAAATTATTTTTGTAGATCAAGGATAGATCTACCATATGGTTATTCTCAAAAGTTTCAAAGCAGTTTTGTATTCTGGGAAATTGGAGTACAAAAATACATTTTTGCGAACCGCTACCCCCTAAACAATAGGTTTTGAATGAAGTAAATCACCAAATGTGTAGAATTGAAAACGTAGAACGGTATCAAAATAAAGTTGAAAAAAGTAAATTTTGAGAAAATCAATCATGAAATGAGGTCATTCATGACTCACTCAAAGTAATTTGTAATATAAATCTGAAAAATTTCGGTGATTTTGGCAAATTCGGGATATTGGCACTGAAAGTATTTTAGCTAAAATCATGAAATTGCGTAGGTTTTTTCGGCGATATCGGCCTCCCTGTACCAGATCTCAGATTATATCGTCCATGTAATAATTTTATTTTATGATTTATTATTCTATTTATTATCCCAGCATTCGTTGTATCCGAAAATTATAAATGCACAAATAAAAATGCATTTTTAAACACCAAATATTCTAGAGAATCGGGTTTTTCGGAATAATTTATAATGACATTTATTATACTATTTATTAATACCTTTAATTCTTGAGGATAAAATTTTTACCTTGTTACCATTTTTTATTGTCGGTAATTTCCTATATCGGCAATTTAAATTTCGCAGTAAAATAACACATACTGTATATTAATACAGGGTGTAAGGTTTTACCTTCTTTTTTCCAAACTGGTTACACTTGATTCCGCTGTTTTGTTGGTTGTCAGAAGAGTTTTCTCAGATTCAACCCCAATCAAAAACGGCGGAAATCAAGTGTAACCAGTTAGGAAAAAAGAAGGAAACTACACCCTGTAATATTATATACAGTTATATCAGATCCCCAAGAATTAATGGTATAATAAACGACAAAATAAATTATTACGATATACCAGATTCTCAAGAATTAACTCGTAGACTCGATTTAGCCAACTAGTTGCCACACACCATTTAATCGCATTTTACGAACGCCTAATCATTAATGACAAGATCAGTTATAAAGTTATCGAATAAACTTTGAAACAAAATGACGTTTGTGCGTTTTTTTTTTGAAAATTTTTTACTTGTTTACAGTACTTATTTTTTGCAAAAATTTTTAAATCACAAAAATTAAACCTTTCATGACGTGATTCAGAAAAAAATTCTAAGACTTTTTTCTCATTACACCATAGCCCCAAAATGATCACGTGACCGTATATTTTATGGAATAAGGTTGGTAAAAGTAGTACTGTTTTTTTCCAAAAATTGCTTAAATCAATTTTTTGAAAAGAAGTGAAGTGGTTCCTTAGAAAGTTTTAAGACTTTTTCCATTAACCAAAGTCCAAAAGCGATCACGTGACCTTCAAATTAGAAAATAAGGTTTTGGTGAAAGTAAACAAATAGTGATCAAATTACGCCAAATTTTTTGGGGCAATTAACACCTAATTTAAGAGTTTTGAACATAATAATATTTTCCAAACAGTCACGTGATCTTATTTTTCGAGAAATAAGGATTTTATTTATGACATCTTTTCAAACCTTATTTTTGAATTATTTCGTCTCCTGATTTTATTCGGACATTAGTGTAATAAGAAAATGTTCTTAAAAAATCCCAAAGTTCATCCAAGTTATTTGTTTGTAATTTGAAGAATTTTTCAAATTACCGTATATCACTACTATGTTTTTTCAAAAGCTACTCAAATTATCTCGAAGACCCATGAAAGAATCGTTAAAACTTTTTAAGACTTCTATTCCCATACAAGATAGCCCGAAAACTAGAATTAAATTAATTAATTAAGAAGAAAATTACGTTAGAATCAATGAAAGGTTTTGCGTAGGCGTGACTACGTCTCTGATTCTTAGAACAATAAATGATATTGGACAATATTTTAGAGTCAATTTACTAGAGAATTTTGCAGAAAACATATAATTATTTTTAGACACACTGCTAGAAAATCATTTGAAGTTTTATATGAGGTAATTGCAAATATAATATTAGGTTTAATTTCATCTTATTATTATAACTTTTTTTTCGCAACTTTTAACAACTTTCCCCAACTTTTTGTTTTCGTTCTTCTCATTAAATGCTTTAAAATCGTTTAAAATTTTTATTTGTTATTTTCATTGTATAGAAAATTGTCTGAATATTATTTTAAGCTATTGAAAAATGAATGTTGAATTATGAAACTTTGCTCATATGGCCGATTTAAAAGTGAGGCAACTAGTGAGGCAACTAGAATCGAGTCTGGGTACAGATTCATGTCTAAAGTCTACGAGTTAAGGTTAATGAAATACATGTACTATTATATCAAATAATTTATGTGAAGGCACTTTGGATTTTATATAGCAATTTCAAAAATTATTATGATATTTTGAAAGATCAGAAACTGAAGCCTACTTTCTAAGAACCAAGTGACCAGATATGAAGTTTATCAAAGTTTTTCCAA
Source organism: Oikopleura vanhoeffeni (assembly GCA_004367855.1). Lineage (NCBI taxonomy): Eukaryota > Metazoa > Chordata > Appendicularia > Copelata > Oikopleuridae > Oikopleura > Oikopleura vanhoeffeni. The sequence continues at coordinate 794,369 of SCLH01000400.1, read as the reverse complement.
TTCCAATTAAGTAATTTTGCAATGGGCTTCCGATCCGATCACATTTTTTCGGATCTGATCTGGTATGTGATCGGATCAGGTAATTTTTGAGCATCGGAAATCTAAAAAGTCAAACTAAAAGCTTTTACGAGTATTTATAAATGGGGTCGGTGATTTTTGACAAATTTGCACTTTTTTAAAAAAAATTTCTCATGATGGTAAAGTTTTTGCCACTTTATAATTTTCAAATCAAATGTTTTTAAAATGTAAGGTGCCACCTTTGAGCTAACTTCGTATAATCTGATTTTTTTTAGATCCATAATTTTTAGTTTATAAATCGTCTTTTAAAAACACACTTAAAAAGCGGGAGATTTCGGTTGAAGGTGTCAAAATTGAGGTAAAATAATTTTTTTATTTTTATTAATAAGAACCCGGGAAAAACGATCTTAACCACCAAATTCAATTTATTTTTATGGTTTTATACTATTTCTACGTCAAAATCGAAAATTTTAAATTTGAAAAAAACGAAATTTTGGCACATCGTAAGAAATATTTTTTTTTCATGAGATGAATGAAATAAATTGAATTCGGTGGTCGAGACGGCTTAACAATTTGGCAAGTTTGAGTGAAATAAAATTTCTTTATCTTTGATTGACAAGGGCTTCAAACGATTTCTCCCAAACCGTAGTTTCGTTGCAAAAATTATGATTTAGAGTTTGACCAAGAGCGAAGAAACAAACCGAGGGAATATTCGAAAAAAATAAAAATTAGAAATCGGAATATGTTTAGCCGGTTATTTCATAAAAATAAGTTTGAAAATTTTTGAACAAGAAATGAGGAAAATTTTCAAAATATTTTCAAATAGTTTCGACCAAAAATCACAAAAAAATGTCATACATGATGCATGATTTTTCAAAAAGCATATAAAAAATATGTGGACACCAACGAGAAAAGTAAAAGTGGCCATTTTGAAGAGTGTTTGTCGTTGATTTGAAACAAATAATGAAAAATTGAACAAAAAATAAGACATTTTTTAAAATGTTTGGAACTATTTTCAAAAATTTCTCATAAAATGTCGAATTCGAACTCAAAATTTTATAAAAAATCAATAATACGAAAATTCTGTAGTTAAAAAAATTGCCATTGACATAAATTTAGAATTGTTTGATTGAAATAAGTTAAATTGAATCTCCAAAACATTTCATATTCAGTAGTTATCTTCCTTTATTTTAAATATTGACCTTTCCCATAAAAACTTAATACCGTGATTTGTTGACACCATCATTACATGGAATCGCCTCACGCATCACCTATGATAATTTGACAACTATAGTTTCTAATACCGTTTTCACAAAGTCGATGCTTGCGCATCTCTTGTATATCTTCACTCATGGATTTAATGAAATTGTCGATTTTTCGGGCACTAAAATTTTTGGTGCTACACCTCATTTTTTCAAAGGTTATAAAATGTCAATCTGGAGCACAATTTCACGTTGAATCCGAAAAAATATATACCCATCCGGGATGTCCCATCCCCTCAGTTTCCATCCCCATGCCTTCCCTGAGATGGATTCCTTCCCCGGCTATCCCCTTCCCTTTTACAAACATGTCCCGTGGGAAAGGGGATGGAGAATTCGGTTGGGATCATTCCTATTTTAATCCTGATCAAAGTAAACCGTCTCCAGAAAAAATCTTTCAATCAGTTCAAAATTTGACATCAACGCGCACCCAAGTAAAAAATCATTGTTCGTACCCTAACTTTATATTTCAGCAAAACTTTGACACAATTTGACATTCCACTATGTGCGGCGATATGCAAAGGAGTGCTATGATAGATATCTCTTTCGTTCACTAAATGAAATGGATTTTCACACGTTGATAAAATATACTCCAAATACTGATCATGCCCTTCAAGAGCTGCGATAAATGCAATATTTTGATCGTTCTTATCTTTTGTTGTTAGTTCAGCACCATTTTTAAGTAATATTTCTGAAACTTCTTTGTGACCAAAAGATGCAGCGATTAATAGTGGGGACCAGCCATCACTATCCCGAAAGTTTACTGCAGTTTTATTTCTTGGAGGGATTGCGCAAAAAAGTTTCTTGATTCTTTTTTAAATGGAGAGTGAGATTTGTAGTTCATTGACATTGTTCCCTATTCTAATTTTTCATCATCAACTTTTGTCTGCTTGAGTTAAAAACCTATATATGGATTACAGAGTCTGTAATACAGACCCTCAGAGGATAGATCCTGAATATTTGAATGATTCAAACAACGCGAGATACTAGCCCCCAATCAAAATCCTGGATTGCAGAATAAGCGAATTTCATTGATCAGATTTGGAAGGGATCAAATGCTCAAATTCCGCATTTTCAAATATTCAGAATCTGTCGTTTGAGGGTCTGTAGCAGGCTAGGAAAAGGAAAGGGAAGAAAAGGGGAACGTTCCCTTTTCCTAGCCTGGTTTGTAATCTATATGTAGGTTTATATACAGGTCTGGAATCCATATGTAGGTTTTTAACTCAAGCAGACAAAAGTTGACAAAAAGCTCTGTGATCCATATAAAATCAAAATAAAATTTTCAATAAGTAAAAAAATAAAGAAATTTCTATCCAGAATTTTGACAATCGTCGAACCAGCGTCAATTCTACTAAAAATCTCAATATATTTTTTAACGACAAATGAAGAAAAGTTGAAAGATACAAACGAAACGAAGTTCTTGTACCAATCAAAACGTTGCATTAAAAGATAAGCCAATGTAATTGACTCAAATTTGTGCGGCTACCCAATCAAAGTCTTGCAATTTGAATAACAACACAATATAAATAAATTTCTATAAAAATTACCCCTAAATCCAAAAAAATCGGATAAACTAAGGTCTGAATTTGAAATCGCTTTCAGAAACGTCTCTGCGTCAATCCTTGCCTGTTAGCTAGAAAAGCCACCACTTTTTCATGACTATTTTTTGCTGCAACATAAATTGCAGTTTCGTGATTTCTATTAAAAGCTTCGATTTTAGCACCATATCTACAAAGAATTTTAACAATATCAGTGAAACCTTTCTCTGAAGCAATATGTAAGGGAGTATCACCATCAGATTTATGCAAGTTTATCAATTCTTTGCAGTCGGAATCTCGAGATTGCTTTAAAATATATCTAGCAAGTGCAGAGTCCCCTGATTCCACAGCATAATGCAAGACATTTCCGTTTTCGTTATCTTTATGTTTCAAGGCCATTTTTATACCTTCCAGTCCAGTGAAACCATCGTAGTTTCCTTCTTGATCTCCGATAGAGCTGAGGATAGGCTGTCCGAGGTCCTGTGAATTTTATAGAATAAACAAAAATAAAAAGGGCCGGTAATAAGTCATTATGATTGAATCACCAGCAGTGTCGCCACTGGGAATGAAATTAAAAAATTAAATATTCAAAAATGTATATTTGGTAATGATTTAAATTTATTTATTTTCAACCATTTTCAATAATTTTGATTTTAGCTGGATTCTGATTAGAATTCTGGTCGAAATTTCAATCAATCAAAAAGACGAGGATTTAAATTTTTTTAAATCGTACATTTTTGCTCAATTTCATTGTAAAAAAATGCAGAAATTCTGAAAACTATAAATTTGTGACCAATTGGTAAAAAATTTTGGTTAGCTAGAATCGAATTTAACCATTTTTAAAATATTTGGATGTCGACTTGATTTTGATAGATTAAAATTTAAACCAATCAAACAACTGGATTTCAATCAATCTCAAACATTGTACTTTTTTCCTCAATTTCATTGTCAAAAAATGCAGGAATTGTGAAAACTGTAAATTTGGCACCGATTGGTTAAAAATTCGGGTAGTCATATTTTTTTTCGTCATCAAATTCTATGTATTTCTGTAAAATCTGGAGTAATTATCAGAAAAAAATTGGAGTTGACCTCGGACACCCTAGCTAAGAAACATTTCGGCAAATTCCATATGGCCTTCAGCTACGGCTAATTGTAAGGCGGTGGTTCCATCGCTGTCTGCTAGATGCAAAGAAGCGCTATGGCTGATGAATAAGGACAGAATAGCTGAACTTCCATTCGTTGCAGCCAAGTGAAGAGGAGTTCGGCGGGAATTATCCATGTCGTTAATGTCGGCTCCTAAAAATTTACCAAATTAGTTAAAAACGTTTTTTAATAAATTATTTTAAGAAATTTTTGTGTTATCTACAACAACTTTTCGTTTCTGTTGATCTCATTATCGTGTTACTGACAACAAGCAGTGTTTCAGCTCCGGCAGGGCCCGCCGGTAGGCATTATAACTGTTTCTTAACCTCAATTTGTCTCCCAAACTAATTTTACTGACTCAAAAATGTATGAAAACTGAAGAAAATATTTGTTTCCTTTTTTTGTAAATAATGTCTAAGAATCGTTTTTATTTTTAATATTTTCCTTTAGAATATAGCAATTTGAAGTGCTAGCAGAGTTACAATAATTCACATTCACAATTATTTGATAAGTTACCTCTTTCTAGTAGAATTTTAGCAGCTTCAACATTATTTCTATAGACTGCATAATGCAACGGTGCATCTCCATAGGAATCATCTTGACTGATTACAGCTGGATCTCTTTCTATACCCCTTTCTATCAGATATTTCAGTGTTTCAATAAATCCATCAGTTGCTGTACTCATAACACGCACCCTATTTTGAGGTTAACCATTTTGATTGAATATCCCTTTATCACATTTTTGTAAATATCCCGGCCCTATTACTTAAAAACACACTACGTTGCTTAATCAGGGGCCGGATTTTACAAAAGTGTTGAATAAAGGGGATTATGAGCCAACCTATGAGTAATAAGCATACTGTATGCTTAACAAAGCATATTTTTAATTTTATTTTTTAATTTTGTGATGAGTTTTTAATCGTACATTGAATTCTCGTTTTTTTTGTCGGGAAATGATGAAATTAAGAGAAGTTACTAGTAATGTGCCAGTCTGCACTGCGAGAATATATTCATTCGAAAAATATAAATCCGAGCTGGAGATTTTTTCAAAATAAAACATTTAAAAACTGATTAATTTCTTCTAGATTATAAGGAACTGTATCAGAAAATCAGTTATATCGAAGATTCTGCCTAGTGTAATTTTTATGTCAATAACAACATAAAAACATAGACGATTGACATAAAAATTACACTAGGCAGGTTCTTCGATATTTCAATATTCCTCGATTTGTCGAAAAAGTTTATAACAATCTAAAATTACCAAATTATTAATTTTAGAGCGCGAAATATTTTTTTTGAAATAAATTATTAAATTTGTGACCGGTGTAGTAAGCAGGTTTTCTGTCATGAGAGTGTAAAATTCAGCGCGCTGATTGGTCACAATTATCACACTTTAAGGGTATGGTGGTTCCTAATTTGACATATTCTCGATAAAATATTAGCCAAGCAGGGCTTCAAGGATATAATTCAGATTAGCCAGTTTGTAGAACTAGCCTTCATCTTGCGTAAAACATGTGTCAAATTTTTTTTGTTCTTATTTGGGTTGTTTTGTGCTTTTAAAACATAAACCATTGATTTGGTGCATTTTTATGACATAATAACTGCAGAAAATGTAGGAACCACCATACCCTTAAGTTCAAATTTATTATTTTTGTATAATTGATTAATAAAAAACGTATAAACTGGATAAAAATCGTGAAAAATTAAAACTTTTTGGTCTTCAAGCTGGGAGTATCATCGCCAACACATTCTTCAAAAAAAAAGAAGTTGACAATTTTAAGATCAATAATCACCGTGAATAGTGAACCTTCCTTTGTTTAAGTATATCCAATGACTCTTGTCTATTCACTGTTTTACCATCTTCATCGTCAGGACTGGCAAACAGTTCACTACTGGCAAAAACATCAGGCCTATATTTTACAGCTAAATGAATGGGCAAACATCCGTCGTCACCTTTTAGTAAAACGTCAGCCCCTTGCTCCACCAGCAATCTGGCAGTTTCAAGATGACCATATTTGGCGGCGTAATGCAGAGGCGAAAGCTTGTCACGATCCAGTTGATTCAGAGCTTTGATACGTTTTTTGCGTTTTCCCAAGAATTCATGTTGAATCTATAAATTTGAATTTTAACTTTCTGGCGCAAATATGTGCCCAAAGTTTCATCAATTTTTGATGCGCTTTTCACTCATGAAAGTTTTTATTTTACAATTAAGTTAAATTCCGACCAGAAATAATCTCTGATTGGCGGTCCCTTCAACATGATAGAAAAATATGACGAATTGTTTGCGTAAAACGTCGGTGCCAGCTAAGTGGGTCGTACTATAGTCGAGTTCACAAAGCGTAGGTTGAACTAGCCAATCAGAGGAAATTTGAAGCCAAATTAGTAGCCAGGTAAAATCGAAAACTCTTAGAATGACCCATTTCTCTGATTAGGATTGTATTAAAAACCTGGGCAAGCCTACGACTTTCGACTCGGATATTCAAATTTTATCATACCGTATGAACCGTACAATTGTTTTTGTAATTTTTAAGTAGTAATTTGTAGAAAATTATATGTCACTCTTTTTCGAATACTATGAAAAATAAATAAGTAAACACCAAAGAAAGGGTTTGGGGTTATATTTTATGAATTCATTGCCTAAAAATTCTTATATCTTACGAAAAATCGACAAAAAAACATGAAAAAGATACAGTATGTTTCAGTAATTTTTGCCACAATTTTGCTCGACAAAAATAAGGGTCTCGAGCAGGCTTCCAAAAGGGATGGCTTTTATCCCCTTTTCTATCCCTCTTTATAGCAAAACATAGAAAAAATTTGAGGATAGGGATGGAAAATCGCCAAAGGGATGGCTTTTTTGGAAGCCTGGTCTCGAGGTTGAAAAAGAGGGAACGGAAATATTATTAGTAAATTCAATTTCACGCGCGCGCTACTCATAAAATGAACTTCAAGACCCGTCATTTTTTCTTGAGGAACACAATTACAAACTGTATGATTCCTGATATACTTTGAATGGTTTTTGTCTTTTTGTCGTCATATAAAATTTATAAATCACTTAAAAAAACTTTCTGTTTTTAAAAGAAATTAATTTTATTTAAATACGAAAATATAGCAACGCCAGCACTTTATTTAAAAACCAGGATTTTTCAAGAAAATCTATATCTCACCTTGTCTTCAATAATTTGCACATTTCCATCGCGAGCTGCCTGATGAAATGATGTGGCTGAGTAGTCTTTTTGGTCATCATCAACTTCAAAATCTTCCTCATCTGTGACTGCTTCTGAATCAAAACTTTGTCTCGAAACTCGAATTAATTAATGGTTCAATTATGAACGTATAAAGAATGTTTTCAATTTTTTATCCATATTTTTAATAAGGACGCTCATTGGATTTATCTGGCAACAATACAATGACTTTCTTAATTTTTTAGGGATTGTGAATAATAAATAATAATGTAATTTTCTTCGATTTTTCACTTTAATTCACTCTATCGAAAAAGATGGCTTTTATCTCTGATTATCAAAAAAATGGGGAATATTTTAGGACATGGATGTAAAATCGTCAAAAAGCCATACTTTTTAAAAGTCTGCATAAATGGCCCGAAAATTAATCGCAGAATTTCAGAAAAAAAATTGAACCCTGACTATATGAACAGGCATTTGGTCTTGGCTTTTTGGTTTTACTCAGTCTCATTTCACTCTATTTTGATTTTTCTATTCAAGTTTTTACAGTCTCCAATAAAATTTGTGTTTGTATTTGGCACAAAGAACACGAAATTGTGAGGAATCCGTACATTTTTATACTGCTTGTTTAATGTTTCTAAGGGTGGCCAAGAATAAGCGATTGAAATTTTTTGTAATTTAAAACATATATAGAAAACCTTCTACAGGACGTTTCTCCGGAGTTTTTTCTGGAGGGGCCTCCAAAACCCTTTCTCGAGAATCATTCGGTATGGGCTCTGTAGATTTTTTTACTGAAGCCCAATTTTCCATTTTATATAAGTTACTCTTCTAAAAAACAAGAAAAAAATTAATGTTTCTGTATCAGAAAGTAAATTTAAAAATGAAATTTAAAAATAATTGCACAAGTATCGTTCGAACTAATAATAATAATGGATATTATTATTTTTTATAATTCTAAGGTATCAACAGAATTTATCACTGACGAATACCTGAAATTATGCGCAATAAAGTGAAATTATTTCATGATTGTAAATAATAAATTATAATTTGAGATGCTTCTGATTCCTGACCGTAAGTTCATTTTCTTTAATTCGTAAACTAACAGTTAATAAATAACTCATCATAATAATTCATCAAATATTTACAACCTTGATATAAAGTGACAATCTTAGATACTCACTTTATGAGTGTCTTCTGAGTGACCAAAATTTTGGCCACTCTGAGCCCGCGCTCTGAGTGACTAAAATAAAAACAAATTCTTAGTTTTTCCCTGGGATGTAAAAAAAGTTCAAAATTTTGGTCACTCAAAGCGCTCGGTCTGAGTGACCAAAATCTTAAAAACCTAATGTTTTTCTGAGAGTATAAAAAAGGTTTAAAATTTTGGTCACTAAGACCAAAATCGGAAAAATTCTTAAAATATGAATTCTCTAGAGTTTGAAAAAGTTCAAACCTGAATTATACATCAATCAAAATACCTCCAATCAAAATCTCTAAAAGTCTGAGCATTTTATTTCCGGTCTCTTAAATTTCATAATCATTCTTAATTAGGGTTAGGGTATGGATATAACGCGGGCCAAAAATGCAAAGCTTCGCATATGCTGCACCAAATTTATGGTGAATTTGTATCAGGGATGTCAAAAATGAGAATTAAAATGCCCAAAATAACCACATAAGCCGCTAGAGAGCAAATGCGAAGCATTTGCTTGACTATTTTTTCGTTGGCCTATTGAGTAAATTCTTATCGGGGAAGTCGAAAATGACACTGAAAATCTCCAAAAGTGACTACAAGAGCCGCTAGAGAGCAAACGTGAAGCGAAAGAAATGACACTTAAAATGTTCCAAAGTGACCACAGGAGTTTGATCGAAATTGAGTTTCAAACTTATCAAAAGTACACACATTTGTTCGAAGGTGAAAATCCTCACAAAATAACTTATTATTAGTTTCATATTCTCTATGAATCTTCAAAGGTCCTAGAAATAAGCTTCGTGACGATTCTCAAGAATATCAAAAACATATTTCGGCATTTATTAGTGTTTAAGAAGAGAATTTCTAATTATGCCTTATTAATAAAGTACAGAATGGGAAAAATATTTTTACCAAAATCATCTTTAAGAAAATTGAATATAAAAAGTTTGAATTTGAAAACTCGTGCCCTGAATATACGGAATAAAACCGTGCAAAAATTGTTTGTCAGATAAAAAATAGGGTTGGGGTGAGAAGATTAGGGTTCCGTAGGAACCAGGGATCGGCAGAGTTTGCTCTAGTTTGCTCTAATTCACTCTTTCAGGTCAATTTCAGAGCAGATCTCGTGTTATTTTTCAACTCAAACCCCGAGCCAAATTTTTGGGGAGTGGAGCTTAGTCCGAATTTGGCATCAGATTATATCTGAATAGCTTGAAAACTGTTTTAGAGCAGAGCAGCCATTTTGAGAAAATTTGCCGACCCCTGGTAGAAACTCTAGTCTTCTTGCACCAATCCTATTTTTTTTTGACAAAACGTTTTGCCCGAGTGTACACTATAATTTTATGTGTACACTAATATAATCCTATCTTGAAAGTATTAGAATTAGGATTAGGTGAACTCCTGTCCAGCGTACACGGTATAAAACGACGCAAAACTGTTTCTTGGGAAAGGCTAGGGTCAGGGTTAAAAAATAGGATTGTGTTCCGCAGGAACAAACGACCAGATTTTTTATCAATAACAATAAAGTTTTCCGAGAAAAGTTTTGCCGTGCCACGAGTGTACACTATAACAGTTTTTAGAATACCAGCAAAATTTAACCGTTAAAATATTATTTTGCTAAGGTATCTTTTTTAAATGCAACCCACTCTTGTCAGCATTATTACTAGAATATTATAAGAGATATAAATCAACGGTTTTTTGTATCATGTACCCAAGTAAAAAGTTTTACCATGGCCTTAGTGTACACAATTATCTTCAAAACACAAATTATAACATGTTACAGCCCCCGGCAGGGCCCGCCGGGAGGCAATGCTTTCTAAATTATGATTAAAGAGAGAAGCCTAATAAAAAATCTAAATTTAATGATTTTAAATAGAATTATTTCAATTTATGGAATTGCATTTGAGGATTTCCGTGGAAATCATATTTTCTTGCATCAATCCTTGATTTTTACATCAAAAAGTGTTTTCATGCTCAAGTGTACGCAATAATACATACAACAGCCTCCGGCAGTGCTCGCCGGTAGGCAATACTATTGAAAATTCTGTCGAAATAAAAAGAAATTGTAGATCGATATATTTATGCAAAAAAAATATTTTTCGAAAATTCCCATGTTTTGCCTTAGAAAACCGGTAATTTCATAAGTCTATTACTAGTGAACCAGTTGACTTGGAAAAAAACAAAAAAAGTTTACATGTCAATCATTTACTTTGGTACAGTAGGTGTACCCTTATTCGTACACCTCAGCTCGGCCAAAAATCGTACGGGTAAGGGTGCACGTCTACATAGGCGTTTAGGCTTATAAGCGTTTTCATCTCGACCAAAAATCGTACGGATAAGGGTGCGTACGAATAAGGGTAGACCTACTGTACATGATACAAAAAACGTTTGTCTATATCTCTTATAATCTCGGAGTAATTATGCTGACAAGGATGGGTTTCATTGCTCTGAGTGACCAACTTATTGAAGCTTGAGACTGACCAAAATTTTGGTCACTCAGAGCGCGCGCTCGGAGTGACCAAAATGAAATCCCTCCTATCAAAATGGCTTGGAAAAAATGACAACTGTGAAATGGGGTCAAGCACGGCGAACAAATTTTGGTCACTCCGAGTACCCCCCCCCCACTTTATATCAAATTCAATAGATACTGTATCTATGTCACTTAACTATTGAGATGGGAGGCGTTACCTCAGGGGTAACATAGCAATATTTTGCATTGATTCGTGGGTACAAGATTTTGAGTTAGGTTGTCCGAGGTCGTTTTCAAATGTTAGTTCGATTTTGATTGGCTAACATTTGAACCAAGCAGAATCTATCATTTCGACCTATTTTTGAAAAATCTTTTTTATGGAACTTTGAAACGCGAGGTAATTTCAAAATACGAAGCTCTTTAGCGCGTCTCTCCCACTTTTTTCACGTCATACCGCGGTATACGGTATACCGTAACACTTGTAAAGTCAATTCCTCCATAAAATTTTAAGGGTGTTAGATTTCCTTAAAAATGAATGCGGTAACAATTAAACGGGTCGATAGTAAAATTTATGCATAGTAAAATGTATAAATGGAAGATTTTGAATTATGAACAGCCTAAAATAAAACTTCTAGAATTCAAAATTTAGCGGACTTCGGACGCGATGATCAGATATAAAACTTCCATAAGTACACGCTAAAAATATTTTGATTGTGCTGCATATTAATTAAAAAAAATGGAATTATATCCTCAAAAACCCTTGATTCGGAAATTTTAAATTAGCATAGCAAATTTGTATTCTAATAGATGTATACAATGAACTTAATTTTATATCATTATGAAGGATTTAATCTGAATCATCTTATTCCACAACATATTTGAGTTTCATAATCTAGAACTCTTGTTATCGCCTATTAAAATAAACAATCTGACTTTTTTATATTTAACTCTGTATACGTTTTACTATCGACCAAATTTAACTATTTTCGGAAAGGCAATTATGATGTATTAACTCTTTGAATGAAATCCCGCCAGAAGAGAAAAAATGAGAACAGTAGCATCTTTGACGACTGCATTATGCGAATTATACTACACTACTGTATTTAAATATAGCTTTTAATCAAAATACCTGTTAGTTCACTTTGTTTTATTGAATATTGATTTCTATCAAATATTTCATCAGATGGTTGTACAAGTGACTTTTGTTGTGCGAACACTGGTGGAAGTTTGTCTGGAGAGTTCACTTCAAACCTGATTTCAGATTGGCTCGATTCTGGTTCATTTTCCAATTCTATATTTTCGTTTTCCATCACTTCTGGTAAAATTTTATTCATATCTTTTCATTTATTTTTCACGACACAATAGACTTTTCTTTGCTATAAAAAAATTTCAGACTTTTCTATGCAGTCTCTCCAGAAAAAAATTAAATTTTAATTATTCATTATAAATTGGTCAAAAGATCTATTATGACGACCAGAAAGATGAATCTGCAACAAACATTATGGTTCAATGTCTTTTGTTGAATGAAATTTGTGCTCAATGGAATATATCCAGTCGTAGTGTTAATTTAAAGTTCTTAAACTAACAAATTTCGAAAGTTTAAATGAGTAACTGAGCAAGTAAAATATCGCTCAGGTAGTTTTTACTAAAGGAACCAACCCTGCCCATGACGACCACGGGAGAACTATAAAATATCGAGAAACATTTTCTCGCATTCAGCTGCCAACTTAAAAATCTCAATAGATAATTTTTATTTAATTTGATTAGACATCTTGTTCATTTTTTTCGCAGGTTCGAATCCCGGTAGGCCCACATTTTTTTCTTTAAATCACTCGGAAACTCACATTTTTTTTAATTTTTGGTCATTCTAATATCACGATTGTCTATATTTAGTGCGTGAACTTCATTTTTAATGAATTCCTGAAACAAAAAACGAGTTTAGATTTTTCCTCAAATTTAATACTGAAAATGCCTTGTTAAAAGATCTCCTGGTATCAGTGAACCGGCAGACCAACGACAAGTGAAAATTTCTCCATCGAGCTTTTTTAGCAGATGGCAGTTGCATGCAAGAATCATGGACCAAAAGGTGCCGTAATAGATCTGCTTCGTTACATAAAGCGTGAATAAAAATTGCTTTAGTTCTCGTTCAAAATATAAATGAAACTTGAACATGATTTTCGAATTTCACGCGGATTATAAGAATAAAAATTTAAATTGTTTAGCAAATTGAGAATTACTAATAATTCATCAAAAGTGATGAATTGATTAGAATCTGCGTCAATTGCCTTTTGTCTTAAAAGTAATCGATTATGAATTTATTGATGTCGAGATTAAAACAGCAATTTTTTTTGGAATATGAAAACTTCACCGGATTTACTGGCTCATAAAACTTATGAGATTAGTTTTCAGATAAAAAAACAAACTTTTTTAATTTTCTTAAATAAATTAATGAAACCAATTTCGAGACCAAATTCAAGTTTTCTAAGAATTGAAGTCCGTTTCTAGAGAGGAAACTTTAAACCGCCAAATTATCAGCCAAATTTTTTATCCGCCACATTTTTATCTCAAAAACTTGTCTTTTTTAGCAAAATTTTCAGTTCCAGAACGGACTACGCCTTGAAATTTCAAGAAAAATTTGGCGGATTAAAAAATTGGCGGATTACCGTTCCCTTGTTCCAAGACTAAACGATCTTGTTAAATTCATTTTTCTTAGTTTTGACTATATCCTTTTCCCAACCTAAGTCCATCTTAAAAATGCTTGCTATCTCTATAGCGTGTGTTCGAATTCCACTAATGTTGTCTTAGTGATTGCTTGAGTGATTACACACCTATCAACTTTGGCGGTCCCAATATCAAGCACCCTTGGCTATAATCATACTTAAGACAATCACAAAGACAACATTAGTGCGATTCGAACACGCGCTGAAAAGATAGCAATCATTTTTAAGATTGACTTAGGTTGGGAAAAGGATATATATATCTCGTAAAGTATTTTTGCTCTTTGTCTGAAGTTCAGAGTCTGAACTTTAGATTCAAAAAATATTCTTAGTAAGATAGAACAAAATATACCGCTGTATCATTTTCGTGCTAGCAGAAACATAAATTACTGTTCAACTTACAGGAAAACATGTACAGTAGAATACCAAAATTCACAGCAAACTCTTTTTTTTTTCTAGAAAAAAATCTCTTCCTAGTAGAGTTATCACTACTTTCAAAAAAGCGCGTTTTCTATACATGTAGTTAATCGGAGAAGCTCGAATTAGACAAACGAAAGAGGAAATAGTCAATGTCTCTCACTTTATCCCATTCTCTTAATAAAGGGATTCCCTTTGTTTCATTTAAGATATACGGATTTAATAATTTAAATCTCGAAGAAATATAAGATATTTTTATTTTTAAAAATTGCAGTGAAAAAAAGACTTTAGTTTGTGATACTGCCTAATTGAAATGTTTCGAATTCTTTTAGAAAAATTAACAATATGAAATTAGAAAAATAAAAAATCGGTACTGATTTTATTAGCACGGTAAAGTTTAACCCTGGAACCGGAAGTGATATTTTTACGAATTTATACTTTCAAAATAAGAATTTCATGGTAATTTGGTTCTAACGCTGTCTATGTGAATCACATAATGTGATAGACTCTTTGGTCAAAATTTTCATGAATATACATATGAAATACAAGCATATCCTTCTAAGGAAATTATGGACAATTTCGTAAGCGTGGGCGCTGTGGGCGGCGGTTTATTGCCTTTCCTGTTCCTCAGAGAGTACCAGACAATGTTTTTTTTTAACTCGGTTGTTGTATTTAAAAGTAATATGGCAAGTTTTTGCTTACAGCCAATAAAAAATAGAAAAATGTACTTGTTGAGTTTTCAATTTCTTATGGCTTTTGCTGAACGAGGTCTAAGGTCCAATGAAAAAGGACGAAGAAGGGAGAATAACCCTTTCTTTTTACCCCTCTTATCTCGAATCTAAAAAATTTAAACACGGGTTAGTTTTGACGCTGGAAATATTTGGTGCAAATATGTTTGGTGGCGCTGTTTCGAGCGTATAACGCCTTTTTTCAAAATTAAGATAGACTCGGATTTTTACCATCATTATTGTGTTTTTTCAGATTTCAGCGTAAAATTGGCCCTCGCATATTGAAATCTCGGGAAAAAAGACAACGTTGGTGTAGCACGGAAGTGGAATGGCCGAAAAACTCAGCAATTCATTAAATTCATGAAGATATACAAAAGATGCGCCATGCAATCGACTATTGCTAAACGGTATTAGCAACTGTAGGTTCTCAGGTACCACAAGTGTTGTTTTGCCGCCGCCTCCGAAAGTGTGGTTTAATTTACGACGAAACTCATGGTCCGTTATTATACAAAACTTTGTTTGTAATTCATTAATAAATAAACAGCGGAAATTCTGGAGATATTCAATTTTTAGTTATTTTCCAATAAAACAATTCCAAAACTTTGCCGATGGCTGGATTGTGGAAATACAAATTGCTCAAAAGACAATTAAACTCCGTAGTGGCCGACAACTTCGGTCCACTAAAGAGCGAAAAATGGTCAAATTTTGAGATTTCACAGTAGAATTGTTTGTCTTCCTGGCGCTCTTCAGTACATATTGATCCCATAATTGCTAATATTTTCATGCAGCCAAGTCGATTATATTTGGAGGGTATAACGAGTTTCTACGATGAACTTTGAAATTTACACGGTAATTTGATATACGGTGGACAAATAACGGTATTTTGAAAAAGTAATCAAATTTTAACATAAAAAAAACTTTTGCCAGATAGGTTTGTAATATTCATAAAATTTTAAATGCCTGTATTTCCTTGAAAAATAAAGATGCAGTGACGTTTTAGGGAAATGCCGTTATGTTCAAAATTCTTAGATTAAAGTGGTTTATTCGTCTCAAAATTTTCGGCGAAATTTGATACTATTTGTATCTTTTGTATATACTATTTGTTGTTTACTATTTGTTTGTAATATTGTTGTACGTTGAACACTAAAACCTTATTCTTATTTGAAGGTCACGTGATCGTTTTTGGACTTTGGAGTGATTGAAAAACTCTTCAAAATTGATTTAATGTAATTTTTTGAATAAAACAAGTACTATTTTTTGCGCAAACCTTATTCCTTTGAAAATACAGTGACATGATCATTTTTTGGGCTTTGGTGTAACGGAAAAAAAATTTAGAATTTTTTTTCTGAATTGCGATGAAAGGGTTTTTATGGCCGATTCAAAAATTTTTCAAAAGAAGCACAAAGCGTCAATGTATTTAAATAGAACGCATTTATAACTTTGTAAAATGTTTGATTCATAATGATTAAGGGGCTCGAATTTGCGATAAAAAAATACAAAATGTTTTTTTTTGCTGTCACGGGCCATAACCAAGAAAGTCACTACTGAAGTTAATTTGACGTTTAGAATTTCCAATGCTCAAAAATTATCTGATCCGATCAATATTCAGATCGGACAAACATGTGATCGGATCGAAAGCAAATTGGGAAATTACTTTACCTGATCAGAAAAAACTCACATTAACTTCAATCTGGTCGCAGGATTGTTATAAAGTTGAGCTACAGTTTTCTGATCTTTCAAATTCTGATCTATCTATAATAATTTTGAAATATCTGTCAGAAAATTCTTACTGACTTCACATTAATATATAGTACATGTATATCCTTGAAATTCATGTGGACATGAAATAGACAGGGGGCCCAATATCGCCGAAAGTTTTTTTGCCAAAAAATTTAGGCGGATTTCGGCATTCGGCGATGATTGGCATATTCGCATATGGGACAAGAATAAATTTTTTGTCGAAATAATGAAAATGCGTAGGCTTTTGTAATGACGTCATATGTCAAATAATTTATTTTATTTTATAAACAAAAAACATATTTTTCCAATCTTTTCTCAAATTTTATAGCTGCATTCTGAATGTAACCTATGAGGGTAGTACTTTGAAGCGAAAACCTTGAAATTAGGCGGTTTTCGCAGTTCTTGAAAAACTAGTTGGAATTCAAAAAATTCCGCTCCAATCGCAAATAACCAACTAAGTGTTTTCCGTGGTTGATGCCAAGTTTGAGTAGGATCGGTATGCTAGCTCTTAGGAAGAGTAGTTAATTTAAAATTTTTGGTGTAGGTGTTCTAGAATCGCCGCATGGTGGTCACCAGGGTTGGCCAAAAATTAATTCTGATAATTATTTTTGTAGATTCAAGGATAGATCTACCATATGGTTAATTCTCAAAAGTTCAAAAGCCAGTTTTTGTATTCTGGGAAATTGGAGTACAAAAAACATTTTTTGCGAACCGCTACCCCCTAAACAATAGGTTTGAATGAAGTAAATCACAAAATGTGTAGAATTGAAAACGTAAACGCGTATCAAAAAAAGTTGAAAAAAGTAAATTTTGAGAAAATCAATCATTGGACAAATGAGGTCGATTCATGACTCACTCAAAGTAATTTGGTAATTATAAATTCTGAAAAATTTCGGTAATTTTGGCAAATTCCGGGATATTGGCACTGAAAGTATTTTAGCTAAAAAATCATAAAATTGCGTAGGTTTTTTCGGCGATATGCGGCTCCCTGGTACCAGATCTCAGATTATATCGTCCATGTAATAATTTTATTTTATGATTTATTATTCTATTTCATTATACCGCAGCATTCGTTGTATCGAAAATTATAAATGCACAAATAAAAATGCATTTTTAAACACCAAATATTCTAGAGAATCGGGGTTTTTCGGAATAATTTATTATGACATTTATTTATACTATTTATTAATACATTTATTCTTGAGGATAAAATTTTACCTTGTACCATTTTTTATTGTCGGTAATTTCTATACGGCAATTTAAATTTCGCAGTAAAAATAACACATATGTATATTAATAAGGGTGTAAGTTTTACGCTTCTTTTTTCCAAACTGGTTACACTTGATTCCGCTGTTTTGATTGGTTGTCAGAAGGTTTTCTCAGATATCCAACCCAATCAAAACGGCGGAAATCAAGTTGTAACCAGTTAGGAAAAAAGAAGGGAAAACTACACCCTGTAATATTATATACAGTTTATTATCAGATCCCCAAGAATTAAATGGTATAATAAACGACAAAATAAATTATTACGATATACCAGATTCTCAAGAATACTTAACTTCGTAGACTCGATTTAGCCACTAGTTGCCACACACCATTTAATCGCATTTTACGGAACGCCTAATCATAATGACAGATCAGTTTAATAAAAGTTATCGATATAAACTTTGAAACAGAAATGGACGTTTGTGCGTTTTTTTTTTGAAATTTTTTACTGTCTTACAGTACTTATTTTTTGCAAAAAATTTTTAAATCACAAAATATAACCTTTCATGAGTGATCAGAAAAAAATTCTAAGACTTTTTTCTCAATACACCATAGCCCCAAAATGATCACGTGACCGTATATTTATGGAATAAGGTTGGTAAAAGTAGTACTGTTTTTTCCAAAAATTGCTTAAATCAATTTTTTGAAAGAAGTGAGTGGTTCTTAGAAAGTTTTTAAGACTTTTCCCATTACACCAAAGTCGCCAAAAGCGATCACGTGACCTTCAAATTAGAAATAAGGTTTTGGTGAAAGTAAACAAATTAGTTGATCAAATTACGCAAATTTTTTTGGGCAATAACACGCTAATTAAGATGTTTTGAACATAATAAATTTTCGCAAACACGTTCACGTGATCTTATTTTTCGAGAAATTAAGGATTTATTTATGGACATCTTTCAAACCTTATTTGAATCTATTTCGTCTCCTGATTTAATTCGGACATTGTGTAATAAGAAAAGATGTTCTTAAAAAATCCCAAAGTTTCATTCCCAAGTTATTTGTTTGTAATTTGAGAATTTTTTCAAATTACCGTATTATCACTACTATGTTTTTTTCAAAAAGGTACTCAATTATCTCGAAGACCATTGAAAGAATCGTTAAAACTTTTTAAGGAACTTCTATTCCCATACAAGATTGCCCGAAACTAAGAATAAATTAATTAATTAGAAGCAAAATTACGTTAGATCAATGAAGGTTTTGCGTAGGCGTGACTACGTCTCTGAATTCTTACGAACAATAAATGATATGGACAATACATTTTAGAGTCAATTTAACTAGAGAATTTTGAGAAAACATAATAATTATTTTTAGACACACTGCTTAGAAAATCATTTGAAGTTTTATATGAGGTATTGCAAATATAAATTATAGGCGTTAATTCATCTTTTTATTATTATAACTTTTTTTTCGCAACTTTTAACAACTTCCCCAATTTTTGTTTTCGATCTTTCATTAAATGCTTTAAAATCGTTTAAAATTTTATGTTTGTTATTTAATTTGTATAGAAAATTGTCTGAATATTATTTTAAGCTATTGAAAAATGAATGTTGATTATGAAAACTTTTGCTCATATGGCCGATTTAAAAGTGAGGCAACTAGTGAGGCAACTAGAATCGAGTCTGGGTACAGATTCATGTCTAAAGTCTACGAGTTAAGGTAATGAAATACAGTGTACTATTATATCAAAATAATTTATGTTGAAGCCCACTTTGGATTTTATACAGCAATTTTCAAAAATTATTATGATATTTTGAAGAGTCAGAAACTGAAGCCTACTTTCTAAAACCAAACTGCACAGATATGAAGTTTTATCAAAGTTTTTCCAATTCCAATTAAGTAATTTTGCAATGGGCTTCGATCCGATCACATTTTTTCGGATCTGATCTGGTATGTGATCGGATCAGGTAATTTTTGAGCATCCGGAAATCTAAAAAGTCTCAAACTAAAAGCTTTTACGAGTATTTATAAATGGGGTCGGTGATTTTTTGACAGATTTGCACTTTTTAAAAAAAAATTTTCTCATGATGGTAAAGTTTTTGCCCACTTTAGAATTTTCAAATCAAATGTTTTTAAAATGTAAGGTGCCACCTTTGCAGCTAACTTCGTATAATCTGATTTTTTTCAGATCCATAATTTTTTAGTTTATAAATCGTCTTTAAAACACACTTAAAAAGCGGGAGATTTCGGTTGAAGGTGTCAAAAATTGAGGTTAAAATAATTTTTTTATTTTTATTAATAAGAACCCGGGAAAACGATCTCAAACCACCAATTCTAATTTATTTTTATGTTTTATACTATTTCTACGGTCAAAATCGAAAATTTTAAATTTGAAAAAACGAAATTTTGAGCACATCGGTAGAAATATTTTTTTTTCATGGAGATGAATGAAATAAATTGAATTCGGTGGCGAGACGGCTTAACAATTTGGCAAGTTTGAGTGAAATAAAAATTTCTTTATCTTTGATTGACAAGAGGCTTCAACGATTTCTCCCAAACCGTAGTTTCGTTGCAAAAATTATGATTTAGAGTTTGACCAAGAGCGAAGAACAACCGAGGGAATATTCGAAAAAAATAAAAGGGTAGAAATCGGATATGTTTTAGCCGGGTTATTTCATAAAAAATAAGTTGGAAAATTTTTTAGACAAGAAATGAGGGGAAAATTTTCAAATATAGTTTCAAATAGTTTACGACCAAAAAATCACAAAAAATGTCATACATGATGCATGATTTTTTCAAAAAGCATATAAAAAATAGTCGGACACCAACGAGAAAAGTAAAAGTGGCCATTTTGAAGAGTGTTTGTCGTGATTTGAACAAATAATGAAAAATTGAACAAAAATAAGACATTTTTAAAATGTTTGGAACTATTTTCAAAAATTTCTCATAAAATGTCGAATCGAACTCAAAATGTTTAAAAATCAATAATACGAAAAATGTCTGTAGTTAAAAAAATTGCCATTGACATAAATTTAGAATTGTTTGAATTGAAATATAAGTTAAATTGAATCTCCAAAACATTTCCTATTCAGTAGTTATCTTCCTTTATTTAAATATTGACCTTCCCATAAAAACTTAATTACCCCGTGATTTGTTGACACATCATTACATGGAATCGCCTCACGCATCACCTATGATAATTTTGACACCTATAGTTTCTAATACCGTTTTCACAAGTCGATGCTTGCGCATCTCTTGCTATCTTCACTCATGGATTTAATGAAATTGTCGATTTTCGGGCACTAAAATTTTTGGTGCTACACCTCATTTTTTCAAAGGTTATAAATGTCAATCTGGAGCACAATTTCACGTTGAATCCGAAAAATATATACCCATCCGGATGTCCCATCCCTCAGTTTCCATCCCCATGCCTTCCTGAGGATGGATTCCTTCCCCGGCTATCCCCTTCCTTTTACAAACATGTCCCGTGGGAAGCGGATGGAGAATTTCGGTTGGATCATTCCTATTTTAATCCTGATCAAAGTAAACGTCTCAGAAAAAATCTTTCAATCAGTTCAAAATTTGACATCAACGCGCACCCAAGTAAAAATCATTTTCGTACCCTAACTTTATATTCAGCAAAACTTTGCACAATTTGACATTCCACTATGTGCGGCGATATGCAAAGGTGTGCTATGATATTATATCTCTTTCGTTGTCACTAAATGAATGGATTTTCACACGTTGATAAAATTATACTGCCAAATACTGATCATGCCCTTCAAGAGCTTGCGATAAATGCAATATTTTGATCGTTTCTTATTTTTGTTGTTAGTTTCAGCACCATTTTAAGTAATATTCTGAAACTTCTTTGGTGACCAAAAGATGCAGCGATTAATAGTGGGGCCAGCATCACTATCCCGGAAAGTTTACTGCAGTTTTATTTCTTGGAGGATGCGCAAAAAAGTTTCTTGATTTTTTTTTAAATGGAGAGTGAGATTTGTAGTTCATTGAATGTGCCCTATTCTAATTTTTCATCATCAACTTTGTCTGCTTGAGTTAAAAAACTATATATGTATTACAGAGTCTGTAATACAGACCCTCAGAGGATAGATCCTGATATTTGAATGATTCAAACAACGCGAGATACTAGCCCCCAATCAAAATCCTGGATTGCAGAATAAGCGAATTTCATTGATCCAGATTTGGAAGGATCAAATGCTCAAAGGAAAAGGAAAGGGAAGAAAAGGGAACGTTGCCTTTTTCCTAGCCTGGGTTGTAATCTATATGTAGGTTTATATACAGGTCTGGAATCCATATGTAGGTTTTTAACTCAAGCAGACAAAAGTTGACAAAAAGCTCTGTGATCCATATAAAATCAAATAAAATTTTCAATAAGTAAAAAAATAAAGAAATTTCTATCCAGAATTTGACAAATCGTCGAACCAGCGTCAATTCTACTATAAATCTCAATATATTTTTAACGACAAATGAAGAAAAGTGAAAGATACCAAACGAAACGAAGTTTCTTGCACCAAATCAAAACGTTGCATTAAAAGATAAGCCAATGTAATTGACTCAAAATTTGTTGCGGCTACCCAATCCATAGTCTTGCAATTTAATAACAAGCACAATATAAAAAATTCTATAAAAATACCCTCAATCCAAAAAAAATCGGCTATTAAACTAGGTCTAAATTGAAATCGCTTCAGAAACGTCTCGCGTCAATCCTTTGCCTGTTAGCTAGAAAAGCCACCACTTTTTCATGACTATTTTTTGCTGCAACATAAATGCAGTTTTCGTGATTTCTATTAAAAGCTTCGATTTTAGCACCATATCTACAAAAGAATTTTAACAATATCAAGTGAAACCTTTCTTCTGAAGCAATATGTAAAGGAGTATCACCATCAGATTGTATGCAAGTTTATCAATTCTTTGCAGTCGAGAATCTCGAGATTGGCTTTTAAAATATATCTAGCAAGTGCCAGGTCCCCTGATTCCACAGCATAATGCAAGACATTTTCCGTTTTTCGTTATTCTTTAGTGTTTCAAGGCCATTTTTATACCTTCCAGCCAGTGAAACCATCGTAGTTTCTTCTGATCTCCGATAGAAGCTGAGGATAGGCTGTCCGAGGTCCTGTGAATTTTATAGAATAAACAAAAATTAAAAAGGGCGCGGTAATAAGTCATTATTAATGAATCACCAGCAGTGTCGCCCCAATGGAATGAATAAAAAATTAAATATTCTAAAAATGTATATTTGGTAATGATTTAAATTTATTATTTTTCACCATTTTCAATAATTTGATTTTAGCTGGATTCTGATTAGAATTCTGTCGAAATTTCAATCAATCAAAAAGACGAGGATTTAATTTTTTTTAAAATCGTACATTTTTGCTCAATTTCATTTGTAAAAAAATGCAGAATTCTGGAAAACTATAAATTGTGACCAATTTGGTAAAAAATTTTGGTTAGCTAGAATCGAATTTAACCATTTTTAAAATATATTTGGATGTCGACTTGATTTTGATAGATTAAAATTTAAACCAATCAAACACTGGATTTCATCAATCTCAAACATTGTACTTTTTTCTCTCAATTTTCATTGTTTCAAAAAATGCAGGAAATTGTGAAAACTGTAAATTTGGCACCGATTGGTTAAAAATTCGGGTAGTCATATTTTTTTTTTCGTCATCAAATTCTATGTTATTTCTGTAAAATCTGGAGTAATTATCAGAAAAAAATGGAGTTACCTCGGACACCCTAGCTAAGAAACTTTCCGGCAAATTCCATATGGGCCTTCAGCTACGGGCTAATTGTAAGCGTGCGTTTCATCGCTGTCTGCTAGATGCAAAGAAGCGCTATGGCTGACGATAAGGACAGAATAGCTGAACTCCATTCGTTGCAGGCCAAGTGAAGAGGAGTCGAGCGGGAATTATCCCATGTCGTTAATGTCGGCTCCTAAAAATTTACCAAATTAGTTTTTAAAACGTTTTTTAAAAATTATTTTAAGAAATTATATTATCTACAAAAACTTTTCGTTTTTGTTGATCTTCATTATCGTGTTACTGACACAAGCAGTGTTTCAGCTCCGGCAGGCCCGTCCGGTAGGCATTATAACTGTTTCTAACCTAATTTGTCTCCCAAACTAATTTTACTGACTTAAAATGTATGAAACTTGAAGAAAAATTATTTGTTTCCTTTTTGTTTAAATAATGTCTAAATCGTTTTTATTTTTAATATTTTCATTTTAGAATATAGCAATTTGAAGTGCTAGCAGAGTTACAATTTCACATTCAACAATTATTTGATAAGTTACCTCTTTCTAGTAGAATTTTGCAGCTTCAACATTATTTTCTATAGACTGCATAATGCAACGCGTGCATCTCCATAGGAATCATCTTGACTGATTACAGCTGGAATCTCTTTCTATATCCCCTTTCTATCCAGATATTTCAGTGTTTCAATAAATCCATCAGTTGCTGTACTCATAAACACGCACCCTATTTTGAGGTTAAACCATTTTTGATTGAATATCCCTTTTATCACATTTTTGTAAATATCCGGCCCCTATTACTTAAAACACACTACGTTGCTTAATCAGGGGCCGGGATATTTACAAAAGTGTTGATAAAGGGATTTATGAGGCCAACCTATGAGTATATAACATACTGTAGTGTTAACAAAGCATATTTTTAAATTTTAATTTTTTTAATTTTGTGATGAGTTTTAATCGTTAATTGAAATTCTCGTTTTTTTGTCGAAATGATGAATTAAGAGAAGTCTGTAATGTGCCAGTCTGCACGCAGAATATATTCAGTTTGAAAATATAAATCCGAGCTGGAGATTTTTTCAAATAAAAAATTAAAAACTGATGAATTTCTTCTAGGTTATAAGGAACTGTATCAGAAAAAATTCAGTTATGTTTTCAATATTCCTCGATTTGTCGAAAAAGTTTATTAAACACTAAAATTATCAATTATTAGTTTTAGCAGCGCGACGTCGTCTAAATATTTTTTTGAATAATTATTAAAATTTGTGACCGGTGTAGTAAGCAGTTTTTCTGTCATGAGAGTATCCTGAGAGTGTAAAATTCAGCGCGCTGATTTGGTCACAATTATCACACTATAAGTTTCAAATTATTATTTTTGGGTTATAATCTGATTCATAAAAACGTATAAACTGGATAAAAATCGTAGAAAAATTGAAAAACTTTTGAGTTTTGGTCTTCAAGCTGGAGTATCATCGCCAACACTCTTCAAAAAAAAAAGAGTTGAACAATTTAAGATTTTAATAATCACCGTGAATAGTGAACCTTCCTTTGTTTAAGTATATTCAATGACTCTTGTCTATTCACTGTTTTACCATCTTCATCGTTCAGGACTGGCAAACAGTTCACTACTGGCAAAACATCAGGCCTATATTTTACAGCTAGATGAATGGGCAAACATCCGTCGTCACCTTTTAGTAAAACGTCAGCCCTTGCTCCACCAGCAATCTGGCAGTTTTCAAGATGACCAATTTGGCGGCGTAATGAGAGGCGAAAGCTTGTCACGCCAGTTGATTCAGAGCTTTGATACGTTTTTTTGCGCTTTCCCAAGAATTCATGTTGAATCTATAAATTTGAATTTTAACTTCTGGCGCAAATATGTGCCCAAAGTTTCATCAATTTTTGATGCGCTTTTTCACTCATGAAAGTTTTATTTTACGATTAGTTAAATTCCGACCAGGAAATAATCTCTGTGGCGGTCCCTTCAACATGATAGAAAAATATGACGAATTGTTGCGTAAAACGTCGGTGCCCGCTAAGTGGGTCGTACTATAGTCGAGTTCACAAAGCGTAGGTTGAACTAGCCAATCAGAGGAAATTTTAAGCCAAATAGTAGCCAGTATAAATCGAAAACTCTTAGAATGACCCATTTCTCTGATTAGGATTGTATTAAAAACCTGGGGAAGCCTAGGACTTTCGACTCGGATATTCAATTTTATCATACCGTATGAACCGTACAATTGTTTTTGTAATTTTTAATAGTAATTTGTAAAAAATTATATGTCACTCTTTTTCGAATACTATGAAAAATAAATAAGTAAACACCAAAGAAAGGGTTTGGGGTTATTTTATGAATTCATTGCCTAAAATTCTTATATCTACGAAAATCGACAAAAAAACATGAAAAAGATACAGTATGTTTCAGTAATTTTTGCCACAATTTTGCTCGGCAAAAATAAGTGTCTCGAGCAGGCTTCCAAAAGGATGGCTTTTATCCCCTTTCTATCCCTTTCTTTATAGCAAAACATAGAAAAATTCGAACGGAAATATTATTAGTAAATCAATTCACGGCGCGCGCTACTCATAAAATGAACTTCAAGACCCGTCATTTTTCTTAAGGAACACAATTACAAACTGTATGATTTCCTGATATACTTTGGAATGGTTTTTGTCTTTTTGTCGTCATATAAAATTTATAAACACTAAAAACTTTCTGTTTTTTAAGAAATAATTTATTTAAATACGAAAACCAATTTAATAAAAATAATATGGTGGTTAAGTTTCCTGTGGTTAATTGATTTATTTAAAAAACCAGATTTTCAAGAAAATCTATATCTGCACCTTGTCTTCAATAATTTGCACATTTCCATCGCGAGCTGCCTGATGAAAGGATGTGGCTGAGTAGTCTTTTTGGTCATCATCAACTTCAAAATCTTCCTCATCTGTTACTGCTTCTGAATCAAAACTTTGTCTCGAAACTCGAATTAATTAATGGTTCAATTATGAACGTATAAAAGAATTTTTCAATTTTTATCCATATTTTTAATAAGGGACGCTCTTGGATTTATCTGCAAAATATAATGACTTTCTTAATTTTTTAAATTTTTTTTAGGGATTGTGAATAATAATAATATGTAATTTTCTTCGATTTTTCACTTTAATTCACTCTATCGAAAAAGAAATGGCTTTTATCTCTGATTATCAAACAAATGGGAATATTTTAGGATAGGATGTAAAATCGCAAAAGCCATACTTTTTAAAAGTCTGCATAAATGGCCCGAAAATAAATCGCAGAATTTCAGAAAAAAAAATTGAACCCTGACTATATGAACAGGCATTTGGTCTTGCTTTTTGGTTTTACTCAGTCTCATTTCACTCTATTTGATTTTCTATTTAAAGTTTTTACAGTCTCCAATAAAATTTTGTATTTTGGCACAAAGAACACGAAATTGTGAGGAATCCGACATTTTTATACTGCTTGTTTAATGTTCTAAGGGTGGCCAAGAATAAGCGATGACATTTTTGTAATTAAACATATAGAAAAACCTTCTACAGGACGGTTCTCCCGGTTTTTTTCTGAGGGGCCTCCATAAACCCTTTCTCGAGAATCATTCGTATGGGCTCTGTAAGATTTTTTACTGAAGCCCAATTTCCATTTTATATAAGTTACTCTTCTAAAAAAAAAGAAAAATTATTTTCTGTATCAGAAAGTAAATTTAAAAAAATTAAAAAAATTGCACAAAGATCGTTCGAACTAATAATAATAATGGATATATTATTTTTTATAATTCTAAGGTATCAACATAATTTATCACTGACGAATACCTGAAATTAATGCGCAATAAAGTGAAATTATTTTCATGATTGTAATAATAAATTATAATTTGAGATGCTTCTGATTCCTGACCGTAAGTTCATTTTCTTTAATTCGTAAACTAACAGTTAATAAATAACTCATCAAATAATTCATCAAATATTACAACTTTGATATAAAGTGAGAATCTTAGATACTCACTTTATGAGTGTCTTCTGGTGACCAAATTTTGGTCACTCTGACCCCGCTGCTCGCTCTGAGTGACTAAAATAAAAACAAATTCTTAGTTTTTCCTGGGTGTAAAAAAGTTCAAATTTTGGTCACTCAAAGCGCTCGGTCTGAGTGACCAAAATCTTAAAAACCTATGTTTTTCTGAGAGTTATAAAAAAGGTTAAAATTTTGGTCACTAAGAACCAAAATCGGAAAAATTCTTAAAATATGAATTCTCTAGAGTTTGAAAAATTCAAACCTGAATTATACATTAAGGCTTCCAATCAAAATCCTAAAGTCTGAGATTTATTTCGGTCTCTTAAATTTCAATAATCATTCTTAATTAGGGTTAGGATGGATATAACGCGGGCCAAAAATGCAAAGCTTCGCATATGCTGCACCAAAATATGGTGAATTTGTATCAGGATGTCAAAAATGAGAATTAAAATGCCCAAAATAACCACATAAGCGCTTAGAGAGCAAATGCGAAGCATTTGCTTGACTATTTTTTCGTTGGCCTATTGAGTAAATTTTTATCGGGGAAGTCGAAAATGACACTGAAAATGTCCAAAAGTGACTAAAAGAGCCGCTAGAGAGCAACGTGAAGCAAACGAAATGCGACTTAAAATGTTCAAAGTGACCACAGGAGTTTGATCGAAATTGAGTTTCAAACTTATCAAAAGTACACACATTTGTTCGAAGGTGAAAATCCTCACAAAATAACTTATTATTAGTTTCATATCTCTATGAATCTTCAAAGTCCTAGAAATAAGCTCCGTGACGATTCTCAAGAATATCAAAACATAATTCGGCATTTATTAGTGTTTTAGAAAGAATTTCTAATTATGCCTTATTAATAAAGTACAGAATAGAAAAATATTTTTACCAAAATCATCTTTAGAAATTGAATATAAAAAGTTTGAATTTGAAAACTAGTGCCCTGAATATACGAATAAAACCGTGCAAAAATGTTTGTCAGATAAAAAATAGGGTTGGGGTGAGAAGATTAGGTTCCGTAGGAAACCAGGGATCGGCAGAGTTTGCTCTAGTCTGCTCTAATTCACTCTTTCAGGTCAATTTCAGAGCAGATCTCGTGTTATTTTTCAACTCAAACCCCGAGCCAAATTTTTTGGGGAGTGGAGCTTAGTCCGAATTTGGCATCAGATTATATCTGAATAGCTTGAAAACTGTTTTAGAGCAGAGCAGCCATTTTGAGAAAATTGCCGACCCCTGGTAGGAAACTTTAGTCTTCTTGCACCAATCCTATTTTTTTTTGACAAAACGTTTTGCCCGAGTGTACACTATAATTTATGTGTACACTAATATAATCCTATCTTGAAAGTATTAGAATTAGGATTAGGTAACTCCTGTCCAGCGTACACGGTATAAAACGACGCAAACTGTTTCTTGGGAAAGGCTAGGGTCAGGGTTAAAAAATAGAATTGTGTTCCGCAGGAACAAACGACCACATTTTTATCAATAACAATAAAGTTTTCCGAGAAAAGTTTTGCCGTGCCACGAGTGTACACTATACAGTTTTTAGAATACCAGCAATTTAACGTTAAAATTTATTTGCTTAAGGTATCTTTTTTAAGGTATCTTTTTAAGTATCTTTTTAAGGTATCTTTTTTAAGTATCTTTTTAAAGTATCTTTTTAAGGTATCTTTTTAAATGCAACCCACTCTTGTCAGCATGATTACTAGAATATTATAAGAGATATAAATCATGTACCCAAGTTAAAAGTTTTACCATGGCCTTAGTGTACACAATTATCTTCAAAACACAAATATAACATGTTACAGCCCCGGCAGGGCCCGCCGGGAGGCAATGCTTTCTAAATTATGATTAAGAGAGAAGCCTAATAAAAAATCTAAATTTAATGATTTTAAATAGAAATTATTTCAATTTACGGAATTGCATTTGAGGATTTCCGTGGAAATCATATTTTCTTGCATCAATCCTTGATTTTTACATCAAAAAGTGTTGTCATGCTCAAGTGTACGCAATAATACATACAACAGCCCGCGGCAGTGCTCGCCGGGAGGCAATACTATTGAAAATTCTGTCGAAATAAAAAGAATTGTAGATCGATATATTTATGCAAAAAAAATATTTTTCGAAATTCCATGTTTTGCCTTAGAAAACCGGTAATTTCAGAAGTCTATTACTAGTGAACCAGTTGACTTGGAAAAAACAAAAAAAGTTTACATGTCAATCATTTACTTTGGTACAGTAGTGTACCCCTTATTCGTACACCTCAGCTCGCCAAAAATCGTACGGGTAAGGGTGCACGTCTACATAGGCGTTTAGGCTTATAAGCGTTTCATCTCGACAAAAATCGTACGGATAAGGGTGCGTACGATAAGGGTAGACCTACTGTACATGATACAAAAAAACGTTGTCTATATCTTTTATAATCTCGGGAGTAATTATGCTGACAAGGATGGGTTTCATTGCTCTGAGTGACCAACTTATGAAGCTTGAGACTGACCAAAATTTTGCTTGGAAAAAATGACAACTGTGAATGGGGTCAGCACGGCGAACCAAATTTGGTCACTCCGAGTACCCCCCCCACTTTATATCAAAGTCAATAGATACTGTATCTATGTCACTTAACTATTGAGATGGGAGGCGTTAGTAACGCGCGTTACCTCAGGGGTAACATAGCAATATTTTGCATTGATTCGTGGTACAAGATTTGAGTTAGGTTGTCCGAGGTCGTTTTCAAATGTTAGTTCGATTTTGATGGCTAACATTTGAACCAAGCAGAATCTAATGATTTCGACCTATTTTTGAAAGTTGTTTTTTATGGAACTTTTGTGCGCTCGGTGAAGCGCGAGTAATTTCAAAATACGAAGCTCTTTAGCGCGTCTCTCCACTTTTTTCACGTCATACGCGGTATACGGTATACCGTAACACTTGTAAAGTCAATTCCTCCATAAAATTTTAAGGGTGTTAGATTTCCTTAAAAATGAAGCGGTAACAATTAAACGGGTCGATAGTAAAATTTATGCATAGTAAATGTATAAATGGAAGATTTTGAATTTGAACAGCCTAAAATAAAACTTCTAGAATTCAAATTTAGCGAACTTCGGACGCGATGATCAGATTAAAACTTCCATAAGTACACGCTAAAAATATTTTGATTGTGCTGCATATTAATTAAAAAAAATGGAATTTATATCCTCAAAAACCCTTGATTCGGAAATTTTAAATTAGCATAGCAATTTGTATTCTAATAGATGTATACAATGAACTTAATTTTATATCATTATGAAGGATTTAATCTGAATCATCTTATTCCACAACATATTGAGTTTCATAATCTAGAAACTCTTGTTTCGCCTATTAAAATAAACAATCTGACTTTTTATATTTAACTCTGTATACGTTTTACTATCGACCAAATTTAACTATTTCGGAAAGGCCAATTATGATGTATTAACTCTTTGAATGAAATCCCGCCAGAAGAGAAAAAATGGAACAGTAGCATCTTTGACGACTGCATTATGCGAATTATACTACACTACTGTATTTAAATATAGCTTTAATCAAAATACCTGTTAGTTCACTTTGTTTTATTGAATATTGATTCTATCAAATATTTCATCAGATGGTTGTTACTATTACTTTGTTGTGCGAACCACTGTGGGAAGTTTGTCTGGAGAGTTCACTTCAAACCTGATTTCAGATTGCTCCATTCTGGTTTATTTTTCCAATCTATATTTTCGTTTCCATCACTTCTGGTAAAAATTTTATTCATATCTTTTCATTTATTTTTCACGACACAATAGACTTTTCTTTGCTATAAAAAATTTCAGACTTTTCTATGCAGTCTCTCAGAAAAAAATTAAATTTAAATTATTCATTATAAATTGGTCAAAGATCTATTATGCACCAGGAAAGTGATTCATAGATGTGGGCTGAAAAGAAGAGAAAGCGGCCTCATGAGTGGCTAGATTCTAGCCGCTAGAACGGGTCTTAGGAGTGTTAGGATTGGCTCCCTCAATCCACATCTATTAGATTAATCAAAAGTTGATAAAGGGATATTGAAGATATGTTGCTGTAAAGGTAAAACAAAAAAAAATGTGGACGATTTTAAGTAAGGAACTTCAAAAGTCAAAAATGGGCATCAATTTAATTGCCTCATCTTGTAAAGTTTTTTTTTGGTCATTTTAAGTTATTTTTTTGTTTTTCAAATTTTTATTAAAAATATTGATTTAGGATCATTTTTTTTTAATTGAGAGCTTGAGAGATTTTTTGGTTACTGCAAACAGGAGTTGAGGCTTATCTCCAGAGAAGATTTTTGATTCTGAGTTAAAAACCACTCGGTCAACCAGAATGATTTGAAAATACCACCAAAAGAATCCGCGAGGTCAAATTTCTGATGAACTATTATCAACACTGAATAAATTATGTTCACAAGGGTGCTAGAAAACCAATGAATTTTAACACTTTTCTGCTCTCTACACCTTAGTTACATTAATTCGGAGCGTCTTTCCGTACCAGAAGTTGGCCAATCGACGTTTTTGTGTCCTCGCCTAACTTTGTTGATGGGTACGGAAAGCCACGCCCGTTTCCGTACCCAAATGTTCTGCGATTATTTTTTTTTATTTCAGGACCAATTCGGTACGGAAACTGGGGCGTGCTTTGCTTACCCAAATTGGTCTGAAGTGAAGAAGATTCTTGAAAACGCAACGTCAAGATTATGGGTAATTAGGGTGGTTGAGGATTCCACCGCCTGCACTTGAGCGACCAGCCATAGTGCATAACCTTCTGCCATAAGTAGGGTCGAGTAGCCGGAGGACTTATCTGCGAAAAACTTGTTTTCTGCACTATTGGTGACGCGCACTTGAGGTCTCCAAAATTTTTTTCTATGGTTCGAATCATTCTTCTTGAGAAAGTTGACGCCCATAAACTCAATTAGGACCGGCTAAGGGTGTTAGTTTTGCAGATGAGTCTCCTGTACTGACTCAACTTATGGCGCATAAGTTATGCCTATTACTGTGCTTCAGTGCAGTCGTAGAAATTCCTAAACCACCCTAATTACGCATAACCATGACTCATGCTTTTTATTCAACAACATTGTATTTTTTATGCAGACCAATTTGGTACGAAACACGGGCGGCTTTCCGACCCAATTGGTCTGAATAAAAAAAATAATCAGACCAATTGACGAAAAGCACGGGCGTGCTTAGCGTATCCAAATGGGTACACTAGACACCGACTCCATAATTCACCCATGGTTGATAATATGTTCGTAATAAGTTGCCGTCAAGTTGTTGTTGAAGTGGGAATCAAAAATGTTCTCGGCGAAAGCGTCATTTTCTTTGCAGAAACAAAAACTACGCTAGCTTAGAATTTGCGACTTTTAGAAATTGGATCATCAAAATTAAAAATTTCAAAATCAAAAAAATCTTACTTTTGACCAGAAAAAATTCTCTACAAAAAATCTATATCCATTTTTTTACTTTCGAAATTCTTGATTTCAAATCGTCTGCGTCACCGCTCGTAAAATGTCACCAAAATTCCAAAGAAATATTTGAATAAAGTCCTGAAAGCAAAATTTCTTCTTCGTCTCTATTTTCCATTTTCAAATAAAAATCTTTTTAATTCTCATGCGGAACAGTAATTTATTGACTATTGTTCACTATTCTGTACCCCCTTTAGGGTATTATACTATTGCTATGACTCGCTAATGACTCGCTATGACTATTCTATTCAAAAACAAATTTGTATTTATTATCGTGTCAGGTTGAATGGTAAATGATTATAAAACCCTTTTTGAACTATTTTCGCCCAAGGGAAAACCTTCCTGAAAAAACGCTTTTCTCGAGATATTCAAAATGAGAAAACTCAGCTCACCTCGAAATATCTTGCTAGATGTGGTTATTTCAAATTTGTTCTTTCTGCTATCCCATTGTCTTTTATTAGAACTTTGCTCTTTTGTTGAAATTCGATTTCAAATTACATTTTTATTAATCACTTTGTTGTAAAGTAAGCAATTTATTCAAATTTCCAATCAAAATTTTCATAATTAAAATGAAATTTAAGTATTTTTTACAATAATTGTCTATATTTATTGTCGTAAAAGCTTTGTTAATTGCCCGTAGTAAATCAGAACTTTATTAGTCAGGTTTTATGTCTTATTCCTTGATTCACCAAGAGATTACCGAGCTTTTAATTTACTCACGATATAAACAATTCAGTTATTTTATATACTTTTTTCAACCAAAGTGAATCTTGAAAATCAGGGTAATCTTTATAGCGCGTGTTCGAATCCCACTTATGTTGTCCTAGTGATTGTCTGGGATATGATAATTTATATTTGGACTGCCAAAGTTGATCGGTGAGTAATCACTAAAGCAATCACTAAGTCAATCACTAAGACAACATTAGTGGGATTCGAACACGCGCTAAAGAGATCACCATCATTTTTAAGATTCACTTCGGTTGGGAAAATAATATTGTGGAAACTAAGAACCTTGAGAGTTTAATAACATATCTTAAAATCAGGGAATTGAGACCATTTAATAAAGAAGGAATGCGCCGCGCTTTGAAATGTTGTAGGAAATTAAGTTGAGTGTTTTTTTGCTAAACCAGAAGTATTTGTTCAAAGCAGTCAAGAAGAAGCAACGAGTTCTAAGAAATTATATCGATTACAAGGCCTCCTGGGCATTTTTTGCCACTTTTTACCCACATTTTTATATAATTCGGCGTTTGAAAACGACTCATCCGATTGAGTTCTTAGATAGCTCAAACTGAGCACAAATATTAAAATTGGTTGGAATCAGACCATTGTTTCCACTTTTTTAAACTAAAAACTGATAATTAAACAATTTCAGTGATATCAGAAAAAAGTTTGTGCAGCACAAATTGTGCTATTTAAAAACTTAATCGGATGAGTAGTTTTCAAAAGCCGAATTATATAAAAATTTTGGCTCATAAAGTGGCAAAAATGCCCAGGTAATTGATAAAGCATTGTATAACTTTTATACCGTTTTGAGCTAAAAACCACTCGACCAACTTTTGAAAACATTTAGTACTTAAATTACTACCATATACTGTTTTTGTTGTTCTTTTTCGGCGAAGAAATAATACAGGCCTGGCTTTAAAATCTATGCTATAAATACAAAACATTGAGAATTCAGATATATTGATATGCAAGCGCTTGACTAGATCGCTATTAATGTTTTTTTTATTTTGAATAGTGGCGGCGCTCCTGAGCTCGATTTTAAAAAATAATAAATTCTTGAAAACATCTTCGTGTTCATAACGTAAACTTTTGATTATTTTTTTTTATTATTTTTCAAAAGTACAAATTTTCGATAACATCGATTCAAAAGATGTCATATCCGATTCCATATTTACCATTGCGCTTCGTTAACCCTTTTAGGCACAGAGCCTTTTGAAATTTTATGGCAAGTTGATTGAAAGGCCATTTTTCGTCTAAGTCTAACTTCTGATAAAATAATTTTCGAGTTGAAAATGAAATAAGCCAGTTTTTAGGAAAGTCTTTTTAGTCTATTTAAAATGAACCATTTTGCTAAAAACAGTTACATTCCAGAAAGTTCTGGGGCGAAATTGTTTTTTATAAGTGAAATCTCAAAATATCGTATTTCGTTATTAGTATGGAAAAAATGATACGTTTGAAAAAATATATAATACAATATATAATATAATATATAATATACAATATATAATTATAAATAAAAGATTGAAGGTTAATCTCATAAAAGTTTTTCTGGAAACAGCTCTCAAAATAGAGCCTCCTGAAAAGCTAAATCAATATTTTTTGTTCCAACTGTATTAACTGTGAAAAAGTAACACTGGTGGAAATTTTAACACTACTTGAACTACGTAACTATTGAATAATGAAACAGTTAAACATATTTCATGAGAAAATAAAATCTGCATGAAATTATTGTCTTCTAACACTCTATTATTTTCGATATAACTTTTATAAAATGATCCGTTTAATTTTGGGGCTACCCCTTGTTTTTTCACAAGTTTTACCACAATGTGAAAAATGCGAAACGGCAAACATCTTATTTTTTGGCGGCAGAGCATCAAATGGACACGTTTATGGCGCAGAGGGATATGAATTTTTTAGAAATTTTATGGTTTCAGACGAAGCCAGTCCTAATAGTTTTGAATTGGGAAATTTCACCGATTATTTGGTCACAATCAGTGACGCTTATGATGCTCAAAGTAACAGTATTGCAGCTCAACCAAGATCAATCATTGTCGAAACTTTCAGGAGAGTCTAATAAAATATTCAAATTTTGCAATGTTGAAGTCATGGGTCGGCACATTTGAAAAATTTTTTGGATCAAATAGGTAGGCTCGGAAAAAATTTGATCGGATCCGTGGGCTCGGATCGAGATATCGGTAGACTCTCAAATAAATTGAGTCGAATCGGAGTCGTTCCACTGATCCGATTTTGATCCGATCCAATTGTGCCGACTCCTGGTTGAAGTATTGGAGTGGTAGTAATTTACTACTAGTAAATAGCTGAAATCCTAGAAGAGAATTTGAAAATTAAGATAAAATGTATTTTTTTTGACGTGTGGCTCGTGGATCAAATAAATACCAAAATTTTGCAAAATACTAACTGAAAACTTAGACAAAATATTTAAGGACAAATATAAGTGCTATAGATTTATTGATATAGGGACTTAATATACGGACTTAAATATTTTTGTCAGTTGAAAATGGGAGCAAATTTTTTTTTGACTTAAAATTCTAGCAAAATAATCAATTTTGATCTGAAATTCTGGCCGAATTTTAGATTTATTGACCGTTTATACGAACAAATGTGAAGAATAAGATGAACAGAATTAATGATGTAAATCGAACTAAAATTTAAAATATTTCTGTCGAAAACAATTCAGATAAAAATTATGCATTTAAAATGGGCGATTTCAAATGGCTTTTAAAAAGACGTCGTCGTGTGAATCTTCTGGCCTATTGATAACGTAAAAAATGAACGTGAAACAAAATGGGTTAACATCCGATTGGAAAAGTTTTATAAGCTGATACCCTGATAAAGAATATTAGTTTTAGCTCTATAATCGAGCATGAATGATGCTGCATCATACATAAACATTTTCTCTTTCCGTGAGTTTTTCGCGATTTTATTCTATAATAAAGATCTGAGATTTTGAGGCGAGCGCTCATTGGTGGAAAGTGGGTTGACCTTTTTTTCTTTTTTTTTTATGATTCATTGTTGAACCAAATATTACCATTAAATTTACCATTAAACATCAAGTGCACGGTATGATACTTTTTGATGGAAACCGTCAAAGTTTATATTCAATGTAACTAAGTAACTACAAATACACTTGTATTATTTTATTAAATATAAACAGCAATCTCAATGGCCTTCCTAACTCAGATCCAAAAAATAATATCCTGGTCTGCCAAGGTTCTGATATTTGTAGTGTAATTGAAAGCTATTTGCTGACAGATATTGATAACGTTATAACAGGTGTTGT
Source organism: Oikopleura vanhoeffeni (assembly GCA_004367855.1). Classification (NCBI taxonomy): domain Eukaryota; kingdom Metazoa; phylum Chordata; class Appendicularia; order Copelata; family Oikopleuridae; genus Oikopleura; species Oikopleura vanhoeffeni. The sequence continues at coordinate 757,483 of SCLH01000400.1, read as the reverse complement.
CATGCTCGGATATGTCCCAACAATTGTTGGAGAAATAAATGGTGTTGAAATCGTTGGAATTATCGGAGAATATGATGGTATTTACACTACCGCCGAAGCTACTAAGCAAGTTAAGGGTCTATGATTTTGAGAGTTTTCAGGAACCATGTTTTCTTTCATTATTTTTCTCAAGTGCGAAATAACTAATTTTTGTCAAAGCTATAATAGAAGAACAATTTGGTTCTTAGTTTTGATTTTTGCTCTCAATCTGTATATTAATTACCAAAAACGTCATGTTTTGAGAGATTTGCTTCGAAACATGAAATGAGTAATGTGCGCAGGTTGCAACTCTACTTTTATCGATTTGTAATACATTATGTATAATATCCCTTTATCACCTTTGTTAGAATGCGTAGCCACAACGTTAAAATCACACGTTTAATGGAGTAGTGGCTACGCATTCTAACCAAAAGTGATAAAGGATATTACGCCTACACATCATATTTATTTGAAGCTGAACAATACATGAGTAATCTCTGACAGATTTTACGTATGTATTATACATAATTTATTTTTTTCATAACGTAATATTTTGGTGCTTGGTTTATTCCGTTCAACCCAACAGAAGCATCACATGTTTTGAAGTCTATATCCCGTTATTGCCCTATCGTGAAGATTTGATCCCTCAAAAACACGGGGGAGGGGTGAGAAAACAACGCGGTTTTCAAAAACGACTTATCCGATTAGGTTCTTAGATAGCTCAAACGGTGCACAAATATCTAATGGATAATACAAAATAAAAATTGGTCCGAATCTTAAAAAAAACAAAAAAACATTGGTCCGATTAAAATCAATTTTAAATGTTTATATTGATTAGATAATTGTGCTTAGTTTGAGCTATCTAAGAACTAAATCGGATGACTCGTTTTCAAATGACGCGTCGTTTTCTCATCCCCGAATTTTCGAGCGACCAAATCTTTACGACAGGGCAATAAGGAGATATCCCTCAAAAATATGGAGGCGGGCATAATCTTTTATATGCGTCAATGAATTTGATATCAGTGAATTTCTTCTTTTTTAGCACATGAAAATTTTATAAAAAACAGAAAAAAGAAATGTTATTTTAATGTGAAACGGTCTTGCACGAGAAAGCCCGTTATCTGAAAACTAAAAAACAAAATATGAAAAACGGATAATCTTTGTCTTTTTTAGCCTTTTTTTATTGAAAATTATTTTGACTCTTTTTTCAAGTTAGTTATTATGCCGATAACAACCGAGACCTTCACCTTGCCTTTGTAAATTTTGGAAACTTTCGTAAATGGGCTGACGCTTTTGAACCGTATGATTTTGTTGGTGTGGACGATATCGATACAAAACTTCGACGGAAACAGGCTTACCGAAGAATTCTCCAGGCTATGGCACATTTGATTGATAATAATAGAATTGGGTTGAACAGAGATACAACTAATGCGAGAGAACATCTTGAAACATACAGAATTACAATGTCAATGGAATCAGGTCCGTTTGAATTATTCTATACCAGTAACTGCCAGTACGGTCGCTAAAAAGCAATGATAAACTTGAGATTGAACCTTAAGTTTTTGCTCTCTAGCGACCTTACAGTATACAGTATGTGTTTTTTTTCGTGCGAACAAAAAATAAAGAATTCGGGAAAATTTTCCCCAAATTATAGACGATTCTCCCAGACACTTCTTAAAATCTCTACAAGATAATCTCAAACAAAATAGACCGAATTTTGAAATGGTCTCAAATGGTGACAGTAGAAATTACACTGTCCTATGGTAGTACTACTACTTGTAACTTTTTATATTTGCAGGTTTCCGAGGCCTTGCCAGTTTAGCGGAAGTTATTCAAACTGATTTGAATGAAGAAAGTGAAAATCCAGACATGAAAAAACTCATTAGCCACGAATATGTCGAAGATATTTTTGAGCGTAAAGCTCGAAATTCCGATTTTCAGATGTTTATTTATTCTCAAGTATTTTACGAAAAATTTCCGACCAAAGCTCTTCAATCATCTGATGTCATTTCAGGGGAATATGTCACCCGATTAATTTCGGCTGATAATGAGGTTGATTGCGCTTATATCCAACAAGTTTTGATTGAAAATTTGAATCAACAAATTTTTCAAACAGAACCACAAAAAATGAAATTTTATGCTGCAAATTCTTGTGAAGTACAGGAACCGTGAATAAATGTTTTTATTCTGCAAGCTAAATGATTAGCTAAAGTCCTAGAAATTAATCGTAGATGTTGATGTTTCAAGAATTATAAATCGTGGGTTATTTTAAAATCAATAATTTTGATAATATCATTACAGTAATAATTACAGTAATATCATTTCATTTTTCACATTAAAAAAAACGTTTTGTGAACACTATTTCAATGTGAATAGTTTCCTTATTTAGTTAAAATTCCTGATTGGCCGCGATCTAGTAGTTCGACGAAGGAGGCTCTCGGAATGTGAGTAGGCTGACGTGAGTGAGTCAATTTTATAAGGACCTCAACACGCAAAAAAATGTTCAGGAAACCATTTTTTGATTATTTCGACAAAAAAATAGGTTGGTTAGTTGGTCAATTTGAACAAGTCAAATAACTAAATTCGAATGGCTTGTTAAACTCCTCCTTCCTAAACGTAAGAAAAATTTTACCCGAAAATCAGAATTTTCATTTTTTATTAATTTATTCATTGCATCATAGACGGACCCCGTCTTTAAATCAATTGCAACTTACGATGATTATCAATTTAAAGCGATGAAACCAAAAATGCTTTTTCAAAATGGGGTTGTTTTCGTTCGTCCAGTAGAATTTTTCCAAGATGAATTTTTGAGTTGTCGATTAATTTCACCAGCTCGATTAATGCAATGGATTTCAATTGATTCTCACAGATCGGCCAATCTCAAAGCATGCCATGAAATTGTTGGAAAGCCAGAATGTACAACTTGTCCAATAGAATAAATAATCAAAACTATTTAAGCGCTGTGATATAATAAAATTAGAATTTTTTAATTTCTAACCTTTCCGTCCCTGAAGCACAAGTTTTGCTGCACAACCATCAAATTTTTATGGGTCGACGGGTCGGAAATATCGACCCGGTTAAGTTGTTGACTTTTCGACCCGCAAAATCTTGGTCAAAATTAAAAATAATGAATCAAAATTAAACAAATTAACATTTTTCTTAAAAAAATTTTTACTTTAAAATTTTTATTTTTAGAATTTTTTTTTGACAAAATTTTACTTTTTGAATCTAATTTTAATTTTTTTGAGACAATTTTACAGTTTGAATTTCAAACGATGTAAAATCGTCGATGTTCCAATCACTATTGGGCCATGTCGAATATCGTATATTCTGGAAAAATGTTTGGATTTTTGGATCATATCATCTCACAAATTATTGAACACAAATCAATAATAACACAAAATTTAAGCTTGAAATATATGTATTTAAATAGTAAAATAAAGGATTAAACAGGTTCGTATTAAAATAAGGATTTCAACAGTTTCGGATTATCGTTTTGGGTCTTCTTATTGGAATAAAGCAAAAATTACCATAAAAAAAGAAGATATGCAAATATTCTGGGCTCCAGAGCCCCCGTCAACTGGTGTATCAGTAGGTCCTAGTCCATCGGTACTTCGTTTAAAAACCAAGCCTGCTTCTAACGATTCGAAGTCAGATCGTTCTACTTCTTCTCGAGAATCGTCTCGTAATGCCGATCTTCGTCGCCGATTGTTTTCGTTTAAATTGTCATATCGGTCGGTACAGGTATCGACTGGGAGTTTGCAAAATGATAGATCTTCAGATGCTTGAAAAAATGCGTTTACGCCACAAACAACCATAATGCACTCTAGGCGAACTTCGATTGCATCAACACCAACAATATCTTTAAAATGGTGAAAATTTGGAAGGAAAAAAACATAAAATTATGAAAATTATTTCAAGCTGGTGAAGATAACTGTGGCGCACCTTATGTTTTTATTCACAATAAACATTTAAAATATTATTTTTTTAAAATCAAATATATTGGTACCGATTTAGTTAGCGCATCTTGTCGGTAATTTTTTCTGATCATTGATGACCCAGGATTTTGTTCGGTTTTTGAAATTTTTTTAGAAAATTTTTTTTAAAGGTCGAAAATTTGATATCTTGCAAATATAAAGGAGTTGAGGTACAATCGACTTTGGGCGTGTTGTAAAAACTTCTTTCATGTGCATAGTTTTTTCTATGGTGATAAGTTCCTAATTGGCCGCGCTCTAATTGGTGTGGGTTTTATGAAATTTTGATCAATTTTGATGAGTGTTCCGAAAAAATTTAAAGGGAATTTTCTGAAAAAATAAAAATATTATTGAATTTGACTCGATCCGGTTCGATTAAGAAAAATCTCTGGTTTAAATAAAAAATTCACCCTCAACTGGTTCCCATAAATCGACTTTGAATTGGTCAGTCAAGTAAGTTTTAGAGTCGTCATCGTCAGCCCACTGAACTCGAGATGTTTGCACTTCGAAGTTATTTGCTATGAATGGGAAAGTAGACATACACCCATCGATCAAGAAATCGTACTGATCAGCAACAATATCGAAAACGCCTGAAACTGGATTTTCGATCATTTCTTTGACTTCGCAGTACTGTTTTTTGGTTTGAAATTTGACTCCAGACAATGACAACAAAAACTTTCATGTAAAAAAATGGCGTAAACATATTACCTAATAATATTATATATTTATTAATTTCAGCGATTAACTCTTGTGGGCATATTTAATGAATTGAGTCTTATAATGCTTGAGCCACTTATCAGGCTCCCAAAAGGTAAACCTATTCAAAAAACATTTCTATTATTTAATAAAATAATTCTATATTTCACAAGATATTGTTTAAGGGAGTACCCCACGCCAGTTATATTTCGGCTCTCAGACATGGCAGAAATCTAATTTTTATCTCATTCTCATTTTTGTTATCGGTTTCGATCCAAAAAAAAAAAAAAAATTTCGATGTAAAAAATTTGTAAAAAAATCAAATTTCCTTTTATGTCTGTAACTTTCAAAGTTGAAATCCGTTGACGCTGATTTTTGTTGCATGAGTTCATGCGATCGCTTACAAAACAATTATTTATTCGCGCGCCTCAAATATATGCAGTTAAATGTGAACATATTGCTTATCAGCTGAAAACTCAAAATCAGTCCACCTTATGTTTCTACATTTGATCGATTTGTTCTTGGTCGGCTTTATTTGAGTTACATTGCCGTTCAATTCTTTCAAAAATTTTTTTTTTTTCATTATTTTGAGTTTCATAAAAATCACTGTGAAAAAATTATTCTTCGTATAGAGACTGCAGATAAAATAAACTTATATAAAAAGAATCCTCAAACTTTCCTAAAACCGGGCTTCCTCAGAATTTGATATTATGTATCGTTTTCACACAATTATTTTTTTAGGAATTTTCGCGAAAATCTTAAAAACAAATAGGAAAAAAATAATTTCAAACGGCTAATCGTATAAAGTTTCAACAAATTTTTGGAATAAAACTCTTGACATATTGAATTGTAGGTCTGTGACGATGTTATTTCTGCCGCCGTTTTTGACTTCCGAAAATTTTTTGGCCTTTAGATAGTCAAATGGTGTGAGGGAGGTTAAGGGAGTACCGTTCACAAAAATATTTTGGTGACATTTTTGAAGTTGACGAAATTGGCCGAAAAATAACAATAAGCTAGATTTCACACACCTCAAGTTAGTCCGCTAGCGGTCACTGAATGCTACTGAAATTAATGTCCTGACAAAATAAGCTGTCTATATTTGACTGATCAAAAATGTTTCTTAATTGATTCAATATATCCCTTTATCACTTTTATGTTAGAATGCGTAGCCACTATTCCTTTAACCTGTGATTTTAAACGTTGTGGCTACGCATTCACTCACAAAAGTGATATATCGATTACTGGGGCCCCTGTCCCTTTTTACTAGGTTTTTAGCCAAAATTTTTTATTCAATTCAGCTTTTGCAAACGACTCATCAATGATCTTAGATAGCTTAAACAGAGCACAATTATCTGTGTGAATAATTGGATTTAAAAAATTGGTCCGAATCCGACGATTGTTACCAATTTTTTTTAAGAAAAACTAGTAATTAACAATTTCAGTAATCTCAGAAAAAAGATAAAATAAATTAGTCCGACCGAACAATTTTTTATTACTTATTTTTCACAAGATATTTGTGCTCAGTTTAAGCTATCTAAGGATGTTATCGGATGAGTTGTTTTTAAAAGCCTGTTAGGTCCGTAATGACTGAAAAGGGGAAAGACAAGTCGGGGCTTGAACCCGCGGCTCTCTCATCATGATTTGAGTGTGTTTACATACTACACCACATTGCCTGATATTTCTAGTCGGATTTCTCGATTTAGCGCGAATTAGTCGCTTGACCTACAAAGCCGAATAAATAGAAATTTGGCTCAAAACTAGTAAAAAAGGCCAGGAGCCCCCGTATTGATATAATCAACTTTCTTAAAATTTGCCTAGGCAATGATTTTTTCGAAAAATTGAAAAAAAAAGAAAAAACATTTCAAAACCAAAACTTCAAGTGAAGCAATCATATCGTTTCCTGGATTTAGCCATTGTGCAGTTGCCTGTACGAAATGAACTGATCTTCCATAGAATCAGCCCAATATCACAGTATCCCCATCATTAAAATCAATTGTGAATTGTCATCTTCGAACATGTCAAAGTTGAATTCAATACTTGTGTCCGGTGATAATTTCGAGCTCGTCACGTTCACCTGACGCGCCTGGATTCACAAATCCAGCATCCAGGCTTTGATTCGGCAACTCACATCCAATTTTTACCGTTCTTTTTGTATACTGGGTCTCCATTTGGTTTGATATCGATGAAATCGTCATACTAGGTAAAATTTTATCTAAAATTCTTTCAACTTGTTTAAAAACAGGCAAAACTAATTTAAAATGCGAGGTGTGCTGCACACCGTGTGAATCGTGGGTATCTGAGTTTGCTCATTTTTGCCATGAATGAATAAAACTGATTGAGTTTTTACAACATTTCTATCTGTGACCCGTTATCGTGCGCATACTTCTGACAGGTTATCGCCGGAGTTTTAAGTTCGTCGAGACTAAAAAAAGTGATTCGTTGATCTTAATCCGAGTTAACCGATTTTCGAGAATATTTTCGGATCTACTTATGGCTCGACCAGGCCACTTGAAACTGGACAGTACTTTCGTAATTTAGATTGAAAAGTACCACAGAAATAAGATTTAACATTTCCTAAATTTTGAAAATACCTTTTGTTATTAATTTAAAAATTGTATATTAAATATAAACTCTTGACTAATTTTTGAAAATTTTGATATTTAATATTTAAATAATGCAAATCAACTAAACCATCTGATTTTTGAAAAATTGTTAACCAAGTTATTTTTAGACATACCGATGACGAATTTTGGTTGTATATGGATTTTTCGTTGTCATCAAAAGTTCGAGGCCAACGTTTGTGAATTCGCACCCGTCACACCATACTGATGCCTGCAAATGTAAGGTACTACCTAAAATATTCAAAATTTTAAAACCTTCGCTTATACTTTTTATAAAAATGTTCGATTAAAAAAAGAGAATTAGGATAGAAAAGTTAGTTGACACTTGATGAAATTTCCAAAAGTCAAGCTTTTCCGTTTACTGAATGACGATAAATACAGTACATAAGTATATAAGATTTTGGCTAACAAAGGAAAGCATCTGATCAAACGCATGATGATGGCTCGCGTTCAAAATATTTTAAAATACGCTGTAGTAGACAAAATTGTATTTTTTTAACATCTAAATTTCCTGTATAAAGTTACCCAGTTACACTATAAAAAATTGAGAAATTACGGAGTGAAAAATAACTAACCTTGCTTTTTAGAGTTAACCATTTAAAAGTTTGAGGTTTTTATGAAATTTTTGATGAATTCTATTAAAAATTTCAGAATAAAAATAAGACAAAAAATTACCCATGTCCACTCCAAGACACTACTTTTTGATCGAAAATTTGCATGGTCCAGTCGTCTCATTAGTATAAGTTAAGTAAGTATCCCAGCTGACCTTGTGATATTTCGGTAATCATTTGTATGTTTTTTGTTAATTGAAGGAACAGTTCCGTCGACATCAAGTGAAGTCACTGAATAAATTAAGAAACCGTGATAATTTACACGGGTCTAATACAATTAACAAAGGGACCAAAATTGTTAAAGGTCAAACATCGCATTTAAAATTTCTCTGCGGTAAAATATTTTGTTTTTAAAAAGTATGACAATAAATTATTATTTATGATCTGCATTCAAGCTAAATCTACAACAACAAAATTAATTAGATAATTTTTTGTTAAATTATTAATTTGTGACGTTTTTTCAATGAATCTTAAGTTTATTTTCCTTTATTTGAAAAAGTAATTCGTTAAGTTTGAACAGTGTCGTGGTTTAGCGATAAACATAACGTGAGCAACGCAATAAGTCACGCAAAAGGTTCGGAACCGTTATACAAGACATTTCTCACAACTCATAACATTTTGACCAGACTGGTCATAAATATAATTAGGCTGTCCCAGGTCAGAAATCCCGGAAAATCAAGTTGAAGTTATGAATTAGTACCTTTTCGGCCTTATTGCAGCGCAATAACACGAGAAAACTTTTGCTCAAAGTTTTTTCATAACTTTAATATTTGATGGTAAAAACTCCAATTTTCCATTTCAAAGGTCAAAAAATTATTCTGATCTTGCTCGCTTTGGTTTAATTAGCCTTAAAGTCCGCTATGATCATCTGAGTCACCCTGACTTAAAAAAAATTTAAAATTTGATTGGCCAAAAACTGTTGAGGCTAAGTAATTTTTCTCGTCGCTGATTGGCAGCGAGAAAGAAAATATGACACTTTTAGAAAAATAAACTAGTTGGAAATTATTGATACATGGCTCAAATCCTATAAATTTATATTATATAATCCCTTTTTTAAGCTTTTTCCCCTTCCTAGCGCAAGGTTGGGACCGCAAGTCCGGTAAGCGGCATTTTTTTGATGTGATTTAATAAGTCGATTTCTTATCAGAATTGCAAAAATCAAAATGTTTACTAATCAGTTTATCTTTAATCAGAGAAATTTAATTTTGTTTATTTAAAGGAGTAGTGTTCACTTAAGGGGGTGGTCGTCGCATTTTTAAGGTTTTTCCAATGGCGTATCGTTGCCCAAGTACAAATCGTGAACCAAATATAACCTCGCTGATATATTTTAACACAAATCTTGCATCCTAAAAAATTAAAGGTGACGGATGGCTCGTCCAATCAGAACCGTGCTTATTAAAGGTACGAAATTATTATTTCAAAACGTATCTCCTCCATGCGTTTGTAAGTAACAACAAAGATTCGTGACTTAAAGGCTGAAAAGGCTTTTCGAAAGCTCATAACTTTGTATTCCTTCATAAATTTACTATAAGTAATTAATTCTCTTTTTTCTATTAAGTAAAAAAATCTCAGGAAAGTAGTTTCGTAGAGATTACGAACTACTATTCTGACGATTTTTTATAAGATTGTTATGAAGAATAAAAAAGTTATGAGCCTTCGAAAAAGCCTTCAGCCTATACAACCCCTTAAATGACCCAGAGTTTGTGCAAAATTCTTTCGAGCAGAATCATCAAAAAACAGTATTGTGACCTTATTTTAACTAGTGCAAAATACTATTTTTGGTTTATTCTGAAGCCTAATCCAAAACTCTGCCTAGTGGTCTCATGAATCATGTTTGTACTAAAAACTCATGAGGAGAAAACATTTTGAAATAATGTTGTAAGCACGTTTCTGATTGGACGAGCTGTGAATTTATCTTAAGATGCCAGATTTTTGTTACATTATCAAGAGGTCATATTTGGTTCAAAAATTTGTTCTTTTACGACAATTGACTATTAAAAAATCTCTTAAGATGCGACGACCACCCTCTTAAGTAAATAATTGAAATAATGCAACTTATCCCTTTTAATAAAATTAAATTTCTCTTAGCACATGACAATTGACACGAATGATTTCGCAAGAATTTGCTGTATTAATTCCCCCGGAAGTATAACTCTGGTCAGAGCCCGTCACAAACTCAATTTCTTTATTGAAAAATTTACAGTTCTCGGTTTAAAAATCCACAGTTATTATTTCTGTAATCTTAGTGAGATTTAGTTAAATTTGGAATAAATTAGATAAAATTATTAAATCATCCTTTTTCATCGTAAATTTATTTTAAAATGCAGAGTTTGATATCAATATGAGGAAGGGTTGGATTAATATTGAGGGTTTATTTAAATGAAAAAAACATAAAAAAACAATTAAAAAAAATTTTCGAAAAAAAAATTTCGAAAAAAATTTCAATTTTTTTGTTGTTTTTTTAAATATTCTAAGATGATTTCAATATATTTCAATAATTAAGATATTGAATGTCAAGCATGAAATAAGGCGCATTTAGTCGTATCTTTGTTTTTTTGAAAAGAGATAGGGTTGTTTTTTGTATGAGATAGGGGTGAATGGTCCAATAATAGGATATCATAGGCAAAAAAAAGCCAAAATTTTACCTTTGTTAACCCCACAACTAAAACAGGAGCACTTTTTTTCATCTTGGAGGCTCTTAAAATGACCGTAATGTGCCTTTCACATATATTTTAATAAAAAACCCAAAGCGAGCAAGATTTTTGACCATTTTTTTTTTATTTTTTTGTTTTTTTTTTTTTTATTTTTTTTTGTCTTTTTTTTTTTGTTTAGTCAGAAAATCGTCATAATTCCGTCGATTTTTGGCAATTTGGGATTATTTCAGGGTCTCCTAACTCGAGTTTCACTAAAAATTGAAATTAAAAAAATATTGGGGTTATCATGAAACAAGGCGCACATTTTAGAAGTTTTAAATCTCGATTTACAAACTTTTTTGTTAAACACAATCAGAAAGCCGATTTTCCCAGATTTTTTTGGTCATTTGACCCAAAATTTTTTTCGCTGACGCTCAAATGACCAAATTGAACTTTTTCCCGAATTTTTTGAGTTCGGACTAAACATCAAAAGGGTGAGTGACCTGGGACAAGCCTAAAATATAATGATTTAATTTTTCAAATTTTGAATCGCTAATTTGGGTATAAAATTCCTTTAAATATCAAATTTTGGGTGTTATTGTAGATCGCGTTCATATTATAAAAACTTTTCGCTTTAGCCTAAAATCTCAAAGTTTTATTAAATTATAGCGTAGGTATTATTTGAACTCACTTTTCGCATCAAAAATCGCAACCACCAACATGACATCGGGACTATTGTCCTGGTGGATAGCAAGCATATCCATCAAGACAGAAACTTGTTCGCCTGGAAGTTTCCTCACTTTGGTAGAATGGGAAGAAAAACCGTGCCATTTGGACACAAAGCTCACGTTACCACTGAAAGCTCCGTACAATCCCAGTTTGCTGAATAAGTATTAATATATTCATGTAAACATTTAATTTATTCTATCCTTTTGAACATTTTCCCCATTTAATAAAAAAAAATTGAAAATATTTCAAAATTTTCCGCGTTAGTTTCGTCAGACACAGAAATTAAAATAATGTTATTTTATAAAATTTAAAACAAAATACATTTTCTGATTTTAAATTACTTGAAATTTAGACCAAAATTAAGATTTTTTTTATTTTTTTGGGACAAGTTCTGATTGGCTCATGCTTAAATTTGCGAAGTACTTAACAGTTAAATTTTTCATGTGTTTTAATTGAAAAACTAGAATTATTCTCAAATCATGACCTCATGAGCAAAAAAATATAAAAATTTTTTTTTTGAAACAACTAGAAATATGGGATACAAAATTAATGAATCATGCCTTCTTGTAAACCAAAGCACAGGCAAATCTCCAGTACAACTAACCTATGCGGACAAAGCAACTTCAGTTGGATACATTGAGCTAAAACTGATTCACAAATCAAAGTCCTTGGCCATCGCCATGCAGAGTAGCAAGTGCTGCGAGTTTGCTAGATAAATAATTATTTAATTGTGCTTCCTTTAAACTCCAGGTGAACGTGTGGCTATTTGGTTACAACCACTCTAAGTTTCACGATATTTTGGCCCTGAAAAATATCAGAAAAGACTTTTCGAAGTTTCCCCTTTTTTGAAAAAAAATTGTTTTTCAAAACAGGTCCATTTCTATGGCGGACCGCCATTGGCGTACTTGCTGGGTCTTTTTAAGCCAACTTTCAGGTCCAAAATTGTATATAATTCGGCTTTTGAAAACGATTTTATTCCGATGCCGTTTTTTAAATAGCTATAATTCAGCACAGAATATAAAAGAGAAAAATATATTTTGTAAAAAAAATTGTCCAAATCAAGACGCATTGTTTACATTTTTTTTTAACAAAAACTGATAACCAAACATTTCAGTACTCTCAAAAAAATGGTCCGATTCAATTAATTTGTATTTATTATTCACTAGATATTGTGCTCAGTTGAGCTATCTAATAACTTTACCGGATAAGTCGTTTCTCAAAAGCCGAGTTAATATAGAAAAATTGGCTAAAAAACTGGCCTAAAAAGGCCTGGCAAGTAACCGTAATAGATATGCTTTCAAAAATTGTACACTAACAATTCAGACCCAAAATTTTTTGAGTAGCCAAATACGTGATTTCTTATTTTTGAAAAATAGTGATATGTTAAAAATATCAATAGCAGAATATTATTTAATTTTTCTGATTTTTTTTTAATTGTTCTAAATTTTGCAAAAATAAGGCTCTTTAACCCGCTACAGATTTAGTAAAACGAATCACTTTCACGGGCGTCCGACGTAGTTGAAACTCAGGCTGTGAACACATACACGTTATAAAGTACTCAAGGCTTATAAAATACCAAATTTTCAGAAAAAATATTAATTTTTTTTTGCTTCTGTTTCCTTGTCTTACTAAAATGCACACATATTAGATTCTTGCTCCTACTGAATGCAAAATGCATTCTTTATATATGGTTTATATCCGAATGAAATACCAATTGAATGAACCAGAATCCTAATATCATAACTGTGCCGTTTAAACTTATAATAGAAAATCTGTAAAAAAATGAACAAATGTGTTTAACTTAGCTTTAATAAAAATATGTTGACGGTTAAAATTTGCCGTTTTTTATATCTATTTCATTATGTTTTGATACACTATAGACTAAAGTCCTTTATCGTCAAAATTTATTAACAAGATCAAAAAAAATATTCAAAATGACCAGGAAACCGATTTCGAGGTAAAATAAATGAGAGCTTTCAGAATAAAAATCAAAAAAACTGTTAGTATGTACATTTTGAAAATATTGTCATTGGGGGGTCAGTGATGCTTTTCTGTGATAATTTGTCTGTAAGATACGCAAGACATGCAAATTTTGAAAACGAACTGACTCAGTTCAACTGACTAGGAAATTTTTAGCTGAGCAAATTAACCCACCTAACCATTTTGGCCATAACTGGGCCAATCTTATTTTTGAAAATCGTATTTTTAAAGTTGTATATCGATAAAAAGTTGTATTTATATTAATTGGGTTTCCTCACTATGATTCTATCTTATCGGTGCTAAATCCTTTTCTTTATCGTTTTACCTTTAAAAATACAGTCATACACCTCACTGGAACACCTTCAATTTTAAATTTGCGCTCAATCTGAAGCGTATGAAAAGACTTTTAAAGTTGATCAAAACAGAAATCCAACACGCTANTTTTTTTTCATTATTTTGAGTTTCATAAAAATCACTTGTGAAAAAATTATTCTTCGTATAGAGACTGCAGATAAAATAAACTTATATAAAAAGAATCCTCAAGTACTTTCCTAAAACCGGGCTTCCTCAGAATTTTGATATTATGTATCGTTTTCACACAATTATTTTTTTAGGAAATTTTCGCGAAAATCTTAAAAAAAAATAGGAAAAAATAACTTTCAAACGGCTAATCGTATAAAGTTTTCAACAAAATTTTTGGAAATAAAACTCTTTGACATATTTGAATTGTAGGTCTGTGACGATGTTATTTCTGCGCCGTTTTGACTTCCGAAAATTTTTTGGCCTTTAGATAGTCAAATGGTGTGAGGAGGTTAAGGGAGTACCGTTCACAAAAATATTTTGGTGACATTTTTGAAGTTGACGAAATTGGCCGAAAAATAACAATAAGCTAGATTTCACACACCTCAAGTTAGTCCGCTAGCGGTCGCTGAATGCTACTGAAATTAATGTCCTGATCAAAATAAGCTGTTCTATTTTGACTGATCAAAAATGTTTCTTAATTGATTCAATATATCCCTTTATCACTTTTATGTTAGAATGCGTAGCCACTATTCCTTTTAACCTGTGATTTTAACGTTGTGGCTACGCATTCTAACCCAAAAGTGATATATCGATTACTGGGGCCCCTGGTCCCTTTTTACTAGGTTTTTAGCCAAAATTTTTTATTCAATTCAGCTTTTGCAAACGACTCATCCAATTGAATTCTTAGATAGCTTAAACAGAGCACAATATCGATTTTTTGCATTGGGGCCCCAAAAAGGGTTTCGTAATTCTGCTAGTATCGTAAATCGCTTCTTGATTCCAGGTTTTGTTGTTTTGTATTGACGGCGGTGCGTGCATCAGGTGTCACGATTATTAAAGACTTATGTACAGGTTATCTTACAAGGCCATTGTTTATAACGGTCAAACACGATTTAATTTCTCGTATATTTGTTTTAAGTTGACTAATTTATTGATCGTCTAATTAACACAAACATATAATGACTTTGTTAATATTGATTTGTGACGTTTTTTCTCTATCCTTATTTATCGTTTGTTTGTGTTTGCCATAAAGTGCGCATACGCACGGTCGCCTTTTCTCTTAGTGATGGTCATTCGGGTCCGTCCCCGTCTTTTATATTTTCGCCTTATTGCAGCGCAAACCAGAAATTTTTGTGTTTTTCATACCTTAATATTTGATGGTAACTCAATTTTCTTTCAAGGTCCAATATATCTATCTTGCTCGGGCTTTGGGCTTTAATAGCCTTAAATTGTCCTCTATGATCATCTGCAGTCACCTGAACTTAAACAACTTAAATTTGATTGGCAAACTGTTCGAGGCGATTTTTCCTGGTATTCGCCAGCGATCAGAATAATACATTTGAAAAATTAACTTATTGGAATATTATACAAGGTCTCCATTATTTATTATAATCCTTTTTATTTCCTCTTCCATTCGGAGTCCTGCGATCCGGTAACCGCCGTTTTTGATGTGATTATACGTATCTTCTTGATCAGGTTGCAAATCAAATGTTCATAGTTAACTTTTATCGAGAATTTATTTTGTTTATTTAAGGGGTAGTTTCACTTGGTGGTTCGTCGCATTTTAAGTTTTTCAATGGGTATGTATCGTTGCCAATCCCCTTGATTACTTGTCCCTACTTTATGGGTCTGCAATCACTCGGTTTAAGGTACGATTTTACTTTCATTCCCTCATCTTTGTTAATTAAAACTCGTGATGGCTGAAAGCTTTTTCCGAGCTCATTTTGTTCTCTTACTCTTACTTAGAATTATTCTCTTTTTCTAGTAAAATCAGAGAGTTCGCTAGAGTTACGATCTATTTTGAGATTTAGATTGTTAGAAGAAAAAGTTTGGCCTTGAAAGCGTTCGCTATACCCCTTATTGCAGGAGCTTTTGGTTGCAATTTTCGCAGGTAATCAGCCGTATTTGTACTTATTTACTATTGCAATTTTTGGTTTCTTGCCTTCCAACTCGCCCTGGTATAATCTTGTTTACAACTGCATGGGGATTTTGATAATGTGTACGCGTTTCTGTTGGACGAGCTGTGATTGTAGTGGCAGTTTTGTTTCTATCAGGAGTCATATTGGTCAATTCTTTCGCATTGTTTATCTAATGCGCCCATCTAAGTATATTGTTGTTCTTTTCAAATTACTTTTCGTCTGCAGCATTGACACGAATTGATTGCTACATGCTGTATTAAATTCTCCCCGGAAGTGAACTCTGGTCAGAGCCCGTACAAATCGATATTTCTTATTGAATTTACTTCTCCAGGTTTAAAATCCACATTATTTAATTTCTGTATCTTAGTGATTTGTTAAATTTGGATAATTGATATTATTAATCATCCTTTTTCATCGTAATTATTTTAATGCAGGTTTGTTCAAATGAGGGTGGATATTAAGGTTATTTTAATGACAAAAAACATAAAAACAATTAAAAAATTTGAACAAAAATTTCGAAAAATTCAATTTTTTTGTTGTTTTTCTAATTCTAGATCAATATTTTCATAATTAATATGAATGTCAAGCTGAATAAGGCGCTTAGTCGTATCTTTGTTTTTTGAAAAGGATAGGGGTTTTTGTGTATGAGATAGGGTGATTGTCCAATATAGGATATCATAGGCAAAAAAAGCCAAAATTTTACCTTTGTTAACCCACAACTAAACGGCACTTTTTTCATCTTGGCTCTTAAAATGACCTATGTGCCTTTCACATATATTTTAAAACAAAACCCACAAGCGAGCATAGTGTTTTGACCATTTTTATTGTTTTATTTTTGTCTCTTTTTTTTTAGAGAAATCGTCATAATTCGTCGATTTTGGCAATTTGGGATATTTCAGGGTCGCCTAACTCGGTTTCCTAAAATTGAAATTAAAAAATTGGGTTATCATGATCAGGGCGCACTTTTAGAAGTTTTAAATCTCGTTTACAAACTTCTTTTTGTTAACAATCAAAAGCCGATTTCCATAGATTTTTTTGGTCTTTGACCTAAATTTTTTGTCCTGATGTCATTATGAGCAATGAATTTTTCCGATTTTTGAGTTCGGAAAATAACATCAAAAGGTAGTGACTGGACAGCCTAAATATAATATTTAAATTTTTCAAATTTTGACGCTGATTTGGGTAAAAATCTTTAATTCAAATTTTGGTGTTATTGTAGATGCGTTCATATTTAAAATTTTCGCTTTAGCTAAGATCTACGTTTTTATTGATTATAGCGAGGTATATTTGAACTCACTTTTCGCATCAAAATCAACACATGACATCGGACTATTGTCTGGATACAAGCTTCCATCAGAGACAGAACTTGTTCGCCTTGGAAGTTTCCTCATTCTGGGCTAGAATGGGAAGAAAAACCGTGCCATTTGCACAGCTTCACGTCATGTGAAACTCGTAGCATCGTTTCTGCGGTTTATCTGTATGTCAATTTGAATTTTCCCTCTTTCATGTTATAAAAAATTGAATTTAATTTCTCGCGTTTAGTTTTCTGTCGACCGATACTAGTTATTTTTCAACCCATTTTTTTGTTTTAAGTCACTGAATGGGTGTAAATTAAATTTTTGGTTTTTCGTGGACAAGTTTTGTCTTGATTGCTCTGCTTAAAGTTGTCGTACTTAGTAAAGTTATGTACAGTGTGAAACGGTCGCAATTGCGACTCAGAGCAAAATAGTGAATGGGGGGGACGAGTAGGGAACAGTAGGGGAGCGGCCTGACAGAAGGCAGCGTCAGGTGCAACTCCTAAGGACGGACAAGGCACGGGTGGGGCCGTGGAGCTAATGACAGTCGTCCTTGCATCGACCTGGGCGTGGGAGGAGGCATGTGTGGGCAGGAGCTAGTAATAATGCGTGGGATGGCCTTACCTGACACGCCGAGGATCCATTTCTAGGCGGACCGCCATTGGCGTACTTGGCTGAGGTAAAAAAGGACCAGGAGCCCCCGTAATTGATATAATCAACTTTCCTTAAAATTTGCCTAGGCAATGATTTTTTCGAAAAATTGAAAAAAAAAGAAAAAAAACATTTCAAACCAAAACTTCAAGTGAAGCATCATATCGTTTCCTGGATTAGCCATTTGTGCAGTTGCCTGTACGAAAATGAACTGATCTTCCATAGAATCAGCCCCAATATCAACAGTATCCCCATCATTAAAATCAATTGTGAATTTGTCATCTCGAAACATGTCAAAGTTGAATTCAATACTTGTGTCGGTGATAATTTCGAGCTCGTCACGTTCACCTGACGCGCCTGGATTCACAAATCCAGCATCCCAGGCTTTGATTCGGCAACTCACAATCCAATTTTTACCGTATCTTTTGTATACTGGGTCTCCATTTGGTTTGATATCGATGAAATCGTCATAACTAGGTAAAATTTTTATCATAAATTCTTTCAACTTGTTTAAAAACAGGCAAAACTAATTTTAAATGCGAGGTGTGCTGCACACCGTGTGCATCGTGGGTATCTGAGTTTGCTCATTTTTGCCATGAATGAATAAACTGATTGAGTTTTTACAACATTTTCTATCTGTGACCCCGTTATCGTGCGCATACTTCTGACAGGTATCGCCGGAGTTTTAAGTAGCGTCGAGACTAAAAGTGATTCGTTGATCTTAATCCGAGTTAACCGATTTTCGAGAATATTTTTCGGGATCTACTTATGGTCTCGACCAGGCCACTTGAAACTCGGACAGTACTTTCGTAATTTTAGATTGAAAAGTACCACAGAAATTAAGAATTTTAACATTTCCTATAATTTTGAAAATACTTTTGTTTATTTAATTTTGAAAATTGTAAATATAAATACATCTTGACTAAATTTTTGAAAAATTTTGATATTTAAATTTAAATAATGCAAATCAACTAAACCATCTGATTTTTGAAAAATTGTTAACCAAAGTTATTTTTAGACATACCCGATGACGAATTTTTGGGTGTAATATGGATTTTCGTTGTCATCAAGTTCGAGGCCAACGTTTGTGAATTCGCACCCGTCAACACCATTACTGATGCCTGCAAATGTAACGGTACTACCTAAAAATATTCAAAATTTTAAAAACCTTCGCTTATACTTTTTTATAAAAATGTTCGATTAAAAAAAGAGAAATTAGAGATAGAAAAGTTAGTTGACACTTGATGAATTTCTCAAAAAGTCAAGCTTTTCCGTTTACTGAATGACGATAAATACAGTACATAAGTATATAAGATTTTGGCTAACAAAGGAAAGCATCTGATCAAACGCATGATGATTGGCTCGCGTTCAATATTTTAAAATACGCTGTAGTAGACAAAAATTTGTATTTTTTTACATCTAAAATTACGGAGTGAAAATAACTAACCTCTGCTTTTTAGAGTTAACCATTTAAAAGTTTGAGGTTTTTATGAAATTTTTGATGAATTCTATTAAAAATTTCAGAATAAAAATAAGACAAAAAAATTACCATCGTCCACTCCAAGACAACTACTTTGATCGAAAATTTGCCATGGTCCAGTCGTCTCATTAGTATAAGTTAAGTAAGTATCCCAGCTGATCATTGTGATATTTCGGTAATCATTTGTATGTTTTTTGTTAATTGAAGGAACAGTTCCGTCGACAATCAAGGTGAAGTCACTGAAATTAAAATTAAGAAAACCGTGATAATTTACACGGTCTAATACAATTAACAAAGGGACCAAAATTGTTAAAGGTCAAACAATCGCATTTAAAATTTCTCTGCCGGTAAAATATTTTGTTTTAAAAAGTATGACAATAAATTATTATTTATGATCTGCATTCAAGCTAAATCTACAACAACAAAAATTAATTAGATAATTTTTGTTAAATTATTAATTTGTGACGTTTTTTCAATGAATCTTAATTTATTTTCCTTTATTTGAAAAGTAAATTCGTTAAGTTTGAAGTGTCGTGGTTTTAGCGATAAAACATAAGTGAGCAACGCAATAAGTCACGCAAAAGGTTCGGAACCGTTATACAAGACATTTCTCACAACTCATAACATTTTGACCAGACTGGTCATAAATATAATTAGGCTGTCCCAGGTCAGAAATCCTCGAAAATCAAGTTGAAGTTATGAATTAGTACTTTTCGGCCTTATTGCAGCGCAATAACACGAGAAAACTTTTTGCTCAAAGTTTTTTCATAACTTTAATATTTGATGGTAAAAACTCCAATTTTCCATTTCAAAGGTCAAAAAATATTTCTGATCTTGCTCGCTTTGGGTTTTAATTAGCCTTAAAATGTCCGCTATGATCATCTGAGTCACCCTGACTTAAAAAAAATTTAAAAATTTGATTGGCCAAAAACTGTTGAGGCTGAGTATTTTTCTCGTCGCTGATTGGCCAGCGAGAACAAGAAATAATGACACTTTAGAAAAATAAAACTTAGTTGGAAATTATTGATACAATGGCTCAAATCCTATATAATTTATATTATATAATCCCTTTTTTAAGCTTTTTCCCCTTCCTAGCGCAAGGTTGGGACCGCAAGTCCGGTAAGCCGGCCATTTTTTTTGATGTGATTTAATAAGTCGATTTCTTATCAGGAATTGCAAAAATCAAAAATGTTTACTAATCAGTTTATCTTTAATCAGAGAAATTTAATTTTGTTTATTTAAAGGGAGTAGTGTTCACTTAAGGGGTGGTCGTCGCATTTTAAGGTTTTTCCAATGGCGTATCGTTGCCCAAGTACAAATCGTTGAACCAAATATAACCTCGCTGATATATTTTAACAAAAATCTTGCATCCTAAAAAAATTAGAAGGTGACGGATGGCTCGTCCAATCAGAACCGTGCTTATTAANAGAGATGAGCTCCAAGATGAAAAAAAGTGCTCCTGTTTTAGTTGTGGGGTAACAAAAGGTAAAATTTTGGCTTTTTTTTGCCTATGATATCCTATATTGGACAATTCATCCCTATCTCAATCACAAAAAAAACAACCCTATCTCTTTTCAAAAAAACAAAGATACGACTAAAATGCGCCTTATTTCATGCTTGAACATAATATCTTAATTATTGAAAATCATATTGAAATTCATTTGGAGAATATTTAAAAAAACAACAAAAAAAATTGAAATTTTTTTCGAAATTTTTGTTCGAAATTTTTTTTAAATTGTTTTTTAATGTTTTTTTCATTTAAATAACCCTCAATATTAAATCCAACCCTCCTCCTCATATTGATATCAAACTCTGCAATTTTAAAAAAATTTGACGATGAAAAAAGGATGATTTAATAAGATTTCTATCTAAATTTATTCCAAATTTAACTAAATCTCACTAAGATTACAGAATAAATAACTGTGGATTTTTAAACCGAGAACTGTAAATTTTTCATAAAGAAATTGAGTTTGACGGGCTCTGACCAGAGTTATACTTCCGGGGGAATTTAATACAGCAAATTCTTAGTCGATAATCATTCGTGTCAATTGGTCATGTGCTAGAGAAATTTAATTTTATTAAAAGGGATAAGTTGCATTATTTCAATATTTTACTTAAGAGGGTGGCTCGTCGCAATCTTAAGCGATTTTTTAATAGTCAATTGTCGTAAAAGAACCCAAAATTTTTGAACCAAATATGACCTCTCTGATATATGTAACAAAAATCTGGCATCTTAAGATAAATTCACAGCTCGTCCAATCAGCAAACGTGCTTACAACATTATCTTCAAAATGTGTTTCCTCTCATGAGTTTTTCAGTACAACAACAATGATTCATGAGACCACTAGGCAAGTTTTGGATTAGGCTTCAGAATAACCAAAAATAGTATTTTGCACTAGTTAAAATAAGGTCAAATACTTTTTTGATGATTCTGCTCGAAGAATTTGCACAAACTCTGGTCAATTTAGGGGGTTGTATAGGCTGAAGGCTTTTCTCGAAGGCTCATAACTTTTTATTCTTCATAACAATCTTATAAAAATCTCAGAATAGTAGTTCGTAATCTCTACGAACTACTTTCCTGAGATTTTTTACTTATAGAAAAAGAGAATTAATTACTTATAGTAAGATTTTATGAAGGAATACAAAGTTATGAGCTTTCGAAAAAGTTTTCAGCCTTTAAGTCACGAATCTTTGTTGTTACTTACAAACGCATGGAGGAGATACGTTTTGAAATAATAATTTCGTACCTTTAATAAGCACGGTTCTGATTGGACGAGCCATCCGTCACCTTTAATTTTTTAGGATGCAAGATTTTTGTTAAAATATATCAGCGAGGTTATATTTGGTTCAACGATTTGTACTTGGGCAACGATACGCCATTGGAAAAAACCTTAAAAAGCGACGACCACCCCTTAAGTGAACACTACTCCTTTAAATAAACAAAATTAATTTCTCTGCATTAAAGATAAACTGATTAGTAAACATTTTGATTTTTTTGCAATTCCTATAAGAAACGACTTATTAAATCACATCAAAAAAATGGCCGGCCTTACCGGACTTGCGGTCCCAACCTTGCGCTAGGAAGGGGAAAAAGCTTAAAAAAGGATTATATAATATAAATTTAATAGGATTTGAGCCATTGTATAATAATTTCCAACTAAGTTTATTTTTCTAAAGTGTCATTATTTCTTGTCTCGCTGCCAATCAGCGACGAGAAAAAATACTTAGCCTCAACAGTTTTTGGCCAATCAAATTTTTAAATTTTTTTTAGTCAGGGTGACTCAGATGATCATAGCAGGACATTTAAGGCTAATTAAAACCAAAGCGAGCAAGATCAGAAATATTTTTTGACCTTTGAAATGGACAATTGAAGGTGACGGATGGCTCGTCCAATCAGAACCGTGCTTATTAAAGGTACGAAATTATTATTTCAAAACGTATCTCCTCCATGCGTTTGTAAGTAACAACAAAGATTCGTGACTTAAAGGCTGAAAAGGCTTTTTCGAAAGCTCATAACTTTGTATTCCTTCATAACAATCTTACTATAAGTAATTAATTCTCTTTTTCTATAAGTAAAAAAATCTCAGGAAAAGTAGTTCGTAGAGATTACGAACTACTATTTCTGAGATTTTTATAAGATTGTTATGAAAGAATAAAAAGTTATGAGCCTTCGAAAAAGCCTTTCCAGCCTATAAAATCATCAAAAAACAGATTTGACCTTATTTTAACTAGTGCAAAATATTACTTTGTTTGGTTATCTGAAGCCTAATCCAAAACTTGCCTAGTGGT
Organism: Oikopleura vanhoeffeni; assembly: GCA_004367855.1. NCBI lineage: Eukaryota > Metazoa > Chordata > Appendicularia > Copelata > Oikopleuridae > Oikopleura > Oikopleura vanhoeffeni. The sequence goes on along the minus strand of SCLH01000400.1, from coordinate 734,565 downwards.
CTCATGAATCATTGTTGGACTAAAAACTCAAGGAGAAACATTTTGAAATAATGTTGTAAGCACGTTTCTGATTGGACGAGCTGTGAATTTATCTTAAGATGCCAGATTTTTGTTTACATATATCAGAGAGGTCATATTTGGTTCAAAAATTTGTTCTTTTACGACAATTGACTATTAAAAAATCCTTAAGATGCGACGACCACCCTCTTAAGTAAAATATTGAAATAATGCAACTTATCCCTTTTAATAAAATTAAATTTCTCTAGCACATGACCAATTGACACCGAATGATTATCGACTAAGAATTTGCTGTATTAATTCCCCCGGAAGTATAACTCTGGTCAGAGCCCGTCAAAACTCAATTTCTTTATTGAAAAATTACAGTTCTCGGTTTAAAAATCCACAGTTATTTATTCTGTAATCTTAGTGAGATTTAGTTAAATTTGGAATAAAATTAGATAAAATCTTATTAAATCATCCTTTTTCATCGTCAATTTATTTTAAATGCAGAGTTTGATATCAATATGAGGAAGGGTTGGATTAATATTGAGGGTTATTTAATGAAAAAAACATTAAAAAACAATTAAAAAAATTTTCGAAAAAAAATTTCGAAAAAAAATTTCAATTTTTTTTGTTGTTTTTTTAAATATTCTCAAATGAATTTCAATATATTTCAATAATTAAGATATTGAATGTCAAGCATGAAATAAGGCGCATTTAGTCGTATCTTTGTTTTTTGAAAAGAGATAGGGTTGTTTTTTGTATGAGATAGGGTGAATTGGTCCAATATAGGATATCATAGGCAAAAAAAAGCCAAAATTTTACCTTTGTTAACCCCACAACTAAAACAGGAGCACTTTTTTTTCATCTTGGAGGCTCTTAAAATGACCGTAATGTGCCTTTTCACAATATATTTTAATAAAAACCCAAAGCGAGCAAGATTTTTGACCATTTTTTTTTTATTTTTTTGTTTTTTTTTTTTTTATTTTTTTTTGTCTTTTTTTTTTTGTTTAGTCAGAAAATCGTCATAATTCGTCGATTTTGGCAATTTGGGTTATTTCAGGGTCTCTAACTCGAGTTTCACTAAAATTGAAATTAAAAAAATATTGGGGTTATCAGTGAATCAAGGCGCACATTTAGAAGTTTTAAATCTCGATTTTAACAAACTTTTTGTTAACCAATCAGAAAGCCGATTTTCCCAGATTTTTTGGTCATTTGACCTCAAAATTTTTTTCGCTGACCTCAAATTGACCAAATTGAACTTTTTCGATTTTTGAGTTTCGGACTAAACATCAAAAAGGTGAGTGACCTGGGACAGCCTAAATATAATGATTTAATTTTTCAAATTTGAATCGCTAATTTGGTATAAAATTCTTAAAATTATCAAATTTTGGTGTTATTGCTAGAATCCGTTTCATATTATAAACTTTCGCTTTAGCTAAAATTCTCAGACAGTTTTTATTGAAATTATAGCGTAGGTTATTATTTGAACTCACTTTTCTGCATCAAAATCGCAACCAAACATGACATCGGGAACTTTGTCTGGTGGATAGCAAGCATATCCATCAGAGACAGAAACTTGTTCGCCTGGAGTTTCCTCCACTTCTGGGTAGAATGGGAGAAAAACCGTGCCATTTGGACACAAAGCTTCACGTTTACACTGAAAGCTCGTACAATCCAGTTCTGCTGATAAGTATTAATCATATTATGTAAAAATTTAATTTATTCTATCCCTTTTGACATTTTCCCATGTCATAAAAAAAAATTGAAAATATTTTCAAAATTTCCGCGTTAGTTTCTGTCAGACACAGAAATTAAAATAATGTTATTTTTATAAAATTTCAAACAAAATCACATTTTCTGATTTTAAATTACTTGAAATTTAGAAAAAATTAAGAAATTTTTTTATTTTTTTTGGGACAAAGTTTCTGATTGGCTCATGCTTAAATTTGTCCGAAGTACTTAACAGTAAATTTTTCATGTGTTTAATTGAAAAACTAGAATTTATTCTCAAATCATGACTCATGAGCAAAAAAATATAAAATTTTTTTTTTGAAACAACTAGAAATTATGGGATACAAAAATTATGAATCATGCCTTCTTGTACCAAAGCACAGGCAAAATCTCCAGTACAACTAACTAATGAAGGACAAGCAACTTCAGTTGGATACCATTGAGCTAAAACTGATTCACAATCAAGTCCTTGGCCATCGACCACTGCAAGAGTAGCAAGTGCTGCGAGTTTGCTAGATAAATAAATTATTTATTTGCTTCCCTTTAAACCTCACAGGTGAACGTGTGCTATTTGGTACACCACTCTAAGTTTCACGATTATTTTGCCCGAAAAATATCAGAAAAGACTTTTCGAAGTTTCCCCTTTTTTGAAAAAATGTTTTCAAAAAGGTCCATTTCTATGGCGGACCGCCATTGGCGGTACTTGCTGGGCTTTTTAAGCCACTTTTCAGCCAAAAATTTTATATAATTCGGCTTTTGAAAACGATTTATCCGATTGCGTTTTTAAATAGCTATAATTCAGCACAAATATAAAGAGAAAAATATATTTTGTAAAAATTGTCCAAATCAGACCATTGTTTACATTTTTTTTAACAAAAACTGATAACCAAACAATTTCAGTACTCTCAAAAAAATGGTCCGATTCCAATTATTTGTATTTTATTATTCACTAGATATTTGTGCTCAGTTTGAGCTATCTAATAACTTTACCGGATAAGTCGTTTTCAAAAGCCGATTTATATAGAAAATTTGGCTAAAAAACTGGCTAAAAAGGCCTGGCAAGTACCGTAATAGATATGCTTTCAAAAATTGTACACTAACAATTCAGACCAAATTTTTTTGAGTAGCCAAATAGTGATTTCTTTATTTTTGAAAATAGTGATATGTTAAAAAATATCAATAGGCTAGAATATTATTATTTAATTTTTCTGATTTTTTTTAATTGTTTCTAATTTGCAAAATAAGGGCTCTTTAACCGGCTTCATCAGATTTAGTAAAACGAATCACTTTCACTCTCGACGTTAGTTGAAACTCAGGCTGTGAACACATACGTTATAAAGTACTCAAGGCTTTATAAAAACCAAATTTTCAGAAAAAATATTAATTTTTTTTTGCTTCTGTTCCTTGTCTTACCTAAAATGAAACATTATTAGATTCTGCTCCTACTGATCAAAATGCATTCTTTATATATGGTTTATATCCGAATGAATACCAATTGAAGTGAACCAAATCCTATACATAACTGTGCCCGTTAAACTTATTAATAGAAATCTGTAAAAAAATGAACAAATGTGTTTACTTAGCTTTTAATAAAAATATGTTGACGGTTAAAATTTTGACGTTTTTATATCTATTTCATTATGTTTTGTACACTATAGACTAAAGTCCTTTATCGGTCAAATTTTATTAACAAGAATCAAAAAAAATATTCCAAAATGACCAGGAAACCGAATTTCGAGGTAAATAAATGAGAGCTTTCAGAATAAAAATCATAAAACTGTTAGTATGTACATTTTGAAAATATTGTCATTGGGGTCAGTGACTCTTTTCTGTGATAATTTGTCGTAAGATACGCAAGACATGCAAATTTTGAAAACGAACTGACTCAGTTCAACTGACTAGGAAATTTTTAGCTGAGCATTAACCCACCTACTCATTTTGGCCATAACTGGCCAATCTTATTTTTGAAAAATCGTATTTTAAAGTTGTATTATCGAATAAAAGTGTAATTTTATATTAATTGGGTTTCTCACTATGTTCTATCTTATGGTGCTAAAATATTTTCTTTATCGTTTTTACTTTTAAAATACAGTCATACACCTCCAACTGGAACACCTCAATTTTAAATTTGCGCTCAATCTGAAGCGCTATGAATAGACTTTTAAAGTTGATCAAAACCAGAATTCAAAACGCTATCTATCAACTCAAAAATTATCTGCAGAAGACTTATAGATTAGGCGCAAATCCAAAATTAAGGTGTTCCAGTTAGAGGTGTATGACTGAATAACAAATTTGTCGAGGAACCCTTTAAAATCTTTAAATTGACATGAGGTTTTGAACTTGAAAAATTGTTCAAAATTTTATTTTAAAAGCTTTAGCCAAAATAAAATTTTCAATAATTTTATGTGTAAAACAATTAAAGGATTTTATCAACCCAATCGAAAACTCACGTGAAGTTATTTGTCTCACTCCGCGCTGTTTACTCAGTTTCCGCTGGTTCGATAGTTGCCGCAGATTGTTGCGGTAGGACTCCTTTGGCAGCAAATTCTGAGGCGGTACTTTTTATTTTGATATGTGAAACTAATATCATCCCAGTTTTTCTTCAAATTATGGTTGTACGCAGAAAAAATATTTTTTGAATGCCTTGAAACGTGAAAAAAGCTCAAAAATAAATTTATTATATTTGCGTTTGCGTGTCCTGGGAAGAACATAATTTTTAGAAATTTTGAATTTATCAATTTTTTGGATACTCAAAATGTTTTTTCGAAAAAGACTACAAAAGATGATTTAGCTAATAGTTTTTTATCAAAGAACTTTATCAGCTGGTTTCAAAAACTCTCTCATATGAATTTTGTGTTAATTAAGAATTCAAAGAAAAGTTATTCACCTGGATTGGATATCAATCAATTTCTTAATGATGCAAACCAGCTGATACAAAATCAAACAATGATCTCCCGCATATGCATGTAATTCAAATCAGTAACCGCTAGGACTTTTTCGGATATAAAAGTTGTCTGGCTAACTTGCATCATTATTATCAAAGCATATTAATATAAAAAATATGACAAAAATGATTTTATTTTTTATTTTATTTCTTTCCAAAAACGTTCTATCGGCGCCAACCGGACGGGATTATGCGATTTATGATGTAATTTCTATGGTTTTGTTATCGGCATTTTTACTTTGCATGGTGTTAGCTCTGGTCAAAACTTCTGTGTGCTTTTGTCCAAAATCGAATCAAAAAAGATCAAGAAAAATTTATAGAACTACACGAACTCCTTTAAACGATGAAGAATACTTTGCATCGTTTTCTAGAGCGAAACATGGATCGATTGTAACCTTGACAAATATGGAAAGTGTTCAGTTTATTCTATAAATTCTGCTTCGAATCATTAATAAATAAATAAGAAATTCATTCGAAAACACATGTGTATTTCAGGAAAATGATTGAAAAGTATTGCCTGATTGTTAACATGTATCAATTTTAAGTTTGTAATAATTCTGAATCTTTATTAAGGAGGGAGAAGTCGTGATTTGAGGATCTAACAAAAAATTCTCACATTATAATTTTGAAGATTTTCTTCAAATATGGATAATTTGAATGTTGGTAGTTTTATCCTTTTGCTCCGTCAATAAAGTAATTTTTAATCGTCTTGCTTTTAATGAATTTATAGCAAATTTTTGAAAAGGATAGTAACAGGGTGCGATAAACTTCAAAAGCTGAGTCGAAAAACAAAAATCATCCATTTGTGTTTTCCAATGTTAAGGGTATGGTGGTTTTTACATTTTCTGCAGTTATTATGTCATAAAAATGCACCAAATCAATCGTTTGTGTTTTAAAAGCACGAAACAACCCAAATAAAACAAAAAAAAATTCGANTAATCAGTCATAAAAAACATCGCACACACAATAAACTCGTTTGTGTTTTAAAAGCACGGAGAACACCCATAACAACAAAATAAAATTCGAAATTCTTCTGCAGTTTTTCTCGATTTTTTTTCCAAGTATTTTTTTCTGAAATTATGTTCAACAAAATAACGTTTGTCGTCCAAATCTTCGACCCGCACGTAAAACTCTCGAAATCATCGAGTTGACGTAAGACAACCTTTCACTCTTCGGTGTTTTCCCCACGCGTTCTCTCTTGAGCCAACTTTCGAAAAATCGAAGCACGAATTTTTTCGGAAATTCTTTCGCGTGACCTTGAAAAAAATTCCATATTTTTGGTTGGGGCCGAATTTGACAAAAACCGCACCTACAAAGTGTTCTGTTGTTTAGATGCTAGTTTTGCAAAAATTTGAGTAAATTTTGAATATTTAACTAGAGGAGTAGGAATTTTCCGATGAAAAAAGTCCAAAACCGGTATTTCGGACCGGTTTTTTTACGTATTCTAGAATAAATATAGAACTGTATCAACAAAGCTCAACCTACAAAGTTTGTTATACTAATTATAGCAGGTTATGTTAAAATTAAGGTTTATTTCAAAATATAACCTCAGAGGAGTAGGAATTTCGGTTTTGCGCTTAGGTGGCTTTGTGCCGCTATGTGTAAAGAGTGTGGTCATACAATAAAGTTTTTGGCATGTTTTTTCGCAAGTTGAGGCTAGTTCTATACAACTGGCTAATCTGAATTATATCTTCGGGCTCCTGTTGCCTTATATTTTATCGAGAAAATGTCAAATTAGGAACCACCATACCCTTAAATATAGATTACGGGGCCTCCTGGTCATTTTTTGCCAGTTCTTAGATAGCTCAAACTGAGCACAAATATCTAGTGAATAATAAAATTGGTCCGAATCCATTTTTTTTCTGAGATGACTTAAATTCCAATAATACCACATTTTTCTACTACTTTCGATTTATTATCATTTTTAAGATTAAACAGAAATAAACTTTAAAATGTACAGTACGGCCGACACGTTGCTCCTGGATCCGCAACGCTAACTGTTACTCATCTAAGCGCGGGCGGGTAAAACGCGCCAACTAATCAGAGACGTTCGGAAATTGCGCAATTCCCCGCAAAATATTTTAATCCAACTAAATTGCTTCTAGAATCTAGAAGCTCGTGAGTAATAAGTGAGTCATAACAGAAGAAATTAATTTTCACGTTTGTTGCCGGGCGCATCGTGTTGAGTGTAGACTTTTTAGAGATCTGGAATTTTGCAATTTTTAAATGAGACTTTTTTTGCCCTAGGAATTACTAAAATTGTTTAATTATCAGTTTTGTTTAAAAACTTGGAAACAATGGTCTGATTCGGATTGTTTTTTTAAATTAATTTTTCTCTGAATATTAGTGCTTAGTTTGAGCTATCGAAAAACTCAATCGGATAAGTCGTTTTCAAAAGACGAATTAAATAAAAATGTTGGTTAAAAAGTGGCAAAAAATGCCCAGGTGCCCCGTTATCGATATTTCAGATATTTTGCCACATAAACAGCAAACTCGTCTTTTTTACGACGGTAACCGTCTTCAAAATACTTGTCAATAAAAGAGCTGGTAAAACCGTAACATCTTGCTGATATTTCTAAGATTTGCAACTTTGATTTGATAACGCATTTGTAAGTGTATTATCAACTTCATTGTATCAAGGAACAATTTGAAAGCCTATTGGCTGTTCAATAGCAGCGTATTTCCGGAGAATTATTTTTTCGACTCATAAATTTAAACTAGGTTTAAGCCACTATTTTCAGGCTTACCTGCATCATCATTACCAAAACATATTCATATAAAATATGACAAAAATTGTTTCATTTTTCATTTTATTTTTGACTAAAAACATTCTATCGGCGCCAATGGGACAGATTTCTTGTAAAAGTTCATTGGCGTTATTATCGATATTCTTACTTTGCCTGGTGTCAGTTCTGGTTAAAACTTCTTTCTGCTTTTGTCCAAAATCGAAACAAAAGAGATCAAAAATAATTTACAGAAGTGGAAGAACTCATTTGAACAATGAAGAATACTTTGCATCGTTTTCAAGAGCGAAAGATAGATCGATTGTCACCTTATCAAATATGGAAAGTGTTCAGTTTATTTTATAATTTCTGTCACCAATACGAAATAAATAAATTATATATTCAACCGAATTAAATCTGTATTTTCTCAGTTTATTTAAAAAAAATTCTACTGGTTAGCATGTACGCATATTTGTTTTCAAAAATTTCAAAATTTTATAACAATACTAATTTGGAAAACTATTTTTCAGAGGAGTTTTTGATTGCACCTGGCTAGACGATTTGAAATAAGGAATTTCAAAAATAAAAAATCAGTTTTAATGTGTTCAAGCTATCTTGTAGAGATTTTTTTTGGTCATTTTAAGACCCAGGATTTTTTTTGATGTAAAATTAAAAAAAAATGTATTTTAAGGTCAATTTTTCGTGATTTTACAGGTAGTATGTGATCCAGTTCTAGCGAAGCCGTATGAAGTGTTAGAAGGCTGAGTTTTTGGCCAGTGAAAATTAAGCGTTTTTCGGTTACCCGTTTTTTTTGATTAAGGGTCGGCAACCAATATTTGACCTCTAATGACCGGTCAAAGTTCAAGGTCAATCTGGCCAATGACTTTTTTGCCAGTTTTTGCTCTCTAGCGCAGGGAAGGGCATCCGAGCAGATTTTCAAGATCGGTTCGGTTCGGAAATTTTTGGGCCTCAAATTTACAAGGATGGGGATCGGATTGGTTCGGACCGAGTTTGAAAAATGTGATGGATCGGTTTGTCGGTTCGGAGCCGATTTAGAAAGTCAAGATCGGATCGATCGGTTCGGTTGTCGGACGTTGATGGTTCGACACTGCTCGGATTTTTTACTATGTTTGGATAATACTAGAAAATTGAGTTGATTAATTCTGCGTTGACTTAAGGTCAAGTGAGAACATTTTTTGCCATTCCAGTGCTCAATTTATATATAGATATAAAAATTTAAGAGTCTAGCGACCTTTCAGAACATTATTGACCCATAGTTGCTAATACGTTCATCAGAAAGTCGACCTTTTCGATTCTTCTGGGGATACTTAACCATACGATGAACTTGAGATTGACCTTGAACTTTGACCGGTCATTAGAGGTCAATATTGGTCGCCGACCTCAATCAAACAATGGGTACGAAAACGCTTATTTTCACTGGTCAAAATCAGCCTTCTAGACTTCATACGGTTCGCTATGAACTGGATCACAGTACTACCTGTAAAATCAGCGAAAATTGACCTTAAACGCCCTCACACCTTTGACTATCTACAGGCAAACAAATTTTCGGGAGCCAAAACGGCGCAGAAATCACATCGTCACAGACACTACTTTTTACGATATATAAAATTTATTAAAGATTTTCCAATAAAGAATAGTAGATATTGTTGGTTTGATGAGCACATTTGTTAAAATTAAGAACATACATCAGTTTTGTCATTTTCTGTAGCAGAATCAGTTAAAAAACGGTAGCATAAGTATATTTGCTAGTCGCATATTTATGTGTATTACTTATGGAAAATTTTAATAGCAGGCAGTACGATGAGTAACCGTTTTTTCATCCTGTTTTTAGTGCTAATAGTTCCAAACAGTTAATGTCCGCAGAAGGAAAAAAGGAGGACAGTGTAAAAACACTAGATGGTTAGTGTAATGAGCCTCGTCTTTTTGCTAAGAAAGATGGATTAAAAATCATTTTTAAATAATAATGTGAACTTAGAGAGTAAAGTAAGTACAAATATAGTTTTTGGCTCACAGCTTCATGGGCAACTGCGTCCGAGTCGATTTCAATATGTCATTAGAGTTTGGCAATTTTTATTTCAAATATTTGTTGAAATTTTATTACGATGAGCGTTTGAAGGTTGGGGAGTTATTTTTTCCATACTTTTTTTTAGATTCTTTCACGTCAAAATTTCTTAAAAAATTAATTGTGTGAAAACGATAATAATATCGGAAATTCTGAGGAAGAAGTTTTTAGGAAAGTATTTGAGGGAGTTCTTTTGACTATTAGTTTATTTTATCTGGCGTCTTATACGAAGAATAATTTTTTTCTTTCACATGTAATTTTTATGAACACTCAAAAATGAGAAAAAAATAATTCCTTCAAAATTATTTTTTACAAGAATTGAAGCGGAATTCTAAACGCCAAATAGAGCCGAAAAGAAAATCGATCAAATATAGACATAAGGTGTACTGATTTTGAGTTTTTAGCTGAATTAGCAATATTTTTGCAAATTTTTGCATATATTTCGAGCGCGCGACTATCAATATTGTTTGTAAGCGATCAGATATCATATTTCAAATTTGAGACCAGCTTTCGATAGCTAAAGTTTTCACTCTAAATTTGTGACTTATATGCATTGTAAAAAATGTATGGGTTTTTCAGAATCAAGGGAGTTTAACGCTCTCTTTTTCTCTCGCAGTTATCTATTTTAGCAGAACTTCGAAAATAAAATATGTTAGCGTGTTGTTTCCTTTAATTTTTTTTGATCTAATCAGTGCAAATAATAATTGATATTTCCAGTTTTTTCCGTGTAAGCCTCAAATATTGTCTTTAGATAGGCTTTGGGTGTGAGGCGAAGTTCTGCGTTTCTGTGTGAGGAGGTTAAACTGCGATTTTTTTTTTTGAAAATTTCACAAAAAAAAAATCCTACGTACTTAAATGACGCAGAAAATTCTCTAAAGATAGATTGAACACCATCAAAACGATTTTTTTATTTTTGAAATTCTTATTTCAAATCGTCCTTTCCATTTACCTTGAAATCGCGCTGATTGTTTAATTCGCCCTTTGGGTAAATAGGAACTGCAATTAAAAGCTATTATATATACAGAGGGAGACCCCGAAAATAAATCACCCGGTTTCCGAAAAAAACAAAATTATTTTTTTGGGGGGCGGAAAAAATTTTTGGGTCCCCCCCCCCCCGATTAATCCCGCCTTAAAAAATCTTACGAAATTTTTCACGATTTTTAGCTACAATTCATGGATCGTCGGCCAAATCGACGAAACAGACAATTCCCTTATCACGTTTTGGTTAGAATGCGTAGCCATTGAGAATTTTGCTCAGTCGGAGTGAATTCGGGCGAAAAAAAGGAATCAAGAAATTATGTTAATAATCGCTAAATGAAATTGAACAGATAAACAGTCGATAAAATGACTTTTTGGACCGGTAAAATACAGGTACGATATAACAAAAAACTTTTTTGTCACTTTTTTTTTCGAAAAAAAAAACAGAAAAAGATTCAGACAAATATTCCTGGTTTTAGACATGAAATCAAGAACTTTTATTCAGCTCAGAACAAACGTTTGAAAATAACTAAATGGCGTGGGGTATCCTTAAGCACACAACATCGATGTTTTACGCCTAAAATTGCGCCTGTTTCTGCTGCGGCTAGTTTTTAAAAGGCTTGCATTTAATGTTCAACCCAATCTTTTAAATAAAAAGTTTTTACTATTCATCGAAAAAAGTTCTGGCTGAACTCACAAAGGTGGAATTGCATACTTAGACGCCATTTTTACAAGAATAGTAATCTATTTTTTTCTTATTACTGGTTTTTTTCATTTAAAAAAACTCTTTTTAGGGCTCACAATGCTGCTAGTAATCAAGTTTTTTGTTAAATTTATTAAAGAATTCATTTTTACAGACAATTAAATAAGCTTTCTAAAAAGTTACAAATAAATGGGGACATTTTGATAAAATTTATGAGCTAAAGTCTTCGGAATGTGGCTATTAGCCATAATGCGTCTAATTTTAGATGTTTGCCAGATGCTTTCTCTAATCAAATATTTTTCTCGACCCCCCCTAGAGAGCGCAGCGCGACGCTGAACGGACAGTTTCCCAATCTAACCTACTCGCTGACTCGTTGACTCTCGATGATTTACTCAATTTTTAAGACTAAGGATTCTTCTACGACCGATCACTGCCGCAATGAGCGAATTCTCCTGGCTAAAGATTCTAACCAAAAGGTGATAAGGGGATATATGGCCAAAATTGCGTGAGAATATGAAGTTTTTATTACAAATTACTTGAAGTACGTCATAGATGACGTCATATTTTAAAACTGAGTTTCCAAAATCTACTCTTTTGATTTTTTGTTTGATTGCGTTTGTTGAAGTACTTAATTCTACACATTTCAGTATTTTACTTCATTTGAACCTATCGAAACTCTTTATATAATTGAAAAAAATAGTCATTTTATGGCGTTATTTCGAAGGCTCACGGGTTTTTACTCTTTGAAGGGAATACTTTATTTCTGTCCCCATATCCCTTTATTACACTTTGCTTAGAATGCGTAGCGACAACGTTAAAACCACACCTTTAAATGAGTAGTGGCTACGCTTTCTAAGCAAAGTGTAATAAAGGGATATCTCCGAAAGTGCCAATATCGCCAAAAGTGCTCAATATTGCCGACATTTTTTTGCTAAATTATTGGCCTCCCCTGCAGTTTATTATGAAGCTTATAATAGCCTAAAATTTCAAAATGTTTGAACAAAAATATCTTATTTGCCAAATTATCCCAACTTGGATTTCAGTAGCAGACTTTACTTTTAACCACATTTCATCGAACTTAAGTGACCAGTATAATCTCAAAATAAATCCATTCAGACCCTTCTATTGGCATATTAACTTCTCAATAAGTTATTTTCTTAGGCGGTTTATCAGCCGTCGTTATCAGATACAATTGGGTACCTACAAAAACTAAGCTCAAAAATGAATTCATATGAAAACATAAAGAGCATAGGCCCCTAAAGAATATAATTTAAGATTTAAATTCAAAATCTGTATAAATTAAACTTGACTTAAAGTATCAGTTCGAGAGCTAGTTTGACAAAATGCTTTTGATTGAGATAATATAGATTTGAATTTTTTTATCGGATAAGTTTGAGTGGAAAATACGCCAGTTGAATGCGGTTTATTCTTACTTTAAGTACAAAAATGTAATATAAAATGTATTTATCAGTTATTCGTCATTTATTTCGATCAATTCTAACTGGAATTCCTTTGAAAATGCATACTTTTAAGTTTTCTTAAATTTAATTGCCACTACCAAAAGACTTATGCAGAATTTCCAATATAAGCAAAACAGGAGGATTTTTAAATTTATTACTCTGCACAATCTTGAATTTTTGTAGGGAATTGTTAATGAGAAACCACTAAGGTTACTAACTCGTTCTGCAAAAATCAGAGTTTCAAATTTTCAAACACAAACACCATAAATATTTTCGGCAAATTCGGCGATATTGGGAATGGTCAAGTTTATGATTCGAGAAACTCAAACACGGTACATAATCACGCGTCACAAATTCAAATTCTGATTGATCCATTGTTATCATTCAGAATAACTTTCGGGCATTGTAGGTTCGTGTAGCTTGTTCTAGTCGATAGCCATTCACACTGAAGACATTGTCTATGTAACGTCCCCTATTTTTATTTTGATGGACCAGCCAGTTTTTTGGCTTACGCAATGCTATTATTTTACGTTAGCCGCCCACGCCTTGCGGGCGTGTAATGACACTTTTTTTGCGGGAATAACATTCAGGCGGGGGTATGATATAAGTTATAAGAAGGCGATCTCATGTTCCTCAGATTTAAATTGGTCTTTGACCCTCATTTTCGGGCTGTAATTGTAGTATGTTGTGTATTGGTAGGTAACCTTGCTCATTACCACCGAAATCAGAGCCAAACGGAGACGGAAATCTGATGAACAGGGATCACCATATGGATATCGCCCGAAGATAACTTTTTCTTTACACTTTTTTTGTACTGGAGTCAATTACAAGGGGGGTATAGCCGGCCCAATATCGCCGAATTTGCCGAAACTGCCAAAAAACATCCGCAATTTCACGATTTTTAGCTGAAATACTTCCAGTGCCAATATCGTCGAATGTGCCAGAATCGCCGAATGTGCCAATATCGCCGATTTNAAGATCGCGATTGAAATCATTACGTTTTGAGGCCAGTGACCCAGTTTCTACAGTTAAATACCGTATATACTAAATAACCTGTTGTTGTTTTTGCAGGAAAGAAAATAAAAAACTCAGTCATATATTGATAACAGACGGCCTGAGGACCATTCAGAGGGTAAATTCTCGGGAGGAAAAACGTGAAATGCTTTGACAGACAGGCAGCAATTTTTGGTTTCGGTTACGCTCGCCAATGAGGAACATCTGGGACGCACATTGAAATTTCAGAAAACGCCTGCGCGAGGACATTTCAATGTGCCCAGATGTCCTCGCGAGCGCTTTCCTAACAATTCAACTGTGGCCTGCAATGTCCTAGAGCGTTGACCGGGAAACCAAAAATCCTGCCCTCCTTCAAGAGTTTACGCTTTTGCTTCCGCGAGAATTTACCCGCTGGCCTGGATGTCTTCAGAGCGTTTGTTAATAAATATATGAAAGGCAAGGGATTGTGCATGGATATATACGCGAGAAAAAATAATATCAATTCGTTTTGAAGTTAGATTAGTATCAGTGGATAAGTAATGTTAAAGTCAAGGCTGAAAGGAAAACTTTGTTGTGACTCTATTTCAACTGGGCAAAAAAAATAACCTATGGCCGGCTAAGGAGTTCTACTCGAAAAAGTGGACACGGAAAACTCATTGAACAAAAATACCGATATTACAGGGGGGCAATATCGCCGAGAAAGTTGTTTTGGCCAAAAAAACTTCGGCGATATTGGGCAAATCGGCCGACTATTCGGCACACTCGGGCGATATGAAGAACCCGAAATTCAACAGGTTTTTGTAAAAAGGAATGAGAAACGGTAACGGGTTAGAATGACGGAGGCAATATGTCGAGCCCAATTTTCGGCCAAATTTATAAGGAGTTTTACAAGTAGATTCGTACTGAAGTAAATCATCACAAGAATCGGCGTAGAATCTCAACTGCCCGCTAGTGTCTTTTGTGCGCCATTGATGGCGCAATGGCCTTTAAATCGGCAATTTAAGACCCTTTAATCATGTATGCAATGGAGATTTTACTAGAAGGTGAATCGACTAGTTTGGAAATAATTCGACGTTTGTTGCGATTTTTTTTTTGAAAATTTTTACTGTATTACAGTACTTATTTTGTTGCAAGAAGAAAATTTTAAATCATCAGAAAAGGCTTTGAGGCCGGGGACAAAAAAAATTTCTATAAGACTTTTTTCCACATTACATCAGTAGCCTCAAAGTGTCACAGGTAGAGCTGTGATTTCAGGAGGAATAAGGTTGACCAACATAGGAACTGTTGCAGCATAGAATTACTGTAAAGTCAATTTTGAAAGAGACGTGAAGTGGTTCTTTAGAAGTTTTTGGCAAAAGCGTTTTTCCTCCCATTACGACCAAAGCAAAAACGATCACATCGACCTCCAAATTAGAAGAATAAGGTTTTGATGAAAGTAAAACAAAATAGTTCATCAAATGTAGCGCCGAAATGTTTTTGGGGCCAAGTATACCAGCCTAAATTGCAAGAGTTTTGAACATAATTACATCTTCGCAAACACGTCGAACCGTGATCTTTCCTTTTTCGAGAAATAAGGAGTTTTTCATCTATGAACATCTTTCAAACCTTGTTTTCTGAATTAGTTTCGTCACGCTGATTTTATCGGTTGGACATTTGATGTAAGTGGAAAAATGTCCTTAAGAACCAGTTGAAGTTGACCTGGAATTTTTTTGTACGTAATTTGAGTACTTTTTTTTCAAATTACGCTGTACATATGCCGTTTTCTTTCAACATTAAGCTCAAATCACGTGGAAGACCCCCTCTAAAAGAATCGTGCAGGAATTTTCTTAAACTTTTAATACTGGCGATTTTCAAATTGGCCCGCCGGCTAAATAGGATGCATTTTTAGAAGTCCAAACTTCGCGGAAAACTGAATAACATGAATAATGCGGTAGGCGAAAGAGAAGAAGATAGATTGATAATTAAGTGTTTCATCCGGAGACATAATCCCATAGTTTTACAAAGAATAATATTTTCTGGAATGGTGATAACCCAAAACATTCCCATTTTTCCTTGTGGCCAGATGCAATACCCAAGAGTGGTGGCCGCCAGCTTTTAAGTATTGACAATTACTCGAAATCGCCTCATTTCCAAATCTCGTCGTTGATTGTTATCCGCACTTGATTTCTGAGAATGGTCAAAATGAGAGATTTTTAATTTTCTCTTCACTTCAACATTTGATAACTTTTTATACAACTTGTTTAACAATCTGTTTTTAATAGGACTGTCGATGAATTTTTTGAGGGACATAATGATTGATCAGTTGGAAGAAAATATATCGTTTCGTTGATGCCAATGAAATGTTCGGTTCTTATAATGCTCCGTGAATCTTTAAGCGCTGCGTCCACGTCGCGGTGCGGCAGTGGCGCAAACCAGGACAAGCTACGGGCGCATGAGGTATTTGTTCGGCACACTGGTACGCGGAGTTAAATCACTTGTTACCAAGACAAAGCAATGTAAGTGTTAAAGAGTTTTTCACTGTCTGTTATATTCTTGTTCGCGGTCCGTCTGACGGCAACTGCGCCGCATTTGGAAGAACGGCCTTCTACCGTTTCCAAAAAATCAGGGTTCATGGTATAAAAGTAGGGAGGGTTCAGGTGTCGAAGCAGCTGAATGCTTTCGCAGGACGAACCTTTTCCATACTCGGTAAATATCTCACACTAAGAAAATATGACACAGTGAACTATGCGTGATTATATCTGAGCTATCCATGAATGACGTCATTTTCAGGATTGAGACTTGCCAATATCCCTAGTATTTTAAAACTTTAATTTTGATGTGAGTCTGGTAAAGTAATCTTAACTCGCCAAGTTGATTGTGGACCTGGACAACCTCTCGGAACCCGAGTGTCTTGAGCGGCCATCGAATGGCAGCAGCAGGGTCTTAAATGAGAGGCTGAATTGAATGAACCGAGAACATTCCAAATTATATCAACCCAATATTTTATGTTTCAATGCATAATTCCATTATTGATTTCAATAAAAATTCTCCTACGAGTCCTTAATAAACACAATTTGCTTAAAAAAGTTTATAAAAAGTTATCAAATGTGAATAAGAAACATTAAAACTCCTCTCTATTTTTGCGCGATTCTCAGAATCAACGGATTTGCATAAAAATGAAAACGAATTTAGGATTAAATTTGACATTTTCAAGTATTCAAATGATTAACCGCCACCCAATTTGGGTCTTGGCATGCTGGCAAATCAAAAAATGGAATGTTTTATCACCCAATTCTCATGTAGAAATATTATTCTTAGAACTATGGGATTACTCTCGGCGGAGTGAAAAGTAATTATCATCTATCTTCTTTCTTTCGCCTACGCTTATTTGTTCTCAGTTTTCCCCGGAAGTTTGGACTTCTAAAAACTGATCTATTTAAGCCGGGGGCCAATTTAAAATGGCGATTAGTTCTAGGAACTTCTACGCTTCTTTTAGGGGTTCCACGTGATTTGAGGTAATTTTGAAAGAGAAAACGCATATTACCGTAATTTGAAAAGACTACCAATTACGGTCAAAAAATTCCAGGGGTCACCTTCACGTTGTTTTTAAGTACCATTTTTCGTCATTACACAAAAGTCCAAATAAATACGTGACGAATAATTCAAAAAGTAAGGGTTTGAAAGTACTGTCATAGGATAAATCCGTATGTCTCGAAACAATAAGATCGACGTGACGTGTTTGAAAAGATAGAATCTAGTTCAAAACTCTTGAATTAGGTCGTATATTGGCCAGAAATTTTTCCGGCGTAATTTGATAACTATTTGTTTACTTTCATCAAACCTATTTTCTAATTTGGAGGTCATGTGATGTTTTTGGCTCTTTGGTGTGAATGGAGAAAGTTTAAAAATTCTAAGAACCACTTCACTTCTTTCAACAATTGATTTAGTATTTTTTGAAAAAAAAAGTTCGTATGTTTGGTCAACCTTATTTTGAATATACGCGTCACCGTGCATCACGTTTGAGCTAGTGATGTAATGGGAACAAAAGTCTTAGAATTTTTTTTTGTCCGCGCTCAACGCTTTTCTTGATGAATTTAAATTTTTTTTGCGAAAAATAAGTACTGGTAAAATACAGTAAAAATCTTGTCGAAAAAAAAACGCACAAACGTCAATTGATCTCAAATAGTCGATCACTTTGTAAATTTCCATGTCAATACATGATTAAGGGTCTTAAATTGCGAGTAAAGGGCCATGTGCGCCAATCGAGTGGGGCAAAAGACACTACGGGAGTTCATTCTACGCATGTTTGTTGATTTTACCTTCAGTAGCGAATCTATTGGTAGAAACTCCTTATAAAGTCCGAAATTGCTCGCCATATCGCTCGTCATCTTTAACCGCATTCCGCGGTGTTCTCATTTTTTTTAACAATAACTTTAATTTTCTGTTCTCATATCGCGAGTGCTGGGTGGTCTGCCCGGGCTGAACCAGGGCGCGCTCTGCTCAGTGCTGAGCACCTGAACCCCCCTACTTAGTAACATACTGATTTGTGAAACTTGTATTCTCTATGTCGCAGGGGTCACGGTGTCAGCACTGAGCCTGTCGCAGGAGAAAATTCATAGCTGTATAAATCTCAAAAAAAATCGGCGATATTGGCGACATTCGGCGATTCTGGCAGCGCCATCGATGGCGCAAAAGACACTACGGGAGTTAATTCTACGCATTTTGTTGATTTACTTCATACGAATCTATTGTAAAACTCCTTATAAATTCCGAAAATTGCTCGACATATGCTCGTCATTTCTAACCCTTACGCGTTTCTCATTTTTTTAACAAAAACTTTTATTTCTGTTCTCATATCGCCGAGTGTGCCAATATCGCCGAATTTGCCAATATCGCCGAATTTTTTTGGCAAAAAACTTTCGGCGATATTGCCCCCCTGTATATCGGTATTTTTATCATGAGTTTTCCGTGTCACTTTTTCGATAGATCTTGCCGGCCATAGGTTATTTTTTTTCCAGTTGAAATAAGTCACAAAAAAGTTTTACTTTAGCCTTACTTTAACATTACTTATCACTGTACTAATTAACTTCAAAAATTGTATTATTTTTCTCGCGTATATATCGTGCACAATCCTTCCTTCATATATTGATTAACAACGCTCTGAAGACATCCAGGCCAGGGTAAATTCTCGGGAGAAAAACGTAAATCTTTGAAGAGGCAG